>JAZKJV010003928.1:0-374672 GCA_037367405.1 Ottelia alismoides | reverse complement strand
TAAACACGCCATAAAATAGGTACTCGGTTACATTTGTAATCGTGGATTTCTTTGGGACCACACGTAATGGATGGATCCATTTGGCATCATAAATGGGATAAATAAAGCCAAATTCGCACTACTATCTGATCTCTTTCTTGACAACGTCCCAGAGATTATGATTCAGGCGACACTGAAACTCACTGGATAGGCTTGTTGTCATCTTGTAAGTAGATATGATGCGAGAACAATGCTGGATTAATACCACTAAGATCTGAAATCTTCCAACATGTGGCCTTGTGGTTACTCTCGAGAACCTCTAGCAAGCGAGATTCTTTGTCATTGATCAACTACAAATCGATGATGACGAGAAGCATTTGGAGCTCACTCGCAAGGAAGGCATACTTCAGTGTTGATGGTAATAGTTTTTGATCGAGTGGGGTTTGGATCTTCTATGTAGAAACCTCAAAAACTGCACTGATGGTAAGTAAATGATCTGACAACTGTGTACTATCTACCATGGCTACAATTCGCTCAGAATGTAACATCTCAAAAAGATCTGCAATAAATTCTCTCCTTAGCTCGGGATGTATAATCATCAATCTTATTAGTTAAATCGTCAGCAAACAACATAGAAAACTCATGAGAATACTTCTCATCATCAACAACTACAGAGCAAATATCAACTGTGATTTCCAAAGCATTCCTTTTGGAAAAAGGTACACTTGGGTATAAATGTCATCCAAGAAAAGTGTGGTGTCTCTGATCATAGTTAGAAAATAATCGTCCTCTTTTTCAAGTGTAACCGACTCTCTCTCATCTAACACTGGCTCTGATAGCTTCATTTTCGTGACTGTCTCTATCTTATACTTATCACTACGGGAATGAAAGGTTATCTCTCAAGTACCATAATCTACTACCGTTTCAGTTGTTCAAAGGAACCACAAACCAGGTATGATTGGGATATGGAGTAACAGGGCAGAGTTGTACATTTCTAGGATAATGAAGTTTACTGAGAATTGTATTCCTTGCACCGTTACAATAATGTCTTCTAGAATGCCCCACATCCTCTTAATGGTTCTATCAACGAACTGAAAGATCATGTTATTTGATTCAAGGGGCCCCAGCCCAAACTCTTTTAGCAGCAAGGTCAACATAAGATTGATAGAGGATGCATTATCAAGAATGGATAAAACATGCTCCCTTGTCTTTCTTTTTAGGCTGGCAGTTGCTGGTCACGTTACTGGTGGCCATGGTAAAAATGTGTTTTGTAGTCCTCTTGCATCAATTTTCCTTAGGTTGACACATTGTAGTACATGCTTCTTTCTATCCACTATTCACAACAAGCATGTACTCCATTTCCTTCAGGAGTGGCATCTCAAAAAAGATGTAATTTAGTATATCTGGAACTCAAGGATTAGATAGTGTTGTTTTTAATATTAAAATAATTTCACTTTTATTCAAGGCATCAAGAAATGGAACATAATAAAAATCAACTTTTTTATTCACATCAGAATCAAGATGTGCATATGGAAAACATGCTCAAAACTGTACAATGTCATCCACGATAGTAAAGTAAAAGAAATAGAATGTCGGATTGCTCTATCTACTACTTAAGAAGAAGAATACACAACGATTGTGCTCTCTTCAATGGCTGACTTGACTCTGTATCTCCCATTTTTATCTTCTTGGACTTTTGAATTTTCTTCTATTTTTTTGGTATTGGTATGTGGATGGTGCTCCTCCATCTACTACTACACTCAGTCTCTTCTTACTGGATGTAGAAGGTAAAGATGAATATTAAGCTCGATCAACGGCTTTATTGCTCAATCCAACTAGTGTTGGCAGTGATAATCTCCTACTACTCCTAAGAGTGATGCCATTAGAAAAACATGAAAAATCAGAAATCATACCCGTCTCTGGAATGATTAGATCATAATGTGCTACAAGCTCCTTATTGTTGTGGAAATTATTGGGATTGGCTTACACCTGGGCTGGTATAATAGTCTTCATCATTATTAGCATGTCAAGCCTCTGGTTGATGTCATTCATGTTCCTCATCAACTGAGCGAGATAGTATAGTGTTGGTTTCACCAAAGGGGCCTCCAGTTGCTCAACAATTAGAGGTCTCTAAGACGGAAAGTGTGAAGGAGGTTGCTGTTGGTACCTAGAATAAGCAGATGATGAATATGTGATTCTTCATCTTTATTCACTTATTTTATCTTAAAATCCCTTACAAAAGACATGTATATAACACTAACTCCATATTCTTACTAACATGCATTTGTGTTTAAACATTGTACACTTCTTGTCATTCTAACCTAAAATAAATAAAGAAAGAAAGAAAGGAAAAACAAAATAAAAAAGAAAGATTGTATATATGTAATAAATACAGGCTGACCCGAACCCCGAGAGAAGGTCAAGTCTTGACCTGATCCACCTGGAATAATGTAGGGGGAGATAGGGTCCATACTATGAAATTCCAAAAAAATGTGTGTTGTGTATATTTGTACACTATACTATTTTATTTGTACAATATTTGACCTCAAATCAAATAACTTTCAAAATCAAAGTTGTAAATAAAAATTTGTTTAAATTAGTAAAAATAATTGCACAATTAAATCAAGTACATACACTTGAAAAAGCCTCGAAGCATTAATTGAAAGACCAATTATGGCTTCATATGAACTCAAATTGAACCAAAAATGACTTCCATTAGATTCTAAATTAAACTATCTTGAAAATGGCTGTTTTTTCATAATTTTTGGAGTTACAAGTAAAAAAATGATTTTTTTGGGGTGGTTTGTGCATTTTTCCCATGTATTTTGTACATAATATATTTATATATATTTCTAAATATTTTTACTAATTATTCAAAACAAAAAATTTGAAAAATTAATTCGAAATAACTAATTTGCTCATTTACCCATGTATATAATGTCATATATGTATATAGTATATGTATATAGTTGTTATTCTTAATTAACCACCATAGAAAAATAAAAAAAATAACATTTTTTATTCAAATAAATAAATTACGAAAATACAAGAAAATAGTTAATTTTTGTAATTATTTTTATCTCTCTTTATCTTTATCTCATTTCAATTTTCATATTTCTTATCTCTTCAACCAAAATTTCAAAAATTCAAATTTCATTCTCTATCTTTTATATTTATATGGCTCCTTCTCCATCATTCCAACTCGATCAATCTTTGGTGAGAGGAGCCCGATCACCGAGGGTCTTCTTATCGTAGAAGGGTGCCTAGCCTCCGAGCGTCTGGTGACAGCACGTCAGCCTTCGTCGATTTGATCAAGGTCTTTTCCAATCTTAAGGTGAGATCCATTCTTTATCTTATTTTTATCCTACATTAATCGTAGATTTATTTTCTAGTATTTTCTCTTCATTGTCAATTTTTTTTATCTAGATCTTAGAATCGCCACCATCATGACTTAATCCGCCATAGACTCAAGGTTTCATCTCATTCTCTCGATCTCTTTGCATTCTTATTCTACCTCATACGACCTTTCACATCTGACCATGCATGGTGTCCGGATCTCCAGATCCATTCCATCACGATCGTAAGATCTGACCCATTCACCAATCTTATTTTGTTTATAAATAAAAAATTAAAAAAATATATTATAGTTGTTGTTTATCTCTATTCTTTGTTTTGTAGGAAAATAAAAAAATAAACATAAAAAAATAAAAAAAACTATTTTGAAGGTCTGTTTACATTCCTTGAATAAAAAAAATAAAAAGAAGTTTTATTTATATGTGTTGCATATTTAATAAAAAAATAAGTGGGTCGGCCACTCATCCACCTCGTGCATCTTCCAGCGACCAAGACCTTCGTTGGCGTGGTACGCCCCCGTATCTCCCAGCGTCCCGCGCTGCACCACCATCACCACCACGGGCCCCTGCCGCGCTCGGTGACCCGTTCTGCTTCCAGCAAATGCCCCTAGGCGGCAGCACCGCCGCAACGCCCCCACATCCCCGACTGCGTCTGGTCACCCCTCGCTCACGGGCGGCGCTTCCAAGCGTGTCGTAGCCCTTTCCGTTGTCCAGATCACCCCTGCTCTGGTCACCCTTCTACACGGTGGCCCGTTACACGACAGTGCGCAGTCACCGGCACCGCCTAGCACGCGTGCCGTCCGGCCATCTCCTCCTGACAGCAAATACCGGCTCGGAGTTGCCCATCCGCCTGCGAGCATCAGCCTCCTCGCGCGTGAATGAGAAGGAGGGCGGCAACCAAGCCCCCTCTCCATCCTGTTCAAAGAACATGAAGGAACCCTACGGTATATTTTTTAAAATAAAAAATCAGGAATCTACGTCAAGGCCCTTGGTGTTTTTTCAAAATTATAGAAGTGCCCTTGTCAACATCCAGCACATATATCGCATGCTTTTACTGGGTAAATTATAAGCTTTCCCCTGCATTTTATTTATGTTCTTTAGTTCGAGCAAAAATTTCCATTATTTGCAATCTAGTCCCTGTATTCCAGACCATAAACTTGCTTGCTATTTTTTATGGAATAAATGGCTTTTCATGCTTAATAAATTTTCAAATAAATTGTGTTTGCTCCTGCTATGTGCCTAAACGTTGTATAACTTTTTCATAGCATTTTGTTGATTTTTGATATTTTAAAAATTCAAAAACATTTTCTTTTTGCTATCCCCAAATTTAGAAAAATAATAAAAATCCAAAACTTTCCCTAAAAAATACTAAAAAAGTACTGAAGCTGTATTTTGGTGTCTTTTAATTTCTCTCCAATTTCGTACGTAAATCCTTTATAAAACTCCAAAAAATTGTGAAATACAAAAAATCTTTAAAAATTTGTATAAAATTATAGAAAAAAAAATCAAAAAATTGTGATTCCATTTATAGATATTTAATTGTAGTTTATCTTAAAAATAATTTCCAGGAGTTTTGGGCACTTAAAGTAATTTTAAGTTGCAAAATACTCTTGGTTGTGCATTGTTTTCTTTATTTTTCACTGTTAGATTTTAAAAAAATAAAAAATCTGAAATTCCTAAAAAAAATCCCAATAACATTTCAAAATCTTTAAAACGCAAAAATATTTTCTCTGGATTTTTCTGAGCATTTTCGATATAGATGAAAATTAAAAAAGAGTTGGTGTGTGTATTTCTTATTTTGTGCATACTGTTTTTGATTTTAAAATAATAAAAATACAAAATTAAAATCACTAAAAAATTGAAAATCAGAAAATAAAAAATTGAAATAAAAAATCAAAAAACTTTAAAAATAGAAAAATTCCATAAAAAACAGGATAGTTTGCCTTTGAGATTCCTACTTTTCTCTAAATTGATTTTGATTGATTATTTGAATAACCCTCGGAAATTGTAGCCACTCTGAGTTCGACCCTGTCTGATATACAGCTAAATAAGTAGCAAAATATTTCTCTTGCTTCATTATTCGATTTTAGTTAATTGTGCAACTTGAGAAGAAGAAAAAAAATTGTTTGTTTGTCGCGGGATTTTTTGAGATAGCAACGACTTCATATCCATTATTAATTTTCTATCCTTGAAGATTCCGTAGGACAACAAAACAACACCGTTGTCGGGGTGGCATGGCGAGGGTAGTTAGGTTTCTCTTTTAACCTTCTATTCTTGGTTGTAAATATCTATTTATATTTTACAACATTATTCCTTTGTTCATATCCACTATATTTGTTTCGTTTTTTTCTTTTCTCATATTTGATAATTGTGTTTCTTACTCTTTCTCTTTTCCTTTTCTTGCGAGGGCCCACAAAGCAAAGAAGGCGATCCTAGGAGAGCTGAAGCACCCAAGCGACGTGGAGGCAGCTTGATTCTTAACCGAGTTGTAGGATAACATGAGAAGAGGAGAAGAAAAACTGAAGGAGATGAAAAAAGAGAGAGAGATTTTTTTTCTAGCATTTGAACTCTTGTAAACGGACATTCATTTGTTGCGGGGTATATTTCGACAAGTGCCGGTGCACTTGGGGGACCTCACCGGTTATGTTTTCATTGACTTATTTTTCTTTGTTTCCCGTAGATTTCGTTGGCTACCTCTTGATTGCTTTAATTAATTTGCTTGAGCCTGGTAATTAGTAAGGTCCAACCACCCTAAACAAGAATTTCTGAACCTATAGATTAGAGCGTAATTTGGACATAGTCAAATTAACATGTTCTTGCCTATTAATAGAAGCTATCATCTAGGATGGTTCACTTGCATCATATAGGATATTTTATTTCAATTCTACACGGATCACTTGCATGTAAAGTGCTGGCGACAAGGTACGCATCTCTAACCCCTGCATGCATCATTGTTTTCAATCGTGAATTGGCATTTCCGATCTCCTTCCTTGTTTTCACTCACATAAGTTAAAAAGGAAATTGGACATTCAGTAGGCGAGTCTTTGAAAATATTTTAACCAAGCGATAACTGCATAAAATATGGGACTGCTAAAGAAACTCGGCCCTAAAAATTACAATGAAAAATCATTGTTTTGGGGAGAGTAACCCCCTCATTATTTGGTTTGATTAAGCGAGAGAGCGACTGGCACACTAGGATAGAACCATGCCCAAACTCTTTTCATACTACTATCTTGGGTTAGTCGTTCTCCAGTGAGGATCTCTCCGGTAGCCGGTAAAGCGGCCAGCGATGTCCTTAACATATTGAATTCATCGGGTAGCCGGTAAACGGTCCGCAATTCGTACTGGCTGGGAAAGATCTAACTTTAGGATTGGGCCAGTCTTCAGAGAGCACTGGGTTCCTAACATCATGTTTTAACCACTCTGATAGATTGTTATCTCACCAAACTCTAAAATTGACAAGAAAATTGACCAAACCTTCATGGTCTTCACATTGAGTTGAGTTGGTGAACTGGGGGTTTGTATTGTGTTTGATTTCTTGTGTGCATACTCGATCCTTCTGTGCAATTACGCATTTTTCTCCATAGCATTTGACTTGACCCTCGTGCTCTCCCGATCATGTCTTTTGTTTCGGAGATGGCCGACTAGAGGTATTTTTATCCGATCATCGTGGATACCTTGTACCCTTCAGCCGATCCACCTTCCCTTTTTACAGGACTTTCCTCTTGATTTTTGTGTGTATCTGCCTAACCCATTATTTCCAGAGACGGACGATGATTTTCACCCACCCTCATTCAGCCCACCCAATCCTGGGATTTTGGAGTCACCATTCATGGTATCCACACTTGAGACCCTGAACCATATGATAGAGCATATGAATTTGAGGATTAGCAATCTATTTAACATAAATACGAGTCAAAATGCTGCTCCACCATTTGAGGATATGGATTCAATTGAGGATAATCATGAGAGCTTGCAATCACCCAAAATACAAATAATGAGAAAATTTTAAAAATCCAAAAAGATTTTGGGAGACACATTATTGATTCATTTTGTGAGGAGAGGACCCAAATGTCCGATCATTTACCCACACATATATCCACCACATGTCCCAACCTTGACCATGAGGATTCCGTTATACAAACTGCTCTTGGCAATCCTCATGAATATGTTAATTCTGATCTCCTCCCTTGTATGGATGAGGTCCAAAAATTCAAAAAAATGTTGACTGAACCTGAAGTGGTGTCCACCCTTCATGAGATCATTAAATCCCTGCTTCAACTGGCCATAACAGATTTATCTACTCCTCAACACAAGAAGAGAAAAGTGAAGGAGAAGACCTGAGCATCACATCTTGACCAAGGCCACTGCCTACGCCATCTCTCACCATCCACATTTTAAAAAAGGGGACACTACCGTACCTCTGTGAGCTGCTCCATCTCTGACCATTCTTATGATAACACTCTCCTTGATGATGATTCTTCAATCAATATAATACCCTTCTCTATGGTATAGTCTCTCCATCTTGGGCCTCTCAAGAAAACCAGTATGATAGTTCAATTTCTGATGGATCTATCAAGAGGCTAAAGGGTATTCTAGAAAACACTGTCATTCTTATTCAGGGCATAAAATTCACTTCTGATTTGTCGTAATGCCCCTGGAGACCTCCACCCTGTGGAGCACCCTCCCATCATCTTGGGACGACATTTCCTCGCTTCGTCAGGAGTCATTATTGATTATGGTTCAGGAGAGATTCGCTTCTATTTTGATGTAGGGAGCGATTTGTTGATCCCTACACCCATTACTGACCAGAGATCTTTATCCCATGAGAGCCCGCCCATTTTAGCCAACCCCAAGGAATTTGACCTCGATGATAATATCAGAGATTCTTGTTATATGTTGGATGATAATGAAACCCAAGAATTCCTCCTCAAGGAGGAAGACTCAGAAAGCATAGAACTTGGAGTTCCCCCTTCTGGTATGTGGCGATGCATTGATGACATCCACAGGATTTAAACGATAAACACCCTAGAGTGGAAGGCAGACTCTGAGACTAGATAGGACGGACATAATTTGACTACTTTCTCTGATGAATTCGTTCATATTCACCCAGATTCTGATGAGACCAATCATGCCAAATTTGATTTGATTGCTTTTATATAGGAATTTAGACCTTTTGTTAAAGATGATGATCCAGTAGAGGCTCGCCAGGTTGAAATTGATCGTACTTTTTCGGATAATGAATTCGAGACTTTTTACTTTGATATTTGTGAGACAGACCAGGCCGGACATGCCCATACTACATCCACTAATCGGTTTAGGCATGCACAATCTGAAACCACTGAGGATACATTCTTGATCGATCCTGATCAGTTCATATCTAATGATGACCCCAATATCGACCTACACCTTTTTAGATCCATTCCTCAGCGGTCCCGCAAGAACGTTTGCTTTCGACCTTCTTGACCTTTGTACATCCACTCCTCTTGTATATCCTTTCGTTTCACTTTTTATTCTTCTGTTTTATCAATCACCCCTTTTTCGTATGTGTATATATGCTATACTTAGGATGTGCTTTATCTTAAGTATAGGGGGTGAATGATTTCTGTTGTTCATATACGTCTTGTTCATCACTCTTATTGTTGCGTATACTTTAGGATACTCTACCCTAAGTATAGGGGGTGATGTTGTTCATATCGTGTCTGTTTGTTTTTTGAGTCTATGCATTCTCTTCATCGATTATTCCCTTTTTTGCACTCTATTATACTTAGGATTACTTGATCCTAAGTATGGGGGTGGATCACCAAATTATCTTCTTTTTATCTTTTCTTTACGTCATTGTAGCATACGAGTCTTTTCTCTTTTCTATACTTAGCACAAGTTATGTCTTCTTTTTCACTTTCTAATCACTATGATTTAGCACGAGTTATGTCTTCCTTTTCGCTCTCTAATAATAATGAGGACATAGTTCGAGCTAAGTATAGGGGGTGTCTTATATATTGTATATATACTTTAGACATAACTCATACTTTTTAATATAATTATTTTGGGGGATATGTATATAATTTTGTAAACTCTACGTGTGTAAAAAAACCAACCAAAAAACAAAAAAAACAAAAAAGACAAAAAAAACAAAAAAAATGAAACAAAACAAAAATGAAAATCTTGTATATACATGTATATATTTTACTAGCCCTTTTTTCTTTTTGAAAAAAAAACTACAAAATAAAAATCTATAAAAGCTTCCATATTAACAAAAATTGTTCTTTGACATCTGCATTTTTCTTAAAAAAATCCATAAAAAAATTCAAAATTAGAAAATTGTTTAAAAAAATGTTCTTTTCAAATGTGCATCATTTTTTCAAAAAAAAAACTTTCTTTGTATTGTACATATTTTCTTGCATTTGCATATGCATTTTTCAGGATAGTATTAACATTTAAACTATGTCTGTAATAAAATTGAAGAATGGAGCTTAGTTGGGCCTTAATCCACTTTATTTCATAGGAACATTATAAGAAATGGAGCTAAGACTTTTCAGGTCCTGGTGACTTAATTCTTTGAGTCCATAAGACTATGTTCACATGTCATCTTGATTAGTCTAAGTATAACATTTAACAACACACGCATGATTCTTTCAAACCGTGGCTTATCTTGGACAAGCACTCTACACGTAGCTCTTCATGGATGAGGTAGTGAGGAGGAAGAATCTTTTGTTCTGGGGTAGCATATGATGGTAGTACATCTAGGCGCAACCTCTCGTCTTCCTCTAGGGAAGGAAGTGCGTCTCAACCTGGTGTAGTGATGTTGAGGTCTAAAGACAGGATGTTGTGGGGTTGCAATAATGCTTCAAAAAAGGGATAGTCTACTGGCTCAAGAGGAAAAACTCCTTATGTACATGATGGACCTTGTATATGCTTTCAAAAAAATGTACGGAAACATGCCTAATTGAAAAGTAAAATGCCTGCCAGAGTTTATGTACAAGGATAAAAAATTATAAAAAAAATTCAATAAGAGCTTTAAAGATAAATTTTTGTAAGCTTGGAGCAGATGAGTTGGCTACACTGGTCATGCATCCAAAGATAGGTAGCTACACTGGTTACCATCCATTCTTTTCTCCATCCCCTCTTCTTGAGCTGGTTGTACTTGAACTTAGAAGGGAATATCTCTACTCCTCGATGAAAGAGTTGCATGACCGGGGAACTAGAGTTACCTTGTTGAGGGAGGCTGTTTCTTTGCTACTTCTGAGATGGGGCACTATATGTCACTTACATATACATGTAAAGATTCATAGTCATAAGAATTGGTGTATGTAGACTTGTTCTGACCTGACTGTTGAGGTGAAATGAACAGGAGTCATGTGGAACTTAGAGGCTGTTAGGTTTTAAATCCATCTCCCGTTAAGGTTCCGACACACTAATAATCCAAAGGTCTGACATGACTCCAGACTACAATTGTATGAAGATAAGTTTAATACTCAATATTGTCCTAATTTCTTTATTTTCCCATTATTTTTCTTTTTCTTTGTCTTCACTTATTCTTTCAATAAGTGTTTGCTATGGGACAAACAAAGGTAAAGCATATGGGGATGATTAATCTGACATTCGTAATCTTTATTCATTTATTTTAGCTTAAAACCCTTACAAAACACCTTTATATAACACTAACTCCATATTCTTACAAACGTGCATTTGTGTGTAAATATTGTACACTTCTTACCATTTAAACCTAAAATAAATAAATAAATAATGGAAAAATAAAGAAAATAAAATAAAAAAGGAACATTGTATATATGTAATAAATACAAGCAGACCCGAACCCTGAGAGAAGGTTAAGACTTGACCAGATCGACCAGGAAAAAGTAACGGAAGATAGGGTCCTTAATCAGAAAATCCTAAAAAATGTGTGCTGTGTAAATTTGTATATTATACTATTTTATTTTACAATAATTGACCTCATATCAAATAACTATCAAAACCAAAGTTGTAAATAAAAATGTGTTCTAATTAATAAAAATAATTGCACAATTAAATCATGTACAGAATAAAAGCAACCACACTTGGAAAAAGCCACTAAGCACTAATTGAAAGACCAATTATGGCTTCATATGAACTCAAATTGAACCAATCTCACTTCCATTAGATTCTAAATTAAATTATCTTTAATATGGCTATATTTTCATAATTTTTGGAGTTACGAGTAAAAAGTTTATTTTCTAGGGTGGTTTGTGCAACTTTCTCATGTATTTTGTATATATTGTATTTGTATATATTTATAAATATTTTTACTAATTATTTAAAGTATATAATAAAATTAAATTAATTAAAAAAAACTAATTTGCTCATTTACCCGTGTATAAAATGTCATATATGTATATAGTATATGTATATAGTTGCCATTCTTAATTAACCACCATAAAAAAATAAAAAATAACAATTTTTATTAAAATAAATATAATGACGAAAATACAAAAAAATAGTTAATTTTTGTAAATATTTTTATCTCTCTTTATATTTATCTCTTTTCAATTTTCATCTCCCTTATCTCTTCAACCAAAAAATCAAAAAATCAAATTTCATTCTCTATCTTTTCTATTTATATGGCTCCTTCTCCTTCATTCCAACTCGATCAATCTTTGGTGAGAGGAGCTCGATCTCTAAGAGTCTTTATGTCGTAGAGGGGTGCCTAGCCTCCGAGCTGTTCGGTGACAGCACGTCGGCCTTCGTCGAGGTGATAAAGGTCTTTTCCGATACTAAGGTGAGATCCATTCTTTTAATTATTTATATCCTAGATTAATTGTAGATTTATTTTCTCGCATTTTTCTAGATTAAGTATAGATTTATTTTCTCGCATTTTCTCTTCATTGTCAATTTTTCTATCTAGATCTTAGAATCGCCACCTTCACGATTTAATCTGCCACCGACTCGTGTTTTCATCTCATTCTCTCGATCTCTCCGCGTTCTTATTGTACCTCACACGACCTTCCATAGCCGACCATGCACGGTGTCCGGATCTCCAGATCAATTCCATCACAACTGCAAGATCCACCCCATTCACCAATTCTCTTTTGTTTATAAGTAAATAAAAAATTAAAAAAATATAATATAGTTGTTGTCTCTAATCTTTTTTTGCAGGAAAATAAAAAAATAATCATAAAAAAAACTATTTTGAAGTTCTGTTTACATTCCCTAAATAAAAAAATAAAAGAAGTTTTAGTTATATCTGCTACATTTTTTATAAAAAAATATAAAAAACAAAAAAAAAGAAGTCGATCGGCCACTTGTCCACCGCATGCATCTTCCAGCCGCCAAGCCCTTCGTCGACGCACGACGCCCTGCATCTCCCAGCGACCCGCACCGCACCACCATCGCCACCGCGGGCCCCTGCCACGCTCGGCGACCAGTTCTGCTTCCAGCAACTTCCCCCAAGCAGTAGCGCCGCTCGTAGAGCCCTCGCGTCCTCGACTGCACCTGGCTACCCGCCGCTCACAGGCGGCACTTCCCAACGTGTCGCAACCCCTTCCACCATCAAGATTGCCCCTGCTATGGCCGCCCTTCTTTGCGGTGGGCCGTCATACAGCGGAGCGTAGTCACCGGCACTGCCCAGCCCACGTGCCCTCCAACCATCTCCTCTCGATAGCAAACGTTGGCCCAGAGTAGCCCATCCGCCCACGAGCATCAGCATCCTCGCACGTGGAAGAGAAGGACGGTGGCAGCCAAGCCCCCTCTCCATCCTGTTCAAAGAACACGAAGGAACCCTAGGGCGTGTTGTTTAAAATAAAAGAATTTGGGAAATTGCGTCAAGGCCTTTAGAGTTTTTTCAAAATTATAGAAGTTCCCCTACCGACATCCAGCACGTGCGTCACACTCTTTTAGTCGGTAAATTACAAGCTTTCCCCTGCATTTTATTTCTGTTCTTTATTTCATGCAAAAACTTCCATTATTTGCAATCTAGTCCCTGTGTTCCAGACAATAAACTTGCTTGCTATTTTGGATGGAATAAATGTCTTTTCATGCTTAATAACTTTTCAACAAAATTGTTTATGCTCCTGCTATGTGCCTAAACGTTATATAAATTTTTCATAGCATTTTGTTAATTTATGCTATTTTTAAAAAATAAAAAATAATGTCTTTCTTCTTTCCTAGAATTAAAAAAATAATAAAAATCCAAAACTTTGCCTAAAAATTCCCAAAAAAGTATTGTAGTTGTATTTTGGTGTCTTTTAATTTCTCTCCAATTTTCGTGCATAATCCTTTATAAAACTCCAAAAAATTGCGATAAACGGAAAATCTTAAAAAAGTTGTATCAAATTCAAGAAAAATCCAAAAATGTGATTCTAGTCTCTGTTTGTAAATATTTAATTGTAGTTTATTTAAAAATAATTTGCAGGAGTATTGGGCAGCTAAGTAATTTTAAGTTGCAAAATACTCTTGGTTGTGCTTTATTTTCTTTATTTTTTACTGTTTGATTTAAAAAAACAGAAACATCTGAAATTTCTACAAAAATTCCCATAAATCAAAATATTTAAAACACAAAAATATTTTCTCTAGATTTTTCTAAGCGTTTTTGATATAATTGAGAATTACAAAAATAGTCGGTGTGCGTATGTCTTGTTTTGTGCATATTGTTTTTGATTTTTAAATAAAAAATTGCAAAACTAAAATCTCTAAAAATTTGAAAATCAGAAAATAAAAAAATAGAAATTAAAAAATCAAAAAAATTTAAAAAGAGAAAAATTCCATAAAAACCAGGATAGTTTTCCTTTGAGATTCCTACTTTTCTCTTAATAGATTTTGATCGATTATTTTAATAACCCTCAATAATTGTAGCCTCCCTGAGTTCGACCCTGTCCTCTATACAGATAAATAAGTAGCAAAATATTTATATTGCTTTATTATTCGCTTTTAGTTAATTTTGCAGCTTGAGAAGAAGAAAAAAATTGTTTGTTTGTTACGAAATTTTTGGGGATTGCAACGACTTCATATCCATTATTAATTTTCGATCCTCGAAGAGCCCGCAATCAACAGCAGAATGAAGTGGATACTAATAATGAGGAGCATGGGGATATGAATATTGTATAGGTTGTTGGTGATATGATTTATATGATGGGTAGGATGCATCTGTTGATCACCATATGTCCAAGTCTTGGAGTGTGGTGGAGACTGAAAATGAGACCGTGGTTGGTGTTGGTATTGTCGACCTTTCCTGAAACTTGTGAACATGCCTAGTGATGGTAGGAGAACCCAACTATAACTGTCCTAGTGGATGGTATGGCTGCACTCCTGACCGCTCCAAATACCATTCACCTCCTCCATAAGCGGTGGAAGTAGAAACTGTTGCTCTGAAAAATAAGAAGACATTGTATAGAACAACACCATATATGTTGGAGTCTGTTGCTGTTAAACATGGTCTGGAGTCTGCACGTAATAAACGTGATGTGCAGTAGGAGGTTCGTTGGAACTCTATTGAACTAGAGTGGAAGAATTGGAATCAGGTGCTGATATCTCGATGGAAACACTAGAACTCTAGCATGCATAAATAGTACTAACCAACATTTGTAGATGCTTGGTAATCTCATCAAGCTTGTCCAATTGTTCGTCCTCTATTCAATCACAATTAATTTCTCAAGTTCTTGTGATCGTTTCTGTATTATATCAACTTCGGATAGGTGGTTTCCAACAATACTAAAATCTGAACTATCCAACCTATCCACATCAAGAGATTCCATCATTTTAACGGTCTTGTGGGTTATAGAAGGTAAGGATTCTTCTGAAATATAGATGTTGTCAGTTGCAGAAAATCGCTCGAAATAAAACCCTAATCAATTAAACAAAAAATGTACACTAAAATACAATCGATGTTTCACTATTTGTTTATACATGTAAGTTTTCCTAGGTTGAACACAAGAAGGCAGAAAGACACACTTGAGTTTTTCAAGGGAAGAAAACATTTTGGATTTTTTAACTTTCTTTTCTTCTCTTCTTCATTGAGAAAACTCTTTTTTGGATTTTTAATTTTAATTCTTTTTATTTGATTTTTATTTTTTTAATTTTTATATAATATAAAAAATGTTATTTTTCAATCAAGTTATGTATAAAATAGTATGTTAAATATAGAATAAATATATTATACTATATAGTAGAGAAATCTTTCGAGCAACAGGCTCAAAAAGGATCATGAAAAAATCAAGATGACTCAAAATCGAAGAAATAAATCAAAATAAAAAGAGAGAAGATATCCTTGAAAATTGATGCAAATAAAATGTAGAAAAATGCTACAGTAATAGAATAATGTTCGAGTGTCACAATAGCCTACAAGGTATGAAAAATTGTCTACAAAATACAAACAAAAGATAAAGGGATCTCTTTCAATTAGGTTCTTGGTCAGGGACATAATCACAACAAAGCTTTGGAAATATTCTCGTCTAGGTCCTTGTCAGGGACCTAAATGTAATTAGGGAATCTTCTGGAGGTTTGATCAAACTTAGAAATTTTGTGGGGCTTAAGATGTAATTTCGTCACCGTTTCAGATACAGTGGCCGAGATTAGACACTCTCCTGCAATCTAGACCATCCAAGTACTCCACGTGGTAGCAAACTGCACATAATATGTTCTATGTGTTCTTCCCCAAATACCAAGACAACACGCTTTGGTTCGTCGTCTCCAACAATTCGTGACTCTCTGGTGGCTAGATGGTCAGAGGTGGGATGGAGAAGGTGCTTCTCACCGTCTTGAGTGCTCCCACTGTGAGAGATGTCGATGATGATCGTAGAAGGATTCTTGGACAACAGCTCATGTTTCATAACCTGGATTATGTTTAGCCCTATGCTCGATGATGATCAATGAAGAATTAGTCACTCCAGATGGATGAATGAATGCTCCAGATGATTGTGTGACTTACTAGAAGGGATATGATGCTCAATTTCTTAAGAAATTGGCCACGAAATAAGGACAAATGCAAATATAAATAAAGCTCTATGATAAGGAATATAATAGAGGAAATTGGATTTGAATCGAGTTTAAATTAAATATGGCATTGGTTGAGAATCACAGTATGATGATTAGGAGAAACTAAGAACATGATTAGCATTCACTGCAAGATACAAGGAAAATCAAATGAGGTTTAAGGATGTACATGGGAGTTAAGGTGAATGACCTCAAGTTCTATCTCGACAATCAATAGTCGATGGAGTTGGATAATGGGCTAGGTGGCATTGCAAGGTGAATGTGGCCTTAGAACCTCTTCTCCGGTCACCCTCCTTCCACGTGGGATGGCCCGTGGATGTTGTAACCACCAGAGTCAGTGGGATAGGCATGAAGAAGTTTGTGGTCCAGCCACTTAATTATGGAGTAGGAGAGAGTTTTTTTTGAAAGGTCAAACCTATGATCAATAAATAGAAGGAATAATGGAGAGGATGTTTGGATCTAAGAGCCAGCAGGCATCTAGGTTATTGGGGTTAAAAGATCAAGGGACGAGATGGCAGATCAGATAAAGAATGTGCACAAGAAAATTGGTGAAGAAGGGTAGTAGAAACAAACTAAAACAACCATTCTTGAAGTAGATGCCTCAAGGTGCTGACAAGTGTCAGCACCTGGTAGGTCAGAAGTGATAAATAATATATTAATAATTTAATAATAAACAACCTTATTTAATAGGGTATAAAAATAAAAAATGTAAATAATTATTTTACTATATTTTTATATATTTGACATTTGTTAATAATGCATTTTTTCTAAACTAAAATATAATTAATAAATTGGTATATAGTATAGTTGATTATTAGGATTTTGAATATTATTTTAATAATTTAATAAATAACATATTACTTTTATATTTTATTGATTATTAAAATATCAAATAAGAATGTATGAATTTATCCAGATTTTAATAATTTAGTTTCGATATAAAAAATACGACTATATAGTACACAGTTCAATTCCATCTATAAATCAGAATTTTTTATTTATTTAAGATATTAAATAATGGTGAAATTTTTTTAAATAATTTATAAATAATATTTTAGATATTGAAAGTAATTAAAAATTATAAATTACTAAAACTATAAATAATATGTTCTGAATAAAATAAATTGCCCAGAAACCCAATTGTCATTAGGTCCCAAAATAACCTTTTGCAAACGAACTCTGATTATAGTTTAATCACCTTTATTAATTATAGAACATTATTTTATGAATTTAGATAAGTAGAGTGAAATTGGAATTCGTATGAAGAAGTTATGGTGTTAAGAAGTTGAGAAATTGACAATTTAAAAGCTGAATTTCTTGGCATATATAAAAGTTGGGATTTTTTAGGATTATTATATTTTATATACATTTTTAGAAATAAACAATACAAGAGTTTGGTGAAAAAATTGTATAAATGAATTAATTAAAAACCATTGATGTTTTGATAATTATTGGATAAATAATGAATAATATGTGCAATGAATAATTAATTCTTTTTCTGGTTCCTTCCTTTTCTCCCTTATTTGTTTGTCCACCAATTTATGTTGACTCGGTCTCGGGTGTTAGGTTATATAGATATATCCTTCAGCTATATTTATATTTTATAGGCGTACTATATAATATATATATACACATGTTTACAGTCTGCTTTCTTTTCATTTTCTTTCAACTTATTTTTTATTTATTTATTGATTTTTAATGCATAAAATTTTTTATGAATAATGTTTTTATAAGAAAGAGAAATTAATGGATATTTACATGCTTTTGTCGACATAAGGGTACATGAATCATGGATCCATCAACCCCCTATACTTAAACTTTGCTAGTCCCATAGCAAATGCTTATTTGAAAAATAAGGGAAAAAGAAAGAAAGTTAGAATGAATTTGTTTTCATAAACCAATTCATGAGAATAGACAAAGGACAGAGCATGGTCGGGCCTAAAACAAGCATTTTGTCGGAGCCTTAACCAGGATCAGGATTTTAATCTCAACAGTCCTCAAATTCGACAAATCCTTATATGGGTTCACCTCAACTACAAGCTCAGATCTATTTATCCATATCGCTAACTCTATCAACCTTTAATTTTATTTTTACTATGCATGAAATGTGTTAATTTTTCTTGCTTAAAGAAGCGACGAAATTGCTTGTTGGAATAATACACTCTTATCGGTTCCTCATGCAGCTACTAAATTTATATTTTATAATAGTATTGTATAATATGTGCATACTTACAGTCTACCTTCTTTTCATTTTCTTTCTATTTATTTCTATATTTATTACAAATTTTAGTGCATAAAAATGTTTTTTATGAATGATGTTTTTATAAGAAATGGAAATTAATGGATATTTACATGCATTTGTTAATGATTTTCAGAAAAAATGCGACAGAAGTATTCATGTATCATGGATTCATCAACCCCTTGTACTTAAGTTTTGCTAGACCTTTGGCAAAAACTTATTTGAAATATAAGGGAAAAAGAAAGAAAGTTAGAACGAATTTGTTTTCCTAAACCAATTCATGAGAAAAGACTAAGGACAGAGCTTGTATGGGCATAAAATAAGCATTTTGTTGGAGCCTTAACAAGGATTAGGATTTTAATTTCAACAGTTCTCATGTTCCACAAATCCTTATTTAGGTCCACCTCAACAGTCAGCTCAGATCCACTTATCCAAATCACTAACTCTATCGACCTTTAATTCAATTTGTATTGTTTATGAATTGTGTAATTCTTCCTGCTTAAAGAAGCAAAGAAACTGTCCATTCAAATAATACACTCCCATTGTTTCCTCATCCAGCTACTCTTTCCTCAAGGATGGGGTATTTCCTTCTAAGGTCAAGTCGTATTATGTCCACAATCGAGTAGGGAGAGAATGTAAAAGAATGAGAAAACAACTGGAGTATTACCAGTGTAGTCGCATATACTTGTGAAGCCCAGCCAGTGTAGAAAAGTCTCTACTATGATGTGTATGCTTTTTAGAAGATTGGAACATTATGGTCATATTTGTATTTGGTGGTTTGCTTCTTTTCGATTGACTTTGTAATGTTGCTTGCACTGCATCAATATTTTTGTACCTCGATGGATATAGAGTCTTTTCATTCCATCTATTTTTTGAGGTCTTGAAAAAATTGTGCTAACAGATCCTTCCCTCATCTAAAATTTAATTTTAACACCATAACTCCCATTTTTAAAGAGTCGCTCCACTAGACAAGTATTAAAATTCACCATTAAAATGAACTGTCATTCGCAACCCCATGCAAGTCAAGCTAAGTGCAAAGTGCATATGTCCAAAATTGGTTCAATGTTGGAGTATTAAACGTATGACACCAAGTGTCCTACATAGGCAAATTTATCTTGAATTCCCAAACAAGGTCTCATGGAACCCAAAGATTTAGGTCAAAGACCTAAAGAATCTAATTTCCAGTTCCAAACTATGTTCCTTACAATGAATGTCAAAGGTCATAATCGAGCTCCATCCTTTAGACTACTCCCAATCTTTAGTTTGAGAAATCAAATTTATTCTAAAAAATGCTAATGCAACCATGTTTTGTAAAGTACATTTTTCTGAATTTTACTCATTTTCATGGACTTTAATGATTTCGTAATTTTTATGAATTTTATAACTTTGCATCTTTTATGGATTTTCAATTTTTATAAACAAGCATATTTATGAGAATTTCATGAGATAAATTACTTACATTCTATTTTGATTAAATAACTAATGTAATTTATAAGTTTTATATAAAATATTTTTAAATATTAACTTATTTACACCTATTTTAATAAAATAGAATCTTATATATATATATATATATTATACACACTAAATGTATATTTTAAATTCAAATTTTAAATTAAGTATTTTAAAAAAGAATTCTACTGATATTCTACTTATTTATAAGGATTTTATAAATATTTAATAAATGGATTTTAAATAAAATTTTCCCTTACCTACTTTTTATGGATTTTATAGATATAGAAAATACATAAAAGTACATATTATGGATAAAAGTATATATAGAATATATACACAACTCCTATACTTAGCTTGAGATATGTCCTCATCGTGTCAAAGTAGAAATAGGACACAACTTGTGCTAAGTAAAAGTGTGTGAAAAAGGAAAAATGAATAGAAGTCATTCGACCACCTATACTTACGTTCTGGTCGTCATTAGTATACTGTAATATAAAAATGAGGTGGCTGAGGGCAAGGAATATACAAACGAAGTAACAAAAAAGAAAAAGAATAACAAACTAAATGAAATCACTCAGTTCCCTTATACTTATGATCAAGCATCCTAAGTATAGACAATAGTGTGGCTAGAATTTAGGACCAATGATTAGTATAAAAGAAAGGAAGATAAAAGAAAAGTAAAAAGGATAAAATCGAAAATGCAAATTAATCGGTAATTGACCCCCCTATACTTAGGATCTGGTATCCAAAGTATAAAGACGAGCAAAAAATGGTGAAAATTTGGATCTAATAAGAATATAAAAGTCATGTACACCGAAAAACTGAAATGCTCACAGGTATCTGAACAAAACAAAATGAAGTGGTAGAGTAGACATAAGTCATGTACAGAGTAGATCTCCTTAACGTGGGTTGTATGGAATAATCTACTCTGCAAGTGTGTATTAATGCCTGCCTAACTGAGTAGAGATGCCTCTGTAAGTGAACATCGTATGTGACATAGGTCTCTCTATTGTAATATGTGTCTCTGGAGTACGACTACAGAAGGTGTCTATATGTGTATCCATTTGACTTTCTACGCTGAATAGATTGTTTGATCTCTGAAATATAATCAATAAACTCCTGTGCAGGAATATGTATACCCTCAGTTTGTGGCACTATGATGTCTGCTTTAACTTATTGCTCTTCTAGTTCTAAAATAGTCTTCGTATCTGCTTGTGAATAGTCATATGATTAATTAGGTGCCTGTGATCTACCCCCATCCTCGTGTAGATACTATGGGTCTCAAAATAAATGCTCATAAGATCAAGTGAGTGTGTCTCATTTTTGTGCTGACAATCATCTGCACGGCTTGTTGATGAATCCATGATTCATTAACATTCTTTCTGCATTTTGTCTTAAAGCCCTTAACAAATGCATCTAAATATCCATTAAATTTCACTTTTTAACAAAATCCCATTCATGAATAAAAATGTATTATTATGCACTAATATCATGTAAAAAATAAAAGAATAAAATTAAAGAAAATAAAAATGAAGGCAAATTGTAGACATGTTTATATGTACAATATGACTTGCAAAAAAATTATAGCTGAAAGATATATTTATAACCTAATCCCTGAGACCAAGTCTGCATGGATTAGTCGACAAATATGTAGGGGGAGATAAGGAAGAAAACAAATAAAAATAATTAATTGTACATTTCACGTATTCTTCATTAAGTATCCAATAAATTCCAACACTTTAAAGATTTTTAATTAATTCATATTAACATATTTTTCTTCAAACTCTTTTCCTACTTATTTATAAAAAAGTATAGAAAAATATAAAAAAAAGTTAACAATATTACCTTCTATATATGCCAAGAAATCCTACTTGTAAATTCTCAAAATCCAAACTACCGAACATCATAACTCTCTCATACGAATCCAATTTCACTCTACAAATCTTTAAAGTGCATAAAATATTATTCTCTAATTAATGAAGGTGATTTCACTAAAATCAATGTCCATTTGCAAAAACATCCGTTTTGGAATCTAACCACAATTGGGTTTTTGTGCTTTTTATTTTATTTAACACGTATTATTTATCATTTTAATGATCTTATAATTTTTAATTATTTTTTTGATCTTGTACTTTAATCCTAATTTATTTCATATTTTTTGGAGATTATTTATTATTTAATGAAATCAAAAATCATAATTTATAGATCTAAATGAACTATATATCGTATATATCTATTTAGTAAAATAATTAAATTAATTTATTAAAATTCAAAAAAGTTCATGCATACTCTATTTATTAACCTAATAATTAATAAAATATAAAATTAATATACTATATAGTAATTCATTAAGTAAAAATACAAAACCTATTTATTAAGTATTATTTATACTTATTTATCAATACAATATTTATATTTCGTAAAATAGTTCTTATTTATTAAAATTAATTATACCATGATTTAGATATTTTAATTATATACATTTTTTGTTTTTATAACTTTTTAAAATAATGTTATTTACTATTTAATTCCTATTTAATAAAGGATTTCTTGAACCTAGCCAACCAGGTGTTGACATGTGTCAGCATCTGGGACCTTCTTCCCCAAGAAGCTTGGACGGTGAGTTTGTTCCAACCACCCAGCTTTGCCTTTTTCTCCAAGCTAACTCCTAACCACCTCCTCCAATCTAAACCCTCAATTCTACTCCTCTAACCATCCTCTCTCACACTCTCCCTTGATTTTCTAACAAATCTCCATTGATCGCCTATAAATTCACCTCAAAGTCACCATTTCCAACTAATCAATCCTAACCCCAGGTTTTCAAATACAGTTGGCTGATCCACCACCTTCACAGTCATGCCCCTCCCAGACCAGGAGGTGACACCTCCATCCAAGGCCACTGCTTTTAAGAAGGGAGACCGGAGGAGGGTTCCAAGGTCTTTGTCACCTTGTATCACGACCATCGTCGCCGCATCGAGCTCCAGAGTACCTGTCATTGAGCTATGACTAGGAAGTTCTACACTTCCAATCCCCAGGTAATATTACATCCTTTCCACTTTATTTATAGATATCCATGCTGTGTTTAGGGCTATTAATCGTGTATTTATTATCCTTAATCAACATTCTTAGAGGCCTACCTCAATATCCTCTCACACTCGATTCAACCGATTCCAATTCATTGTCCATTTCTTGCATTTTCACTGCTACACATATTTTGGAAACGAATCTCAGATCTGCAAAAATCTTTATAACTTTGACCGATTCCACTGAGAATCGAGTAGAAATATATTCATTTGCATGTCCATTGTCTATCTGGAGCTTCATTTGAATCATCTAGCTCTTTAAAAGATCAAAGAAGGATAAGATCACAAGATGCCTTTATCAACTTCGGGCTAGCTAGACCACCATCTTCCTCGACGAACAACCACCGCATTGGACCATCTACGGCAGAGTTCCACTGTAGACGATCTCGAGGGGTGAAGGTGACACCCCTCTAGCTCTGTCGGAGGCTCAAGCTACTCGCCATTCAACAGGAAGAAGTCTTAGAAAGATCCTCGTCGTCAGTGCGCGAAGGAAATGAAGAACACCATGAATGCTAGAGCACACAGGTGGGAAACACGTGGCATAACCAGACGGACTAGATCGTATGATCACTTCTAATCTCAGCAGCTCAGGATGAATCGGTAGAAGAATTGCATCTTAAACAGAGAAGAGTTCCCGAATTACAAGCGCTCCATTGATTTCCAAAAATTGCATTTAGGTCCCTGTACGGGGACACAAATGCAATAAACTTCTTTTCTTTGCAGTTTAGTCCCTATCAGGGTCCTTTTTATAATAGGACAAATAACTTTTCTTTCAGTTGTGCCCTTGGCTTGTAGGGGTATTTTGAACCCTTATTTTGTTGTATTTTTTTTGAATTTTCTAGGGTAGTTACACAACTACCCCAACATCGTTTCTAGCTATTTTTTCATGAATTTCCATAGCTTAGTTGTATCGATTTGATTTTCGTAAGATAGAGTTAGTTTCGAGTCTTTTATTGAGTCTTTCGTAAAATCAAGAATAAAGTAAATATTTTCGAGATTTATTTCTTTTATCGAAAACCGAAGTATTAATATTCTACCTCCTCAAGTTTGACCTAGGCACACTTACCTGGCTAAATAACATAATGTAGACAAAATAGTTGAGAGAAGCCACATATTCTCATTTTTCTCTCTCTCCCTTATTTCGTTGATTTTTGTTTTATAAACCGAGTCTGATTTCGTTGTTATCTCTACATCGACAACTCTATATCAATTAATCGCTGGTAGGATTTTGCGTTTATAAAAATGGCATTGTTGCTAGGGAGGCATTATTTCTACATCGGTTTTTGACTTTAATTTCAAAAATTTTCATGTTTTACAAAATTTGTTTCTTTCTCAATTTTTAATTAGTTTTGGTTTTACATCTTTTTCTTTGGTTTTTACGGCTTTTCATGTTTCCTTGAATTTTTTTCAATTTTTGATTGATTTTTTATGGTTTTTCATGTGTTTATCTTTTTCTCTAACTAATTTTTTTGCATGGCCTACAAGTTTAGTTGACTTCCTCAGAAGCTGAAGTAGTTGAAAGTGCAGAGACCGACCCCTTCTCTCACGGGGTAGTTGCTGAGGGCAGAATGATCTACGGTTTTTCTTGTAATTTTTTTGTAAAAAAATTAAGGGCACTTGCCCTTGTTCTTGTATTTTGTAGAAAGGGGCCCCGTACATGCATCCAGACTTGCACCTCCCCTCCCTTTTTCTCGTATTCTGCTTCACCGAGTGTCGTGCATTCGGGGGAGTAGGGCATCCACCGCGGTTTTTCTCGCGCCACAGGTTTTTCGTGATTTTTTATGAGGATAAGTGTGCGTGTGCTTAGGTGTTCTCCGATTTTCGATTTTTTTCCTATCTGCTTGCGCCTTCATTGTTAGTTCTAGGACTCACAACCTAGGTGCATGTTTTTTGGGTAAATAAAAAATAAAAAAATCATTAGATGTTTTTTCTAAAAAATCTAAAAAAAGAGAAAACCGAAAAAAATATCGGACATGCTTAAATATCTGACCCTAAAAGAAACGTAAGGATCTTTTCCTTAAGAAGTGTAATCCCCGAACTTCAGCTGCAGGTACATTTCCAAATGATTGTGAGTGAGGGACAACACTTAAGGCTATAACTAAAGATTGGGTATCCTTAGGGATACTACTTAGTCCATACATATTAACGTTGTTCTTCAGTGGGTATTCTCGAACAGCCGGAAATGGTCCGAGTTTACATAGTAGAGTGGGGGGTTTAGCGGACATTAAGAAAGGCTTCGTCCTCATGTAACATGGGTAGTCCAAAACGATCCGTACATACTCGTATATTGGTTAAGAATAAACGGTTTTTTGTAAGGACTCGGGACAATGTTTCGAAGAAACATCGGGCAACTATCAGCTCACGTTATTTTGTCAATATACTTGTATTCCGAAATAAACCTAAAACTGACAAGATAAACGACTGAACTCTTACGGTCATCATCGGGTTGTGTTGGTGAATACGTGTTTGCTTTGTGATAGCTTTTGAGGTGTGAGTTACCGCATCTTATACACCTTCTCCCATCTCTCTTGATTTGATACCATGCTCACCCTATCATTCAATTGATATTGAAGATGATGACTTGATGACTATTTTGCTAAGACTCCATGAGCTCTACATCTTTGACCATCCGTCGTAGTTCTTCATAGGCTTGGGAAGATCGTCTTCCTGAGACGATCCCATCTGATCCCGTGAACAGTCAGGCCCAGACTCCCTCGCCTCCCAGCCTATCTTTTGAGGCAGACCCCTGCCTCAATTTATCGTCGTTTTCTCCTACCCATTTTTTACCGAGTTCTTACCAAACTTTTTCCTTCCCAGAAGATAATAAGGAAATGGCTCGATGGAAGGGACCAGTCAAGGATAGAACCGTGGAGGACTGACAGACTGGAGAGACACACACTGATGGAAGATCGGATCCAGCCGCAGTTATCATAATCGGGATTCTCGATACGTTGCAGCAGATGAATATTCAGATTCGAGACCAATTCAGAGTGCAAAATGAGTTGTGTGGTGAGATCACTATGCTCAGAGCAGGAGACAGGAACCCACTGCCACCTGTCGTGGTTCCCGTGACACTCAAAGATGAGTATGACCTGGGAGCTCGAACTCTTCATCATTGGATTCGGTTGCCACTGAATCATAGGCTATATGAGTTACGTCCAGTATTCATCTCACTACTTCCCAAGTTCTATGGGAATGTCATAGAGGAGTCATTTACCTTTTTGCAACAATTTGAGATGATCTGTGCTACAGCTAATTATCCTGGAGTTACGCAGGAGGTCGTTCGCCTCAAAGACTTCCCCTTCGCCTTAGCAGATAATGTGCTTTACTAGCTTAGTCAATTGGGGAGAGAGATTTCTACGTGGACCGACCTAAAGTCCACGTTCTTCCGTAAATTTTTTCCTCTCGGACGGACAAACATGATGAGGAGTCAGATCTCCAACTTTACTTAGTTGCCGAACGAATCATTCCATAAAGCATGGGATCGATCCAAGGATCTTACCGAGAGATGTCCACATCATGAGATTCCATTGAATGTGCTTGTTCAGAACTATTTTGGAGGACTCTAGATGGATATACAAGGGCTTGTAGGTATCACATGTGGTAGCAACTATCTGAATCTGGATGCCGAGTCTGTCTGGTCCATCTTGGAGGGAATGGCAGAGAACTCGAGAGTCGTCAACTCTACTCGGGCATTCTAGAAGGCCCCATAGCTACTGCATGACCAAGAGAATTATAAGGTGGCTATCATTTAAGACTCTGAATCCAATACCAACATGGGATATGTCAGCGAGAAGTTATTGTTGGCGGATGTGTTTCAGAAGCAAGTTCAGAACTTGGAGCCCCTACGAGAGTTGGAGAAACTCTCATCACTACATCACAGCGGAGTGATCTTAAGACGAAGGTGACAGAACTGCAGCTTCAGTATCAGCAAGCTCAAGCTTCTTTGACCGCACAACCTACTCGGAGATCTTTACCTGCTTCGTCTACCCGACATATCCATTTCGTCCAGCGTGAGTTGGAGACTCCGTAGATTGATTGGCATGAGGAACAGACTCATGCCAATCCCAACCAGATCACCAACCCGAGAGACATTGATGTTGAGTCTCAAGCCACTCTTGAGATCAACAGAATATGGTATGCTCTGATTCAGGAAGCTTAACAGTTTACTTCTCCGAGCGTACATCACCAGCAGCAGCCACAACACTATCCACATCATGGACGTCAACATTGTCAGCACCGACAGTACTACATGTAGCAGCAGTCTCACTAGAATGTCTATTAGAGACCACATTATGTTCATCATCTTGCTTTGTAATCACAACCCAATTATTAGCAGTAGAAGTTACAGTCTCCATATATGCCACAACAGTCTTCTCAACAGTATGCTCTGTAGCAGAAGATGCAACGACAAGAGAGTCGAGAGTTAGGGTTACCACGCTGAACCAGAAACATCATCATAAGACCTAGCACTGAACCAGATCATGGACATCCTGAGCACATTCCAGATCGTGCACAAGACTAAGATGGAGCGGGTTAACCATCGTCTGGATGAGTTAACCATGCCCAAGACTACTCACCCCGCACAACCTCAGATGAACCCGAACAACAAAAGGAGGAACCCAGATTAGGTACACGACACAATAGGTATGATCTCTTTTCCTGAATTTTTATCTAACTTCATTCAACTCAAGAGCGGTAGATCACCACATGTACCTGATCAAGAGGAGGAGATGGCAAAGGAAGAGGAGCAAAAGCCAGACCATGATACATGGGCTGAGGAGGAGAACCGCAATGATAGGGATAAACCACTCGATGATCTGGGAGAAGGAAGCGATGCTAAGACGATCCATATGGACTTAGGCGAATCAGACGACGACACCACACCATGCCATGAAGACACGCCCGAAGCTGGTGTATCATTTCTTGTTTTACAGAGTTTTGTAGATAATTTTGAAACTCTCGATGTACAAGTTATCCAGATATCAATAAAAATGTTGTTTTTCCTGAAGGTGTCCCTTTTCCCGATGCTCTGTATGGAAAAGGCACGAAAAGATCCAAAAAGAATGAAGTCACTACAGAAACTGAGAAATTACTGAAAGATCACATCTTTTTGAAAATCCTCCTCCATGATGCCTTAGATCACTTCCCTACGCTTAAGCAACAACTGAAAAATAAATGTACAACACAACTGAAAAATAGATGTACAACACGTAGGAAGAAGAAGTCCTGAATAGAGAAGCATATTTTTACCAAGGCCACCTCCTGCATGATTCAGAACAGACTTCCAAAGAAGAAGAAGGACTCAGGAGCACATTATGTCAGATGCATGATTTCAGAAGCGGCATTCGATCGCACTCTTCTTGATAATGGTTCCTCTATCAATCTTTTACCATCTTGTTTACTCAACAAGCTCGAGTTAGGTCCTCTTTACATATCTTGTTCGATCCTTCAGTTGGCTGATAGATCTATTAAGATACCTAGGGGCATTTTGAAGAACGTTATCAAAACCGTGCAGGGTCTGCAATTCGTAGTGGACTTTACTGTCCTGGACATGGAACACCCTACACAGTTAAACCTTACCCCGATCGTATAGGAAAGTCCTTTCTTGGATATGCAAATCACCTTTTCGATTATGATACATGGAAGGTATCTTTTTGCGTCGAGGGCGAGAAGGTACATATAGAGATGGTGAGAGAATTATCTAGTGCCACTTCTATAGCTAGTTCTGATGCTTTGAGTTTTTTAGCCTCATGTGATTACATGGATGAGTTTCTCCTTAATGACCTTGAGAGGTATCAAGTAGAGACCAAAGATATGCTAGAAGAGGATGGGTAAGACTTCAGCTGGCAGCTCTTCTGACGAAACTCTTTATTTCAGCATGGAGGGTGAAGATCACATGGAGAAAAAAAATCTGAGGACTTTATTGTAAATATTTTAGATTCAAAAAATTCACAGAATCCCTCCACATCGTATGATTCAGAGGCTGATTTTTACTTAGGTGAATTATTTTTGTCTAATTATTCTGAGGATGAGCACGGTAGCAAGTCGAATGATGTTCTAGAAATCTTCTGTAGTATGACTCTAGAAAACGTTGAGATGGTGAAAAACCTTAAGGTAGAAACATCCATTAGCAACACAAATCCCATTACTCAATCAGTAGATGATATCGCATAGCCAGATCCGACCTTACCTGAGATGAAGACCCTTCCACCAAACATGAAATATGCTTTACTTGTGCATCCACACCGACAGTTTCCGGTCATTATCCGTGCATATTTGACATATGAATAAGAATCTTATTTGATGGAGGTTCTTGAAAGAAACGGCAAGGCCTTTTGGTGGACTGTATCCGATCTCTGCAGGATAAATCCTACTTTGTGTTCTCATCATATCTATCTTGATCATGACAATGGACCTTCCAGAGAGTTTCAGCATAGGCTGAATCTTGTTTTCCATGATGTTGTTAAGAAAGAAATCACGAAATGGTGTGATCCTAGCTTTATTTATCCTATCTCCAACTCTAAATGGGTTAGCCCATTGCATGTTGTCCCGAAGAAGTCAGACATTCAAATGGTTAAGAACGAGAGTGGAGAGGAGATTCCAAAGAGAGTAACCACGTCGTGGTTGGTATGTGTGAATTACAGAAAGCAGAACGCCGCGACAAAGAAGGACCACTTCCCGTTGCCTTTTATAGACCAAGTGATAGAACGGTTGGCAATGAAAAAGTACTTCTGCATCTTAGATGGTTACTCCAGATACAATCAGGTTACTATTGCCTCTGAAGATCAGGAGAAGACCACCTTCACATGCCCTTTCGACATGTATGCCTTTAGAAGAATGCCCTTCAGATTATGCAATGTACTTGTTACATTCCAGAGGTGCATGCTTGCAATTTTTACGGACATGGTCGGTGATTTTCTCGAGGTCTTTATGGTTAATTTTCTAGTCTATGGTGAGTTCTTTGACGAATGTTTAGCGCACCTAGACAAGGTTCTTCAAAAATGTTTTGAGGTCAATCTCATTATGTCTAGGAAAAGAGCCATTTTATGGTTACAAACGAGATCGTGTTGGGGAACATCATCTCCAAGCAAGGCATGGAGGTTGACCCTGTCGAGGTGGATGTCATCAATTGACTCGATCCACCATCCAATGTAAAGCAGTTACAATCTTTTTTGGGGCATGTCTGCTTTTGCCAATGGTTTATTGAGGACTTCTCTAAGATTGCCCGACCATTAACTAAACATTTAGGCAAATACATCAAGTTCTTATTAGATGATAAATGTCTTTAGGCCTTCCTCACTCTAAAAGAAATGATTATCAGTGCTCATGTCCTACAGTTGCCCGATTTGTCTCTACCCTTTGAGATCATGACGGATGCTTCAGATTTGGCGGTCGGGGATGTATTAGGACAACAGAGAAATGGACTCCCACTTGCTAGTCACGCTCTAGACGATGCACAACGCAATTACACAGTAATAGAGAAAGAGATGTTGGCAGTAGTGTTTGCTTTAGGCAAATTCAGATCTTATCTTCTTGCCTCTAAAATCACTATTTATACTGATCACTCAGCTATCTGATTTTTAATGGAAAAGAAGGATGCTAAGGGATGCCTTCTCAGATGGATTCTCTTACTTTAGAGTTTGATTTAGATATTCGAGACAAACCTAGGGTAAAGAACGTGGTAGCTGATCACCTCTCCCGATTACAGATAGAGAAACCTTCAGATGATTACACGTCGGAGATTGCACAGAGATTTCCAGACGAGAGCATCATTGCAGTTACAGAATTTCCCTAGTACACAGACGTAGTGAACTTTCTGGTTACAAAGAATAGTCCACAAGGTTGGCCGAAAGACCAAGTCGACGATCTAGTGTTCGAGGCATGATATTACCACTGGAAAGATCTGATTCTTTTTCATGGAGGACTGTTTTTATTTATAGGTGATGTTTTTCTCAGGAGGAATACAATAGTGACCTCACTCTGTACCATTTTTTAGAGGAGGACATCATTCGTGGAAGAGGACAGCGTTGAAGGTACTTCAGAGCAGAGTTTGGTGGTCAACTCTTACTAGAGATGCTTGCACATTCGTGAAGAGTTGTCCAGAATGTCAGAGAACCATAGGGACAATTGGTGCTCGAGATGTCATGCTTATGCGACATGTTATCATTTGCGAGATCTTTGACGCATGGGGTATAGATTTTATGAGACCGTTTCCCTCCAGCAACAGATTTGAGTACATACTTCTCGTTGTAGATTATGTTAGCAGATGGGTGGAGGCTATACCCACAAGAACCACTGACAACAAGATAGTATGCAAGTTCCTTAGGGAACACATTATTTCGTGGTTCAATATTCCATGTATTCTCATTTTGGACGAGGGTATCCATTTCATAAATTCGGAGGTGTAAAAGCTAGTAAAGAGTTATGCTATTGATCACAGAGTAGCTTCTCCTTATCATCCATAGACGAATGACATGGCTAAAGTTTCAAATAGGGAGGTGAAATCTATTCTCCAAAAATTAGTACAACCAGATAGGATGAATTTATCATATATTTTAGACCAAGTTCTTTTGGCTTACTGTACTGCATATAAGACTCCCTTGGGTACTTCACTGTTTAGATTAGTTTATGGGAAGCCATGTCATTTACCCATAGAGATCATGCACAAATCTGAATGGGCTACCAGAGAAATTTCATTAGATTTATAAAAAGAAGGAGCCAAGATGAAGTTAGATCTAAATGAGTTGGTAGAGATTCGAAATCACGAATATGAGAACACCCTCATTTATAAGGAGAAAGTGATGTGATGGAAAGAAAGACATATACGACACAAGAACTTTGTTCATGAGCAAAAAGTTTGGTTTTTCAATGCACAATTGAGAATTTTTCCTGGCAAATTGAAGAGCAACTGGGAAGGACCTTATATAGTCAGAACGATGCATGACAATGGTAGTATTGCTATATCAGATGTGACACCTAGTGCAGAACCGTTTACAGTTAATGGGCAGATGTTGAAGCACTTCATAGAGAGCACTTATCATCTAGATCGAGTAGAAGTGATCTACTTTGTACATGATGTATGATTACTCTTCCACTTCATCTCATCATGTATAGAGACTTTTGAAGCCATTCAGTTTTCTGGAGTACATACCTGTGTATCCTCTATATATGACAATCGTCCCCATTTTTGTTCATCTTCTATGCTTAGGATACCGGATCGTAAGTATAGGGGGACCTATTGCCCGCTGATTCTCATTTTCAATGTTTGTTCTTTTTTACTTTTCTTTTGTATATCCTTTCTTTTACTCTAATCACTTATCCCTAATTTTGGCCATACTCTTTTCTATACTTAGGATGCCTTTTCCTAAGTATAGGGGGGGACCGAGTGATTTCGATAATTTCATTTTTCTTTCTCCTTTTGTTCTTTTGGGTGTATATTCTTTTCCCTCAGTCACCTCGTTTTCGTTCTACTATATAGGGGGTAATTGACTTCAAATCACTTATTCTTTTTCACCGACTTTTACTTAGCACGAGTTATGTCCTCCTTTTTCTCTTGTTATGCTATGAGGACATAGCACAAGCTATGTATAGGGAGGTGTTGTCCATAGCTCGTACTTTTATATATTTTCTATATCTATAAAATCCATAAAATGTTGGTGAGGGTAATTTAAAATCCACCAATTTAAATTAGGGATATTTACCCAGCGAACCCTGGAATCTTTCAAAATTACCTCTACGACCTTTGAAACATCGATATTCCTCCCTAGACCCCGTAATCTTGCTAACCATTACCGTGCAGACCCTCTGGTTAACTCCCATCCATTTGTCCGTTAAAACTAACCAGCTTCCGTTATATTTGTTTACATTATACCCAATTTGTTTGTTAAATTTACATTCATTGCCATTTCCCCTTGGATTTGGCCCTCCCCGCCGTCCTCCTCGAAACCTCAACCCCACCGTGCCGTCCAAAGCCCCGACGTCGCTTCCCCTGCTCCCCCGCCAGCCCTAGCGCGCCTCGGCTGCCGGCCCCCGTCGCACTTGCTTGGAGGAGAAGGCAAGGCGGCGGCACTCTTTCGTTTCGCTTACGGATGTGGAGAACTACTACTTTAGTGACCCCAATGCCGTCCAACCGGGCAACTTCTCTGCGGCACTGGCGATGGATTTCTTCATGGCGGATGAGAAGAATGATGCTCCCGCTGCTGTGGATAACCTTGGGGAAGAATCTTCTGGTTTCAATGGTGAGGCGAGCGGTGGGGGTCAAGTGGATACCGGCCTCAAGTTCCTCGAATTGGCATCCCGTTCACAGCAGAAACCTTCGGCAAAGCGGAGGATACTGATGCCTGATGCCGATAGGGTCATTGCCAATGGCAAAGAGAGCAACGCCGCTCTGAATCCCAGGAAGAAATCACGGAGCACAGCTGATGTGAGTATCCACTCCTCTTTTCTATCCAGGTACCCCTCCCCTCGATGGTACGTGCAAGTGAGAGCTTTGACAAGCAGGCAAGCCGCGTGGTTCCCAACTGCGGCCCGGACGAGCCACGGCCCCCTGACGATACGGTTCACGAGCTTGAAACGATGGTTACGGAAGGTGTCGTCGTCTGTGTATACGAATCGGTGGAGAAGGGAGCCGGCAGGGAGGGTGCCGTCGGAGGCGAAGTAGAAAACGACGCTATGGTGGTCGGACCGGGAGGGGATCTGGAGGTTGACGGCGAAGAGGAAAGACTTTGGGGGGAGGGGATGAAGGTGGTGGTCGGAGCGAGAGAGGAGGGGGAGAGAAGAAGAAAGGAGGGCCCTTGGATTTGCTAGGGTTATATTAACTCAACTTAAACCCAAACAGGTTAACTTAAAAAATCTCAAATTAACGGTAGGGTCTATAGGGTAAGACGGAGCAAGATTACGGGGTCTAGGGAGGAATATCGATGTTTCAAAGGTCGTAGAGGTAATTTTGAAAGATTTCAGGGTTCGCTGGGTAAATATCCCTTTAAACTATTTATAAAATACTTGTAAATAAGTAAAATATGTTAAAAATTCTTATTTAAAATCCTTAATTTAAAATATCTATAACACTTATTTAAAATCCTGTATATTACAATATGTGTAAAATTCACGAAAAATATGTAAAATACCTTGATCTATTAGTTTTTTAATCCAAATAAAATATGGGTAAATTATCTTCTAAATTCTTGTACAAAAAAATATTCATAAAAATCACAATATTCATAAAAAATGTGTAAAGTCTAAAATCCATAAAAAAAATAAAATCCTTAAAATCCATAAAAATGAGTAAAATTCAGAAAATATACTTCACAAAAACATGGATGCATTTGCATTAGCATTTTTCAGAATAAGTTTGATTTCTAGAACTAAAGATTGGGAAAAGTCTAAAGGATGGAGCTTGATTACAGCTTTTAACTTTCATTTTAAGGATCCTAGTTAGGAACTGGAATTTGGACTCTTCAGGTCTTTGTCTTAAATCTTCGGGTTCAATGAGACCATGTTTGGGAAGTCAACTCGAAAAGTGCCTAAGTAGAACACTTGGTGTCATCCGCACAACTCTTCATTAATGAACAAACTTTGGACACATGCACTTTTATCTTAGCTCGACTTGCATGGGGATGCGAAGGGTAATGCACAATCCATCTTCGTAGTGCGTTTCTATCCTTGTCTTTGCGGCATTGATGTTTAAAGATGAGTGAGATTGGGGTTGCGATAATCGCTTCTGATGAGGGAAGGATCTGCTGACAAAGTTTTTACAAAAACCTTAAAAAATGGACGGAATGAAAAGATGTTATATCTGTCAAGACACAAAGAGATGAATGTGGTGCAAACAACATTACAAAACCAATTCAAAAAAAGAAGCCACCAAATACAAATATGACCACAATGGTCCGAGCTTCCACCAAAAAGCTTGCACATCTTAGTGGAGACTTAGCTACGCCAGCTGGTCTTCACAAAGAGATGTGTCTACACTTGTCGCACTCCAGTTCTTTTCTCATTCTTCTACTTCCTCTCTATATTCGATTGTGGACATAGCACGGGCTGACCTTAGAAGAGAATGCCTCCATCCCCGAGGAAAGAGTAGCTGGACGAGGAACCTATACGATTGTATGGTTGGGATGGGGAGTTTCTTTGCTTCTTTCAATGCGGGAAGAGCTAAAACAATTCGTACACTGTACAGATTGATTTCAAGGTTGATAGAGTTTACGATATAAATGAGTGGATTTGAACTGGCTATTGAGGTGAACTTAAACAAGGATTTGTGGAACTAACGGTTTTTTTATGATAAAATCTTAATCCTAATTAAGGCTCCAACAAAATGCTTGTTTCAGGCCCAATAGAGCTTTGTCCTTTGTCTGTTCTCATTAATTGGTTTAGGGAAACAAATTCGTTATAACTTTCACTATTTTTCCCAAATTTTTCAATAAGTGTTTGCTAAGGGACTAGCAAAGTTTAAGTATAGGGAGTTGATGAATCCACGATTCATTAACATCGTGTTTGCATTTTATCTTAAAACCCTTAACAAATACATGTAAATATTTATTAAAATTCACTTTTTAACAAAATCCCATTCACGAATGAAAATGCATTATTATGCACTAAATTCATGTAAATAAATAAAAGAATAAAAATAAAGAAAGTAAAAATAAAGGTAAACTATAGACATGTATATATGTACAATATGAGTTTTAAAAATAGATATAGTTAAAAGATGTATTTATAACCTAATCCCCGAGACCAAGTCAGCATGGATTGATTGAAAAATAAATAAGTATGGGGAGATAGGGAAGAAAACAAATAAAAAAATTATTTGTACATCTCAGGCATTCTTCATTAATTATCAAATAAATTCCAACACTTTAATGATTTTTAAGTAATTCTTATAAAACATATTTTTCACCAATCTTTTTTCTAAGTTATTTCTAAAAATGTATAAAAATATATAAAAATAAGTTAACAACATTACCTTGTATATATTCCAAGAAATCCAACTTGCAGAAACTCAAATTCCAAACTTCCGAACATCATAACTTTCTCATATGAACTCCAATTTCACTCTACCCACCTTTAAAGTTCATAGAATAATATTCTCTAATTAATGAAGGTGATTTCACTAGAATCCAAGTCTGTTTGCAAAATGTTGGTATTGGGATCTAACCATAACTGGGTTTCTGGGCTATCTGTTTTATTTAAGACATATTATTTACAATTTTAATGATTTTATAATTTTTAATTATTTTCTTGATCATGTACTTTAATCCTAAATTATTTCATATTTTTTGGAGATTATTTATTATTTCAATTAAATCAAAAACCCTAATTTATAGGTCTAAATGAACTATATATCTTATATACCTAATTGTTAAAATACCTATATTAATTTATTAAAATCCACAAAAATTCATACATACTCTATTTACTAGCCTGAGAATTAATAAAATATAAAATTAATATACTATTTAGTAATTCATTAAGTTGAAAATACAAAACCTATTTATTAAGTATTAATTATACTTATTTATTAATATAATATTTATATTTCATAAAATAATTATTATTTATTAAAATATAATATACTATAATTTAGATATTTTAATCATATACACTTTTCGTTTTTATACATGTTTAAATAATATTATTTACTATTTAATTCCTATTTAACAAAGGATTTCTTGAACCCGACCAACCAAGTGGTGACACGTTTCAGCTGGGACCTTCTTCCCCAAGAAGCCGAGCCAACGAGTTTGTCCCAACCACCCGACTTTGCATTTTTCTCCAAGCTAACTCCTAACCTCCTCCTTCATTCTAAACCCTTGATTTTACACCTTTAACCACCCTCTCTCATGCTCACCCTTGATTTTCTACCAAACCTCCACTAATCACCTATAAATTCACCTCAAAGTTCACCATTTCCAACTAATCAATCCTAAGCCCAGGCTTCTAGATACACTTGGTTGATCCACCACCTTCACCGACATGTTCCGCCCTAACCAGGAGGTGACAGTTCCATCCAAGGCCACTACATGGACGAAAGGAGACCGGAAGAGGGTTCCAAGGTCTTCGTCACCTTGTATCACAGCCATTGTGCCGCATTGAGCTCCAGAGTAACGGTCGTTGAGCTATCACCAAGATGTTCTACACTTCCAATTCCCATGTAATCATCCGTCCTTTCCCCTTCTATTTATATATTTCCATTCCATTTTTAGCATTATTAATTACGTGTTTAGTATACTTAATCAACACTCTTAGACGCTTACCTCTAAATCCTCTCATACTTGATTCAACCCACTCCAATTCGTTGTCCATTTCTTGCATTTTCACTGCTACACATATTCTAGAAATGAATCTCAGATCTGCAAAAATCTTTATAACTTTCACTGATTCCATCAAGAATCGAGTAGAAATATCTTCACTTGATAGTACATCATCTATCTTGAGCTTCGATTCAATCATTTGAAGCTTTAAATGATCAAAGAAATATTAGATCACGAGATGCCTTTATCAGCTTTGAGCTAGCTGGACCACCATCTTCCTCGATGAACAACCACCGCATTGGACCACCTACGACAGAGTTCCAACTTAGGAGTGCTTGAGGGGTGAAGGAGTCACCCATCTGGCCCTACCGTAGGCTTAATCTACCCTCCATTCGACGAGAAGAAGTCAGAGAAGGATCCCTCGTCATCAGCTGCGTGGAGGAACTGAAGAACACCAAGAACACCAGAGCGCATCGGTGGTCGACATGTGGCATAATCAGACAACCCATATCGTAAAATAAATTCTATTCTCAGCCGCTCAAGATGTGCCAGTAGAAGAATGACATCTTAAACCTAGAAGAGTTCCAGAATTACAAGTGCTCCATAGATTTCCATAAATTGCATGTAGGTCCCTATGCGGGGACCTAAATGCAATAAAACTTTTTTTCTTTACAATATACTCCCTACCAAGGATCTTTTTATAACTGAACAAAAAACTTTTCTTTTAGTTTTGCCCCTGGCTTGTAGGGGTATTTTTGAACCCTTATTTTACTGTATTTTTCTTGTAATTATCTAGGCTAGTTACACAACCACCCCAGCAACCTTTCTAGCTATTTTTTTTGGATTTCCTTCGCTTAGTTTTATCGATTTGATTTTCATAATATAGAGTTAGTTTCGAGTCTTTTATTAAGTCTTTTGTAAAATTAAGAATAAAGTGAATATTTTCGAGATTTTTTTCCTTTATCGAAAACTGATGTATTAATATTCTATCACCTCGAGTTCAACCCAGGCACACTTACCTGGCTAAATAACATAGTGTAGATGAAATAGGAGATAGAAGCCGCATATTCTCATTTTCTCTCTTTCTCTCTCTACCTCCTATTTCGTTGATTATTGTTTGATAAATCGAGTCTAATTTCGCAGTTATTTCTACATCCACAACTCTATATCAATTAACCGCTGGTTGGATTTTGCATTTATCATTGGTGTCCTCTGATGTAAATGAAATATTGATCTAGGACTACTACATCCTCTCACCATATCAATGTGTTCCTCCCCACTATCTATATAGAATGATACATTCCGGGAATCATAATCAAATAGGCCCCTCACAGTCTGCGAGAAAGGCCTCCCGAGAATAATTGGTGCAACATGTAATTGCGTAGGGCACACCATATCTAGGACAATAAAGTCCACTTGAAACTGCAAGCCCCAATTGTAATGATAATGTTCCTCAACACACCTCTAGATCTCTTCATAAATCGATATGCAAAAGAAGTATCGCTCATGATTTGTAATGCGGACCTAGCTTGAGCTTGTCAAGCAAAGAAGATGGAAGCAAATTAATCAAGAAACCGTTATCTAAGCTAGTATGATCGAATGTGCCATCTGAAATATCACATCTGACATAGTGAGCTCATGCATCTTTCTTTTTCTTTGGTACCTTGTTCTGAATCACACATGAAGTCACCTTGGTCAATACATGCTTCTCAACTTGTGACTTCATTTTCCTACGTGTAGTACATTTGTTTCTCAACTAATTCTTAAGCATAGGAAAGAGATCCAAGGAGACATGTAATGGAATATTCAAGAATACATGATCTTTCAATAATCGTTCGGTCTCTGGAGTAACATGATTCTTTTTGGAATTTTTATTCCATACAAGGAAACGTGAAACAGAACAATCTCAGGAACAACAAATTTCTTTATATTCATATAACCAGAAGTGGAATCAGCAAGTACATCAGAAGTCTCATAAGTATGTACAAAACTCTCAAATATGGGAAAATAAACAGAACTATTCGGAGGGTTTGTATGACGTTGCGTGATATCACCATCTAATTCGCCTAAGTCCATATCAACAGTGTCTGCATCGCTCCCCTAAATATCATCATGGTCGACATCATGCTGATCATCAAAATGGTGGTCCTCCTTATCGACATCAAAATATGTATCATCACTGATTGTCTTACGCTTCTCATCATGTGCCCTCTTCTCCTCTAAATAAGGTGTTCGCAGATGTCTACCAATCTAGACATGAATGAAGTTAGATAAAAATTTAGGAAAGTACCCATACATGTGGTGGTGTCTACCTAATCCATGTGTCGCATCTTGTTATTCAGATTCATCAGAGGCTTAGCAAGGAGAGTGGTCTTGGATGTGGCGAACTCATCCTTAGGATTGTTAACTCGCTCCATCTCTGTCCTATGTGTACTCTGGAACGTGCTCAACATATCCATGATATGGGTAAGTGATAGGGACTGTGAAGATAACTCTGGCTCAATGTTATGTCCCTGAATGTCTACTCTCTCCTGCCTACGAGTGTGTGTCTATGGTATATAAGGTTGAGGAGACCTCTGTGGTGTAAAAGAAGACTGGTGATGCTATTGGTGATGATTAGAATGTGAATGTGTAGTAGGATACTGGTATGAATGTGGTCTGTATTAGGCATACTGGTTATATTGTTACTGTGTGAAATACTGATGGTGCTGGAAATGTGGAGATGGATATCCATTTTCTAGATGTATGTCTTTATGTTGTTGTTGTATGCTCTGAGGTGTAAAATGTGTTGGTGATTGAATATGAGCATACCATATCTCGTTTATCTCATGAATGGAGTGAGAATCAACATCATCCGTCATCTATAGGGCTCGTGATATAACTCATGTTGGCAGTGGATGGATCCTCTTACCAATCTATCTACATAGGCTCAGTAGGATGTACCACCTCGCTCTGAATGTACTGAATCTGGCGATTTGGAGGAGCAGGTAAAGATCCTTAAATGAGCTGAGAAGTAGAAGAATGACGCGACAACTGGTACTGAAGCTGCAAGTCGATCACCTTCTTCGTCAGTTTGCTCAACTGCTGTGGAGGTGATGAGAGTTTTTCCAACTCTCGCAATGGCTGTAAATCCTGCACTTGTTTCCGAATCACGTCGAATAGTATAAGAGTCTCACTAATAAAACCCATGTCGGATCGTAAATCGGGCTCTAAAACATGAGCCTCCTCAGATTCACTCAGTGGTGTGGTTGTTGTGTGCCCATCTGTAATGCCTGAGTAGAGCTTACTACTGAATTCTCTGCCATCTCCTTAAAGATGGACCAAACTGACTCTACATCCCATTTTATATTGCTACCTCGTGCTCAATTGGCCCTGAACATCCGACTGGAGTCCTTAAAAATAATTTTAAACAAGCACCTTCAAATCTATCTCGTGATGAGGGATCTCTCTGTCAAGTCTTTGAATCGATCTCATGCCTCATGCAATGATTCATGTGGAAGTTATGTAAATTTGGATATCTGACTCCTCATCATGTTCGTATGTCCTAGAGGAAAATATTTACGTAGGAATGTGGCCTTCATATCATCTCATGTAGAAATCTCTTTCCCTAAGTGACTCAACCAATAAAGTGTCTTACCTACTAAGACAAATGGGAAGGCAACAAGACATATAGCCTCCAGCATAACTCTTGGACATCTCATCAATGCACATATCATCTCGAACTACTGTAAAAATGTGAACGACTCCTTTGAGGTGTTCTCATAGAACTTGGGAAGTAGTAAATAAAGGACAGTCTCAACTCATATGACCCTTGATTTGGTAGTAATTGAATCCGTTTGTGTAGCATTCAAGATCCCAGGGCATACTTATCTCTCAATGTCGTTGTAACCACGACAAGTGGTGGTGGGTTCCCAGCTCTTGCTCTTGCCGTAGAGATCTTAGCTCTAAGATCATCCTGGACTATACACTGATCTCTGATGTGTAAGCTCATCTGCTGAAGTGTGTCTAGAATCCCTGTGGTAATATATGAAGCTGGATTAGGTCTCACATTGATATGTTTCCCATCATCAAGGGGCCTATCCTAAATAGCTCTGTCCTCGACCAGTGCATTCCCTCTAGCCATATCCATCGAATCCTCTAGGAAGGAAAAAGTTTCGTAAGAACTCTATGATGAAACATGTAGGAGAAATTGACGAAAAGCCAAGCCGTGGGTTTACCTCGAATGAAGGGATGGGAGGCAAGGGAGTCTGGGTAAGACTCACCACGTGACTAAGTGTGATCAACTCGAGAAGAGGGTCATCCCGCCTCGGTGACGACATACGGTAGATGGTGGAAGACCGAAAGCTCATTGTATATGAGCATAAAATCCGTCTATTCATCATCCTCGATGTCAAAAAGGATACGGAAGAGAATATGGGATCAAGTCAAGGACATGAGTGTGAAGGTGTATAAGACGCTGAATAACACACACCTTGCAAACAAACACAATACAAACCGTAGATTCACCATCTTCACATGACAAAGACCTTAAGAGTTGCGTCCTTTATATTTTCAAATTAATTTTGGTTATCAAGCTGTTATATTATTCAGACTCGCATGTGGTGTCGCCATGTAGCCCAATGTACATTCTCACAATCGCCCAAACAGTGGTACCATTTGGTCGGACTGTCTGGTTATATTAAGCATAAAGGGAACTGTGAGGTGGAGCACACCAAATCAACCTTCTATGGTTCGAGGAAAATGCTTACAATTGCAACCATCTAATGAAAAGTGATGCCCAGGTACATAAGGCACAAATCTGGGATTTTTTGCTCTAATCCTTATGGTTGAGTCCTCACCCACTTTTTCTGGAGTTATGTACCTACATACAATGAGGGGGTTGATCTCAAAATTCAAATTTAGTCCAGGTATTTTTTATTTTTTTGTAATGTTTTAATAAGAGAAAAAAATCTTTTTTATGGTTTTCACTTTTTTGGATATTTTCAACAATATCTAACGGGATGTAAATTTCCTTTTTTTGGTGAGAAATAGTGTCTCATGGAGGAGGAATCACATAATGCGACGAAAAACTATGATGCATGGAGAGATAGAAATCATACATGACACTGGAACTCTACATGCAAGTGATCCATGTAAAATTTAAAATACTATTCTAATGCATGAAAAGTCATGAAAACCGAGTCCTAATGTAAGAATGAATCTATTTTCAAAACAATCTGACTTACGCCTAAGTATAGATTAGGGATTTGGGTTTTGCTTTAACCATGTAATCAATCATGCATTCCCTCCTAAGCTGCATGAAATCACATGAAACAAAGAAAATGAGAGATATCCAAAAATCGTGGTAAGGTCCCCTAAGTGCACCGGTACCTGGCAAAACAGACCCTAGAAAAGTCGGAATGTCCAGTTGCACAAGTCGGGTTGTCCTTAGTGGACCACTTCTATAAACGAAAAACGAGCAAGCACCCCTTCCTCTCCAACAAAACAAAAATAGTAAAATGGTCAAATGCCCAAACTCTCAAAGAAAACAAAAAAATGTGAATAACTTCTAAAAAAAAAGTCCGACTAACTCGCTCTGCTCCTAAACAACCAAATCCTATGATATTGATCCGATCTCTACAATCTTGTCTGAGTCGGCTTCCAAGGAAGTCAGCTAATCCTGTAGGCCTTGCACATTGGGTTAGCACAAATAGATAAAAAATAAAATAAAAACTTTAAAAATATCAAAGATAACACAAGACATAAAAATGAGAAGAGGATTCAACAAAAAATGATAAAAATCGATAAAAGAAAAAACCAAGCAAAAAAAGATAAATTAAATAAATGAAGAATCCCACAATAACCATGAAGAAAACAAAATAAAAAAAGAAAAATCAAGAAAATTTGAAGAAAAGGAAAAAATACAAAAATCAGGAAAAATAGAGAAAAAGAGAAAAATCGAGAAAACACAAGAAGAATAGAATGAAGAAAGAAAAATATCACAAAATAAGATTGAAAATCTCAAGCACAGCTACGCCTCCCCAATAATAGTTCCATTTTGATAACTAGGTTTTACCCTGTGGTTTAAAGGAAAAACATAGATGTTGTCAGTTGTAGAAAACTTCTCAATTAAAACCCTAACTAATCAAACAAAATTTCAAGTCTAAAATAAAATCGGTATTGTTTCACTTTTTATTTATCCAGGCAAGTGTTCCTCGGTCAAACACAAAGAGGTAGAAAGATGCACTATAGTTTTCCGAGGGAAGAAAATATTTTGTGATTTTTAAACTTTCTTTTCTTCTCTTCTTCTGTGAGAAAACATTTTTTGGATTTTCAATATTTATTCTTTTTATTTGTTTTTTATTTTTTTTAATTTTCAAAAGAGATATTTTTCAATCAATTTGTCTACAATATATTATGTCAAATATAGATTATATATATGATACTATATAATATAAAAATCGTATGAGCAACAGGCTCGAGAAGGACCACAAAAAAATCAAGACGTCTTGAAAATCGAAGAATTAAAAGAAAGGAAAAAGGAGAAGAAATCCTCAAAAATCAAAGCAAATAAACTGTAGAAAAATCTACGATAATATAATAATGTCCAGGATTGTCACAATATTCTACAAGGTCTAAAAAGTAGTGTAAAAATACAACAAAAAGATAAATGGATCTACTTCAATTAGGTCTCTGGTCAGGGACCTAATCACATGAAATATATAGAAATATTCACACTCAGGTCCATGATCAAGAACGTAAAATCAAAAAGGGAATCTTCTAGAGGCCAGACTAAAACTAGAATTATTTGGGGCATAAGATACAATTTCTCCACCGTTTTAGATTTAGAGGTAGAGATTGGACACCCTCCTATGATCTAGCATCCAAGTACTCCATGTTGCAGCAAACTATGTGTCGTATGTTCTAAGGATTCTTCCACAAATCCTGGGGCAATACCGTTACGGTTCGTCGTCCCTAGAGATGCACGACTCTCCCATGGCTAGCTGGTCGGAGGTGGGGCCGAAGAAGGTCCTCCTCACCCTTTCGAGCGCTCCCATTGCGAGAGATGTCAAAGATGGTCAAAAAAGGATGCTTGGATGGTGGCCAGGGTTTCAGAACCAAGATGAGGTCCCGCTCTACTACTTAGTGATGGACGGTGAATAATTAGACGTTCCAGATGGCAGAATGAATGCTCTAGATTATTGTGTGACCTGAAAGAAGGGATACGATGCTTGATTTCTCTAGAAATCAACCAATAAATAAGGGTAAATGCATGTGTAAATAAAGCTCTAGCACAAGTATTATAATAGATGAAATTGGATTTGAATCAAGGTTAAGTTGAATATGGCATCGTCTGAGAATCAAATTATGATGATTCGGAGATATTAATAACATGATTAGTGTACTAATTCGACATAAGATATGAAGAAATTTGAAAAAGAACTTGGGAGTTGAGGTGTATGACCTCAGGTTATAGCTCGACATCTGATACTCGCTGGACCTGGACACCGTGCTAGGAGGCACTATAAGGCAGATGGGGCCTTGAAACTGCTTCTATGGTCACCCTCCTTCCTTGCAGGATGGCATGTGGATATCTTCACCAGTGAAGTTGGGTGAAGCAACATGAAGAAGTTGGTGGTCTGTCTACCGAATTCTGGAGTAGGAGAGAGTTGTTTTCGAAAGGTCGAACTTATGATCAATAGATAGAGGAACAATGGAGAGGATGTTTGGATCTAAGGGACAGTGTGCATCAAGGTTGTTGGGGCTATAAGATCAAGTGATGATATGGAAGATCAGATGAAGAATGGGTACGGGAGAAATAGGTGAAAAATGATTGTTGTAACAAATTACAATAGCCATTCTAGGAGAAGATTACTCCAGCTGCTGACACGTGTCAGCATCTGGTAGGTTAGAGGGGATAAATAATATACTAATTAATGAAGAAATAGTAAACAAACTTATTTAAATTAGATATACAAAAAAATGTAAATCATTATTTTAAGTAAATTATGGTATAATTTATTCTAGTAAATAATGTATATTTTCTAAAATATAATAGTAATAATAATAAATAGGTAAATATTATACTTAATAATTAAGATATTGAATTTAAATTTAATAATATAATAAAAAATATATTATTTTTACATTTTATTAATTAATAAAATAACAAATAAGAGGAGTATGAATTTTGTAGGTTTTGATAATTTACATTAAAGATATAATTGAATACATGTATATAGTGCATAGCGCATTTCATCTATAAATTAGGGTTTTGATTCATTTAAAATATTAAATAATTGTAAAAAATACTTAAATAATTTCTAGATAATCTATAACACCATGACAATAGTTAAAAATTATGAAATCATTAAAAATAGAACAAGTATGTTCTGAATAAAATAAATAGCCCAGAAATGCAATTGTCACCAGGTCCCAAAATCAACTTTTTGCAAACGAACTCTGACTTTAGTGAAATCACCTTCATTAATTAGAGAATATTATTTTATGAACTTTATGTGAGTCGAATGAAATTGGAGTTAGTATGTAGATGTTATGATGTTTATAAGTTGAGAAATTGACAATTTAGAAGTTGATTTCTTGGCATATGTACAAGTTCAGATTTTTTTTAGGATTTTTATACATTTTTAAAAATAAATAGTAGAAGATTTTGGTAAAAAAATATGTATAAAATAATTAATTAAATCAATGAAGTTTTGATAATTATTGGATAAATAATAAATAATGTGAGAATTTTATAATTAATTCCTTTTGTGATTCTATATATCCCCCTAGTTATTTGTTTCTCGACCAATTCACACTGACTTGGTCTCTAGGGTTTGGTTATATAAATATATAATTTAAATATATTTATAATTTATAGTCATATTGTATAATATATAAATATTTACAGTCTTCCATCTTTTCATTTTCTTTCCTTTTATTTATTTTATTTATTTACATATTTTTAATGCATAAAAATGCATTTTCATTTATGAATGATGTTTTTATAAGAAATTGAAATAAATTAATATTTACATGAATTAGTTATGGATTTTAAGATAAAATGTGACAAAAGTGTTAACAAATCATGGATTCATCAACTAGTCTTTGAAATATCATGATTGGGGCACTTCTCCATCAAATATTTGAAGCATTCCCATACACATGAATAGGCTCATGGGACATCTGGTAGATGTTGGCTATTAACGATCGCATCTAATCCAATCATCACAGGGATAATATTTGTTCAGAAAAGATGATCACTGCTCTTCGCAAGATGTAACCATACTTCTTTAATGGTTCATCCAATATAGTGCATTATCAATAAGTCTCAATGGGAAAGTCACCATCTTCACAACCTCTAAAGATATGTTATAGTTGTGCATCATGATACATATGTGGTCAAACTAAAGGAGGTGTATATACGACTCCTAAGTAGTGTATCCTTGGAATATGGGGAGAAGAGGAAGTTGTTGGGGCTTCAACTCAAAATGCCCATGAACCACATAAATTTGAATCCTAATCATAGTTTGTTCTGCTTCTATGTTATAGGAATATCTAAGGGTGAGCTTGACTTCAAATGGTTATGCTCAAGATCTGCATCTTCTCTGTTTTTCTCATTCTCTCCCTTATAACCATCTCGTCTCTGCTCATCCTCCTCTCTCCTCTCTTTGTTGTTCCGCTTCTCTAAGATCATAACACTCAATAGAGCAGGTATGTTGCCCAGCTCTATTCATTTGGCCTCAATGTCCTGAATGGAATCCAACATAGTGTTATTGATCTCAGTTTGATCTGTCCTAGATCCCATGCCCTTTGGTGGTATCAAATCCTCAATCACAAGTTGAGTTTCTAGAAATATAAATAGAACTTGATCAGTCTACAAGAATGAAGCAGTCTTAAATGGTAGTTCGTGAAGAGGGTCAATATCGAACAATGGATTTATTGGTGATAAATCTGGAGTGAAAGAAAAAGAAGAAATCTCAGGATGGGAGTAATCCCGAGTAAAAAAGATGAAGATGAACAAATCAGAGAGGTAAGAGATAAGTCTGCAAAGTCCGAACACAAATCGATGTGATTCGACATGTTCGAATAAGGAGGAATATGTGAGAACATTAATGGTCAAGTCAAAGAAGAAAGTGAGAAAATCATCCTAGTGCGCAAAAGGATTTTTATTCTATCAAGCAACCACAAACCAAACCCTCGAATTCATAAACTCAACACAAATGAAGACAGTAAGAGTTTTATCGCGTATCTTTTATGTTTTAAAGTTTAGTGAGGCAGACCATTACTTATCTGGAAAACAAAAGTGGTATTGCCCTATCGCCCAATGCATGTCCTCACACTTCGTCAAATTGTAGAACCATCTTCCTAGGTTATTGGGCTATATAATGTCCAAAGGTAAATGAGAGGCGGAGCACACCAAAATGACTATCTAAGGTTGGAGGCAAGTACTTGTAGTTGCGATTGCACAACAAAGAGAGATACATATGTGCATAGGGCACAAGTCCAAGGATTTTTGGCTCTATCCTTACGGCTACGTCCTCACCCACACTATCTGGAGGTAAGTACATGCGATCAATGAGGGGGATACTCTCCAAATACAATATGAGTCATTATGTTTCTTTTAGGGTTGAGTGAAATTAATAGTCCCAATTTTATTATGTTATCAGTTTTTTGGATATTTTTAAAATAAACTAGCCTAACAGTCTTTCCAATTACTTTATTCCTATGTCCAAGAAAAAAAAGGGATGGAAGTCATAAAAGAAGATGTGTGTAAAAATCAATGATGCATGCACGAGTAAGAATGTGCTCCAGCTCCAAAAATCTTCATACAAATTGATCCACACATATAAAATAAATCTAACCTATACGAAATGCAAAAACATGAATTGTCCTAGTAGGAATTTCTATTATCTGGAAGAATCAAGATTTTATGACTAAGTCCAAATGGAAGTGACTATTGGAACAAGAATTATATCAAGTGTTTGAACCTTTTCTTTACCCGACTCAACCAGGATAATAAAAACCTAAAACGAGGGGCTCAACATAACAAATAAATGAAAGTAAAGTCAAAAAACTCAAATCATAGAAAACAAAGAGAAAAACGAGAAAAATAGGTAGAAATAATAGAAGAAGGTGAAAAAAAATCAAATACAGTGGGATCCCCCAAGTGCACTAGCACTTGGTGAAACAGATCTCGAACAATGACATGAAGGACTAATGACTCTATAGAAATCAAAATAGGGACCATCATAAAAATATATACATATTAATTAAAAGAATAATGTATCAAAACGACCAAAAATAAAACTAAAGTAAATAGTTTGGATCTTTTTATCCTCTTGCTCCTCCTAGGTCGCTCTCTCCTGCCAATAGGTGAAGAAACTCTCAGCTTAAATTCTACCTCGCTTGGGTGCGTTGACACTCCTAGGATTGCCTTCCTCACCCATTGGGCCCTCGCAACAAAGGTTAAGCAAAAGATGTGTCAGAACAAGTTATGAAAAAAATAACGAAATAAAAGAGAGAAAATGTAGTAGAATGAAGCAAGAAATAAATCAAGCAAGTGAATAGAAGAAAACGATTTAAAATTCAAACTACCCTTGTTGTGCATCCCTGGTAATGGTGTCATTTGATTATTTGTTAACAAATATTTGTTTTAATTATTTAAAGAGGAAATATATGAATCAAGTGAAAATTTTAACAATCTGTCACTACAAACCACAAATTCCGAAATCAAATTTTTTTATTCTAGAATTCACAACAAATGCTATTTATTTTAGAAGTATATCAACAAGGAAAAAACTCAAGGAGGCTACAATATTCGAGAGAAAATCAATTATTGCTAATTATTGAGGATTTTTTCTTTGCTTTTTATTGTACTTTTTATGCTTTTCATGGCTTTTATCTTTTTTTATGGATTTTTATAATTTAAATTATTATATTTCTGAACTATAAGTTTTTATTTACTTTTTCATTTTGATAATTTTGTATTTTATATTTTCTAAAACAAGTAATAAGATATATATAAGAAACAAACAACATTTTTTGAAATATTCAAATATAGAAAAATAATAAAAAATACCAGAATAAAATCTTTTTGCGTTTTTATAGAAAGATTTAATATTTTTCTAATTATTGTGTATTCTTTATATTTTTTATGGATTGTATAAAGAATGAAAACAACAAAAAGTGAGTAAATTAAAGTTAAGATACTATTATTTTTAAAAAAAAGAGTAAATAAGATAAAGAAACTAGAAACTAAATTCAAACAAAAAGGATTTTATTAAGCTTTTAAACTAGGCAAATTTATATTTTTATGGATTTTCTTTATATTTATATGAATTTTTAAGGTTTTTGTGTTTTTCAATTTTTATGGTTTTTTGAAAATATTTTTGTGTGAAATTTATACAAAAGATAAAATATGGTAAAATACAATTACTATAATTTTTAGATTTTTTCAAAAGATTATCAAATTTTTATGAATTTTTTAGTGCAAATAAGTAAACTTAATGGATTTTTTTATTTCTAAAATATTAAAAAAATTCAAAATGAAAATGGTTAGATTTAAAACCAATAAATAGAACTTAAAATATATTTTGTGGATTTTATGGAATTAGTTACCTAATTATTAGAAGTAACTAAAGAGAAAAATTACTATAATGTTGGTCTAAAATGCAATTATCTAAAGTTTACATATTTAAGAATAACAAACAAATAAAAGGCAGGACCAACAGTGTAAATGGAGCACGAATTCACGTGTTCGTGCATGCGAGTACGATAAATAGTGACCTATTTGCAATTACGAAAAATTATTGAATCAAATTGTAATTCTGAATGGCAGGGACTTCTATTACAAAATATCTAGTTAACATGTGACGATCCACGCGAGTCTATATTGTAAGGACTAAAATGTAATAATAAAAAAAACTAGGGAATATGTGTAATTATTCAAACAACCTAAAATCACACGTAACCAAATTGGATTTATTTATAACTAATAAAAAAATAGAAGGAAAGAAGTGCAAAAGCACAACTTAGGCGTGCGTAGAATGTGGGCAATGGATGTCCATGATGCTGCTCAAAGATCTGATCGGATGGCCTTTATTTGAGTGCTGATCAACGATGCAGATTGAAATTGGCAAAACAATTCATTATCGGATGGAGGATCGAATGCCTTAGTTGATGAACACAGGTGATCGGGAGCAAATCCATTATCTAATAACTTGAGTAGACTCCTAACTAACATGCACATCGATATGAAATGAAGAACAAGCCCACGTCTCGTTGATCGGAAACATCGACCTTGAGCTCTTGAATGGGATCGAGTTAATCTCCAGGTGCCGATCAAAGCTCCAGAACTTGTCCAGATCACATGAAAATTATTCTAGGCTTGAAGGGGTTTCCCGGCCAGGGTTATTGAACAAAACTAACATGTAATGGTAGGTGATTGGGTCGGGTGTGCTAAACTGAAAGAATTGTCCCAAAATTTCCTCAAATATGACGATCTAAGGTTGATAATATGGTGGAAAGAAACTATGGAGATGTGGAATAAATAATGTGAGATGAACGATGTGAGCGATTGATGAGTTTGGCATCCGATCAAGCATGTTAGAGGTCGATCAGAGACATACAAATATTAAATTAAATCAAATTAAAATCGACATAATCAAATGTGAAATAAAAAGGAATTAAACCTACTATTACCTAAGGTGGAATTAGAATGATTGCATATTCAATCTAGCTAGGAATTATCGGAGAAGCAGGGCTCATTGGAGTGCTCCAATGGCTATGTGGATCATGCTCTCTGTCTGATCCTCGCACTATAAATCGAGGGTAGAGGTTCATGTTACCAACCTCTAGCACATGGGATCGATCTTAGTGAGGAATTGAAGAAAAAACTGATCAAAATCGTATGATGTCCTAGAGCTCTTATTTATAGAGCTAAAGATGAATGGATTTTGAATGCAAAATGGGCATGCAAATCGAGGCGAAGTAATGAAAATTAATCAAGCGTGATTCTAGAATGAATGGAAGTTATTCTGGTGTAAAAATAAAGAGAAAAAGAGAGATGATTGGGTAGGGATAAATAAAGGAAGAGAGGTGATTGGACTTTTATTCGGGTTATTTGGGTTGAAATACCTAGTTGACTCGGGTCAATGAACCTAGGTCCAACCAATAGAGGCACGATATTAATAAGGAGAAGCGCTACAAGACAAAACATAAGGAAATATATGAAAACAATTGTAAAAATAGTAAATGATTTCAAATAAAAAGGTTTCTGCAATAAGAATTGTTTATAAATATTTAATTAATTTTTCGATGTTTTTAATAAATTTAGAAAGTTAATTATATAGGTTTTAATAAGTAAAAAATATTTATTCATAGGAATAAAATACATATATATATATACAACATACATATTTTTAGTTATTAATTATTACGAAAATATACATTATTTTATATTTTATTTATACATAATAAATAGAGGACTTAAATATAAATTATTTATTTTTACGAGATAGATTAATTGGTTAAATAAATGAGCTTATGTATAATATATGTATTAAACCAATAGTATATGTATTAAACCAATAATATGAATACACTTTATTTTTGATTATTTTGAATTTTGTTGATTTTATTTGTATTTTATACAAATAACATAAGATATGAACAAAATAGTAAAAATACAATATATGCAAATATCTAAATAAATTAATAAGTACAATATAGACAACTATGTACAAGATCACTCCGAAAACTGACTTAAACGTCTTAACTCTAATTTTTTTGAAGCTACATTCATTATAAATCTTTTTTAATTTTAAACACAAAATGAGAGTTTTATTTATTTTGAGCGAGTATAGAGCCGATATTGATCTTTCAATTATGGATTTATGGCTTTCTCAGAGTGTTGTCTCTCTTATTATGAACATTGTTCTTTTTGCAATTATTTTTGTTATTTAAAGCTTATTTTTATGTACAAGGTTTAATAAGAAAATATTTTTATTTGAGTTTGTTTTGAATGACAAATAAAATAGTACAACATATATACATTATGAATATTGATGAATAGTACATGTGATCATCATCCCCCTATACTTTACCTTTGAAGGTCCATTAGCAAAAACTTATTAAAATAATAAGTGAATAAAAAGAACAAAGAAAAAGAAGAACTTAGAACAACTTTGATTTTAAAACTAATCTTCAAAAATCAAAGTATGGAACTCGGTCAGACCTCTGGATTTTTAGTTTTGAGGAACCTAATTAGGAACACGATTTAATGCTCAGAATCATTGAAGTTCCTTTATTCAGTTCACCTCGACAATCATATCAGAATAAGTCTTTATACGTAGATTCTGATGATTATGAATCTTACTTGTACTATGAATGTGAAATATAGCTTTGCATATCTGAAATGACAAACAACAACCTTATCTAGCAAGGTGACCCTAATACCCCTGTCTAGCTACTCTTTCCAAAAGGAGCAGTGTATTTTCTTCTAAGTTTAGGTATGTGTTGTGTCCACAATCGAAAGGGGGAGAATATAGAAGAATGAGAAAAGAATTGGAGTGTCAACAATGTAGCCATATCTCCTTATGAAGCTTGACAAGTTTATCCATGTTTCCACTATGATATGCATGTTCAGTAAAGCTTGGACCATTATGGTCATGTACGTATTTGGTATATTGATTTCTTTTTTATTGAAAATATTGTTGCACTGCATAGATCTCTTGTGCTCCTACAGATATAGAATCTTTTTTTCACCCGTGTTTTAGGTTCTTAGAAAAAAATATGCGATCAGATCATACCTCATCTGAAGCTTCATTTCAACTCACAACATCCTGTCTTTAGACATCCATGCCACTAGACTTGGTTTGGGTACACTGGCCACATATAGTAACTACGTATATTTCCGTTCGTGTGTGCCTCAAGATAATGGATTCTACCCCTCACCAACTCATCTGTGTTGAGATACGTGCAAGGTTCTTGTCCAAGTGAGGTCTCTGTCTAAAACAGGCATGCGTGTTTATAGAAATATTCTACCTAAACCAATCAAGATGACATGTGAACATAGTCTTATGGACCCAAAGAATTAGTCGCTCGACTTGAAAAGTCTCAACTCTATTCCTGTAAGGTTCCTCTTCAGACTTTATTCCAGACTTGAAATCATCAATATCATTCTAAAAAAGTGAATGCAAATGAAAATTTTTTTACGAAAAAGGAATTTTCGGATTTAAGCATTTAAAGGGCACTTTATGTGGTTTTTAGATAATTTTTGCAAACTTTTATAGAATTTAAGTTTTTTTAATTTTTATGAGTTTTAAATCAAAATTAGAGAATTAGATGTGTTTACAAATATCAACAATGATTTTATACATATTGACAAAGGACTTTATACAAAGATATATACAAGAGATAAAAATTTTATACAATATTTTATGTACAAAAAGAATGCTATCTACATATTATTTATATAGATTTTTTATGCAAATTTTACAAATGAATTTTATTTACAAGAAAATTTTTATACAACTTTTATTAAATAATTTTGTATACAACTTTTAGATACTACTTTAGTAGAATAATTTTATTTAATAAAATAATTGTATATAAATATTTTACAAGTTGTTACAAGTTTTATTTACAAGAATTTTACCATATGTTTTTAAACATATTTTACAACACATTTTATTTACATACAAGGTTGGAAAATAATTTTACAAAATTATTTTGTAAAAGATTTTAAAAAAATTACAATTCATTTTCAAATATTTTACTTCGACACATTTTACAAATTATTTATAAACTCATAATTCTGTACAATAAATAATTTATGAAACATTCTACAACCAAAATTATTTATAAAAAAAATTACAATAGTTTTTAGAAAAATAATTTTACAAGGATTTTTACAAAGAGCTTACAAATATTTACAGATGATGTTACAAAATGTTTCACAAAAGATATTTACAAACAATTTATTTTTTTTCAAATTATTAACCACATTATTAAACAAACAAAATTACAAGTTATGGATAAAGTATAAATAAAATATATATGGCACCACCTACATTTATATCGAACTATGTCCTCATAGTGATCAAGAAGCGACAAAGGAAGACATAACTCATGCTAAGTATAGAATAGTGAAAAAGAAACTTATACTACAATGGGTCAAAGAATAAAGAATAAACAAATTGAAGTCGGTAATCCCCCCTATACTTCAGAATAAATAATCCTAATTATAGAAGATTGTAAAAATGGGGAAAATCAAGGAAAAGAATATACAAACTCCATGACTCGACCTGTCCCCCCCTAAAATGAGGGAAAAAAGATCCCTAAGTATCGAAAAGAATATCAAAAAGTTGAAGGACTAGTGGGAGAATAGAAAAAAATAAAACAAAAATGAACAAGAATGAAATGAATGACATCACTCCCCCCTACTTAGGGTAAAGGATCCCTTAGTATAAGCATGACAGGAGTGATAAAACATAATGAAAATAGAACAACTCAAGTGGTTCACCTCCTCTATACTTAGGATATGGTCATCAGAAGTATATAACACATACACATGGAGAAGAGGTGAATGATAAAAATGGAAGAATGAAAAACAAAAAAAAATAAATATATACAAGAAAAAAATCAACTACCGTATTAGACATAGAAGTAGTCAAAGAGTCATCTTCTGATACCGCATGAATGGAATCCACAATGGACATGAATATTTCATATAATAGATATGGCTTCGGCAACTGTCCATTTACCATAAATAGTTGTGCATCAGATGACAACCCAGAAATGACAATGCTATAGTTATCATGCCTAGATCTCACTATAAAGGACTGACCATTTGCATATGAGTTTGTCTAGAAATAACTTCAACTTTACATCAAACAATCACACCTTCTGATTAAGCTTAAAGGTCTTTCTCCTAATGTGTTTGTCTTGCCATCTCTTGACTTTCTTCTTACACATCAGGCAGTTGTCATAAGCATAGTCTCTGAATTCTACCCATCTATTCAGATAAACTTTCCTTCTCTGGCCTACTCTCTTGGAATCAAATTGCATACACATTTCCCACAAAGATTTATGAATTAACTCAGCTGTCAACTGGCAAGGCTTTACATATACCAAGCTATAGGGAGACATACCAAAAGGAGACTTGTAACCTATATGATAGACCCATAGAACTGAGTCTAGCAAATGCGATTAGTTCTTCCTATCTAGACAAATAAGTTTCTGAAGAATAGTATTTGTCTCCCCATTCTAAATCTTAGCCAAGCCAGTATTTTGTGGGTGGTAAGGAGATGTAATACGATGCTCAACTTCATATTCCTTCACCAGCTTTCTGACCCCTCCATTGACAAAGTAGCTTCCCCCATCTAAAATGAAAATCTTGGGAATCCTAAAATGTGAGATAATGATATCCGTGAGGAAGTGACCAACAATATGTTTATTGGTCACTTGGGAGGGGATAGCCTCCACCCAACGAATAAGATAATCCACGGCATGCAGGATGTACTCGTATCCCTAACTATTAGGGAATTGGCCTTTGAAGTCAATGCCCCAAGTGTCAATAATGTCTGAAATCTGGATATACTTGAGGGGCATTGTATCTTTGGAAAAACTGGTTCCTACCATTCTTTGACTATCAGTACAACTCTTCACATAAGTTGTAGGATCCTTAAAAAGAGTTAGCCAGCAAAGGCCACATTGAAGAACCTTAGATGTCATTCACTTCCCTGAATGGTGTACTCCAACTTCTAATATGTGACAATGATCGAGGACACTAGTGTATTCTTCTTGAGGTTTGCACCTTCTCCAGATACAATCTACGGGATAAAGAAATATGTCCGGATCCTCCCACTGGTAGAAATGAGGCTCAAACAAAAACTTGCCGACCTTAAACCTAAGCCAATCTTGTGGAATTTTCTTGGAGATAATATAGTTCACAATATAAGTGTACCATGAGAATGAGGAAATAGACAAGATCACCTCATTTGGGATAGTCTCAGTGATAGGTAGAAGTTACAACCGAGGAGTGTCAGCATATGTAATCCGAGAGAGGTCATTTGCCACTATATTCTTAACCCCAGGTTTATAATGAATCTCCAAATCAAACTCCTGAAGTAGAAATACCCATCTAAATAGATGGGGTTTGGCATCCTTCATACCTTGAAAATACCTAATGGCAAAATAATCAGTGAATACAATTACTTTATATCCAAGTACGTGCCATCTGAATTTCTCCAAGGAAAAAACAACTGCTAGCATCTCCTTATTTATAACAGTGTAATTGCTTTGTGCATCTTCAAAAGTCTTGCTAGCATAATGTATAGCAAACTTTCTTCATCCCATCCCTGCCCTAGTACATCTCCAATAGCATAATCTGTGGCATCCGTCAAAATCTCAAAAGGATGAGACCAATCAAGTGGCTACAGGACAGGAGCTCGTATAACCAAATCTTTCATCTTATGAATCGCATGAAGAACCTTATCATAAACAATAAACTAACTCTCCTTTCATATAGGCTCAGTTAAAAGCCGATCAATCATGTTGAAGTTGATTATTAATCGCATATAGAATCCCACATGCCCCAAAATGACCTTCACTCATTTAATGTTATCGGTGGCTCTTGCTTGGAAATCACAACCACCTTGGTCGGGTCAACCACCATACCATGCTTGGAGATGTTTTGGCCCAACACAATCCCATTAGTCACCATAAATTAACTCTTCTCCCATGAGAGTACCAAATTCACCTCATGAGAACATAGAAGTACTCGGTCAAAAGAAGCTAAACATGAGTCAAAGCATTCTCAGTAGATCGAGAAATTGTCCATGAAAACCTCAAGGAAACTACCTGCCATGTCGGCAAAGAAGGCCATCATTTTCCGATGGAATGTTGTGGGAGTGTTATGCAATCCAAATGGCATCCATCTAAAGGTGTAGGTGGCAAACGAACAAGTAAAAGTAGTTTTCTATTGATCCTAATGAGCGGTTGCTACCTGATTATACTGTGATAGCCATCCAATAAATAAAAGAACTCCTTTTGTGCCAATCTTTCGACAATTTGTTCAATAAATGGAAGCATAATGTGATCTTTCTTGGTTACTGAGTTCATGTATCGGTAATCTACATAGCCACTCCGTAAAGAGGGTACTCTGGTCAGAATCTCCTCACCACTATTGATCGTCACAATTGTAATCTCAAATTTCTTCGAATAAACATGTAATGGACTGACCCATTTTGAATCAGAAATGGGATAAATAAGGCCAACTTCACAGCACTTCTTGATCTCTTTCATGACAACATCTTGGAGATTAAAATTCAGATGGCATTGAAACTCACCGGACAGCTTGTTGTCATCCTCTAAATAGATATAATGAGAGCATGAAGCTGGATTAATCCGATAGAGATCTGAAATATTCCATCCTATGGCCTTGCAATTTCTCTCAATAACCTCTAGCAAACAAGATTCATGGTCGTTAGTCAACTGTGAACTGATGATGACTGGAAAATTTTGGAGCTCACCTGTAAGGAAAGCGTACTTAAGTGTTGATGGTAATATTTTTAACATAGGTGGGGTCTAAACTGGCTCTCTAGGGACCTCAGAAACTAGACTGGTGGTCAGTGAATGATCTAACAACTGTCAACGGTCCACCATGGCTACATCTGGCTTAGCATTTAATGTCTCAAAAAGATATGCAATCAACTCTCCGTGCTCTGCTCGGAATGGCTCATCATCAATAAACTCAGTAAAATCCTCAACAAACAAATCATAAAACTAATTACCATACGTTTCATCATCATTAGCGGAGAAAATGTCGACTATGCTTTCCAGGCATTACTTTTGGGAATGTAATTCCCGGGTATCATTGTCATCCAAGAAAGGTGTGGTATATCTTATCTTAGCTAGAAAATCATAGTCCTCTTTCTCAAGATTAACTGGCTCTCTCATCTGACAACGACTTTGACGTGTTCAGATATGGGATCATCTCTATCTTAATCTTATCACTGTGGGAGTGAAAGGTTATCTCCCAAGTACCAGAATCTACTACCGCTTCGGTTGTTCGAAGGAATGGCCTATCAAGTATGATTGGGGTTGGGTGTAATGGAGTAGAGATGTCCATGTCTAGGACAATGAAGTCCACTTTGAATTGCACTCCTTGCACTATTATGATAATGTTCTATAGAATGCACATTAGCCTCTTCATTAACCTATCAGCAAAATGAAGGATTATCTCGGTTGATCTAAGAGGTCCCAACCAAAACTCTTTGAGTAGAAAGGTCAGCATAAGATTGATGGAGGATCCAATATAAAGATGAGTACGATCAAACTCTAGGTCAAAGATCTTACATCTGACAAGAGGTGCTCCCTTGTCTTTCTTTTTAGGTGGGAGGTTGATGATGGCTTTAACGTGACCATGGTCAAAATGTATTTTTCAGTCCTCTTGCTTCTGTTCTGCTTGAGTTGACTCTTTGTGCTACATGCTTCTTTCAATCGTCTTTTGATAACATGCTTGTACTCCATGACCTTGAGAACTAGCATCTAAAGAAAGATGTTATGTAGTATCTCTACCACTCGAGGATCAGATAGTGCTATTTTGAGTTTTCGAATATTTATGCTTTTTTTCAAGCAATCGAGAAATGAAACATAATCAAAATCAACTTTTTTTCACATCAGAATAAACTTGTACATATGGACAACCGAACTCGCTTGTACAATGGCATCCATAACTACTAGATAAAAAGAAACAGAATGTTGGGTTGCTCGGCATGTTATTGAAGAAGAAGAATCTATGACGGATGTGCTCGCTGCAAGGCTGACTCGACTCTGCATCTCCCAATATTATCATTTTAGGCTTTTTAGTTTTCTTTTTTTTTCTATTTTGACGTAGATAGTTCTCCTCCATTTGCTTCTATGTTCAATCTCTACTCGTTTAATGAAGAAGGTGAAGATGAAGATGGATCGTCAACTTTATTGATTAATCCCACTAGTGTTGGCTAGGGCAATCTCCTACCGCTCCAAAGAGTGATGGCATTTGATAAAAATAAAAATCAGAAATCATCTGTCTCAGGAGTGGTTGCTCCTTATTATGGTGGAAATTGTTGGGATTGGCTTTGACCTGAGCTTGTATGATAGTCTTTGTCGTTGTCTGGTCATCAAGCCTCTAGTCGATCTCATTCATGGTCTTCATCAAGTGTGCAAGATAGTATAGGTTTATGTTCACCAAAGGTCCTCCGTCTGCTTAACAATTGGAGGTCGTTGAGATTGAAAATCTGAAGGAGGCTTTTGCTAGCACCCATTATACACATAATGTTGTAAATATGGACAATGAAGAGGAGGAGGATATGTATGTTGTGCATGTTGCCAGTGATATCATCGATATGAGTGGACAGGTTACATCTTTTGATAACCATGTATCCATGTCTGCAAGTGTGGTGGAGACTGAAAATGAGGCTATGGCTAGGGTTGGTATTTGTAACCTCCTTGAAACTAATGAACATGACTAGGGTAGGCTTGAGAAACCAAGTACGACTATCGTGATGGTCAGGTCTGGTTATGCTCCCAACTTCTCTAAATACCATTCACCTCCAGTATCTGAGGTTGAGGTGGAAACAATGGCTCTGAAAAATATGGAGACTCTGTATAGTACGATACCATACATGCTGTGCTTGAAAAATACTAACAAGCACATTCAAATGCTTGGTATTCTCATACAGCTTGTCCACCCGCTTCATCCTCTGTTCGATCACATTAAATTTCTCAAGTTCATATGATCGCTTTTCTATAATATCATCATTGGATAGGTGGTTTCTACTAACGCTCAAATCTGAACAATCCACCCTATCGTCAACATGAGATATCGTCATGTTGGCAGTCTTGTGGGGTATATAAGATGAAGGATGCTTCTGAAATGTGCGCAAAAAATATAGAGCTACAAAGCTATCCGTCATTTCCTCAAGTATCGTCCATAATTTGTCCTCATTCTTATTGAAATATGAAACCCCACAAGAGGCATATGCGAGCTTCTGATTTTTTAAGCTCAACCCCCCAAAATAAATTTTCACAAGGCTAGTCTTTGGAATATCATGATGGGGGCACTCTCCGTCAACTATTTGAAGCGTTCCCACGCCTTATGAATAGACTCATGGGACATTTAGGAGAAGTTGGATATTAATTACTACATTGGATTCAATCGTTCTTGGGGAAAATATTTGTTCAGAAAAGTAGGTATCATCTCTTCCCAAGATGTCACCACCCTTTCTAAATGGCTAATCCAATATAGCACCTTATCTATATGGTTGAAGGGGAAATTTGTCATCATCACGACCTTTAATGATATGTTAAGGTAGTCCATCGAGCTACATATGCAGTCAAACTGCTGGAGGTGTATATTCGACTCCTCTATAGTGTGTTCAGGGATATGGGGAGAAGTGGATGAAGTTGGGGCTTCATCTCAAAATGTCCATGAATATAGAAATCTGAATCCAATTCAGAGTCTGTCCTATTCCTGGGTTATTGGAAGCTCTAAGAGTGAGCTTGGTCTCAATACAGTTCGACTCAAGATCTGGATCTGCTCTTTCTGCACATTCTCTCCCCTATTCCCACCTGCTCTCTGCTCATCAAATTCTCTTCTCTCTTTGTTGTTCCTCATCTCCAAGATCCTATCCCACAATCCCGCATGTATGTTGGCATGTACCATAAACTAGGATTTAATGTCTTGAATGGAAGCCAACATAGTATTGTTGATCTCAGTTTGATCTGCCATGGATCCCTTGCCCTTTGGTGGCATCAAGTCCTTAACCAGTAGTTGTGTATCTAGAAATGTAAATGGAACTTTATCAGTCTCAAATTCTAGCTCGAGAAGAGGGACAATCTTGAACAATGGATTTATTGGTGACAAATCTAGAGTGAAAGTAAAAGAAGAAAGCTAGGTAAGAGAGTCATCCCCAGTAAAAATAGATAAAGACGACCTAATGGACATGTAAGAGATAAGTCCACAAAGTCCGAATACAAATCGCTCTAGTCTGACATTTTTAAAATGAGGAAGACATGAGAACACAAATGGTCAAGTCAAAGAAGAAAGTAAGAAAAGGCACAAAGTGAGCAGGAGGATCTTTATTCTAATAGGAAAACATAAACCAAACCCATAAATCCACCAACTCAACACAAATAAAGACAATAAGAGTTCGATTTCCTATCTTTTTCAGTTTTTGAGTTTAGTGAGTCATGTAGTTACTTAGCTCGAACACTCAAGTGGTGTCGCCTTGTCATCCAGTGTACATCCTCGCACCTCCCCAAAAAGTGGAACCATCTATCAGGGTTGCTAGGTTATATCAGACCCAAAGGGAAATGCAAGGTGAAGCATATAAAAATGATTTTCTATGGTTAGAGGCAAATAATTGCAGCAACGATTATATACCAAAGAATGATACACAAGGGTTTAGGGCACAAGACCAATGATTTTTGGCTCTATCCTTAAGGCTACGTCCTCATCTGCTCTATCTGGAGGTAAGCATTTGTGATCAATGAGGGGGTTACTCTCACCAATACAAAATGCGTCATTACATTTCTTTTATGGTCGAGTGAAAGTACTAGTCACAAATTTTATTAGGTTATCACTTTTTTGGATATTTTTCAAATAAAATCGCCTAACGTTTTTTTCAATTCCTTTAGTCCTTAGTCTAAGAAAATGGGAAAAGAAGTCGGATAAGCCGATGCACGTGAAAATCAATCACGCGTGTGAGTAAGAATGTGTACTTGCTCCACCAATCTACATGAGAAAAGATTAACACATATAAAATAAATCTAACCTATATAAAATGCAAAAACGTGAATCGTCCTTGCAAGAATTTCTATTATCGGGAAGAACCAAGTTTATTTGACTAAATTCAAATCAAAGTGACTATAGGAAAAAGAAACACATTAAGGGTTCGGATCTATTATTTACCTTTCTCAACCAAAATAACACAAAACTAAATTGAGGGGCTCAAGTATAGGAAACAAAGGAAAATAATGTCAGAAAACTCAAATCATGTAAACATGAAGAGAAAAATAGGATGGAATAAAAGAATAAGGCAAAGAAAATCAAAAGCATGTGGGATCCCCTAAGTGCACATGCACTTACTGAAATAGATCCTGAACAATCAAACAACGGTCTAATGGCTATTTAGAAAAAAAAATGGGCACGTGCCAAAAATATATACAAATTAGTTACAAGAATAGTGGAATGAAAATGACTAAGAATAAAATTAAAGAAAAAATGCAGGTATTCTGCTCCACATGCTCCACAATCGCTCTTATCTGTCAGTCGGTGAATCTGCCTCACTTGCCTCCCTCATTCATTGGTCCCTCGCAATAAAGGTGAAACAAAAGATGCATAAGAACAATTAATGAAAAATATATAAGAAAAAAAGTGAGAAAATGTAATAGAATGAAGCAGGAAATAAAGCAAGAAAGTGAATATAAGAAGAAGAAATAAAATCCTATATACACTCGTCGTGCCTCCTCGACAATAGTGTCATTTGATTACTTACAAGAAAATATGTGTTTTAATTTTTTAATGAAGGATATGTGAATCAAGCAAAAATATGAACAATGTGTCTCTGCAACCAACAAATTCCAAAATCAATAATTATTTTTATTCTAGCAAAGACAACAAAATCTCTTTATTATACCTATATAGCAATCAAGATCAAACACAAGTAGTCTACAATATCCGAGGGCAAATTAATTATTATTAATTAATGAGGAATTTTTCTTTTCTTTTTGTACTTTGTTATGCTTTTCAAGGCTTTTGTATTTTTATGAATTTTTATATTTATAATTTTTTGTATTTTCTGATTTTAGTTTTTTTCTAAATACTATTTAATTTTTCCATTTTTTTTAATTTTTGAAAACAAACAATAAGAGACATACATAAAAAATAAATAAACAACATTTTTTGATTTTTTTAAATATAGTAAAAATAATAAAAAATAGTAGAATAAAATCTTTTTTGTAATTTATAGAAATTTTTAGTATTTTTGTTATTTTTGTGCAATTTTTAGATTTTTATGAATTTTATAAAGAATTAAAACAACAAAGAGTGAGTAAAGTAAAATTAAGCTATTATTTTTTTATTTTTAAAATATGAAAGGAAACAAGTCAAAGTGGAAACTAAATTCAAATAGAAGGATTTTTATTAAGCTTTAAAATAAGCCAAGTTTTATATTTTTTTGAATTTTTTATCAATATATATGGAATTTTTAATGTTTTTCATTTTTCAATTTTTATGGTTTTTTGAAATATTTTTGTTTCAAATTTATATACATGATAAAATAAGGTAAAAGACAACTACTATAATTTTTTAATTTTTCTAAATATTTACAATTTTTTATGTTTTTTGAGCAAACGTGGAAAATCAAGGGAGTTTTTTTTAATTTAAATATACTAAATAAGAGAAATTATTAAAATAAAATTTATTAGGTGTAAAACTAATAAACATGAATTTAAAATGATTTTTATGGTATTAGTTATGTAATTATTTGAAGTAATTAAAGAGAAAATAAAATAACATAGATATTGGACTGAAATACAATCATTTAAAGTTTGTAGACTAAATAATAAATAACAAATAAATGGAAAGACCAATAGTGCAAATAAACCATGAATTCACGTGTTTGTGCATGTAAATTTGTCAAATAGGGATCTAATTGAAATTATAAAAAGTTATTATATGAAATATTAACATAGACTCACAAGGTCTTTTATTGCAAATTCACCAATTAACACGTAATGATGCATGCGACTCTATATCTGATGGACTAAAATGTAATAAATGACACAAACAAAGGGCATATGTGTAATTATTCAAACAACCTCGGCATGACACATGAGCAAATTGTATTTATTTATAAATAATGAAAAGAACGGAAGAATTGCAAAATCACCACTTATGTATGCATAGCATGTGGGCGATGGATGACACGGATGCGATACTCAACGATCTAATCAGAGGGACTTTTTTGGGCATAGATCAATGATATGGATCGAATCTAGCGCAACATTTGTTGATCGGATGGAGGATTGAGGCTCTAGAAGAACACTCCGAATGCCTTAGCAAATTAAATTGAATCGTCTGGATCTCGACCGATCTTGAGCTGATCCGAGCTTAGATAGCTCAAGTAGACTCCTCGCAAACCTATGCATTGCTAAAAATGAAGACGAGTCCAAGTCTCGTTGATCAGAGACCTGGAACCATAGCTCCTATATGGGTGTAAGTGAATCTCCAGGTGTTGATCAAACTCTAGAATGTGTCCAGATCACTTGAAAATTATTCTAGGCTTGAGGGGGTTGCGCCAGCTGGGATTATTTAGCAAAAAAAATAAGGAATGGTGTATCATTTAGTCGGTCTGTGAAATAGAATACATTTACCATAAATTTCCCCAGATCTAACGATCTGAGGTTGATCAAATGGTGGAAGTAAACTATGGAGAAGCAGAAATAAAAATGTGAGATGATTGGTATTTGTGGTCGATGAATTTTACCTCCGATGAAGTAGATCGAAGGCCGATCTAAAAGTTACTGATCTTAAATGACATCAAATGAAAACCGACAGAATCAAATGTGAAATTAAATGAAATGAAACAAATTATTAAGTACAGTGGATGTTGAATGGCTACAACCTCAAACTGGCTTTGAATTGTTGAAGAAGTTGGGCTCGTTAGAGAGCTCTGACGGCTATTTTGATCGCGCTCTCCCTTCGATGCTCACGCTCCAAATGGAGGATAGAGGTTCGTGTCACTAACCTCAAGCACTTGGGATTGATCTCGAGGAGGAATTAAAGGAAAAATGAATCAAAATCGAATGTGCTCCTGGAGATCCTATTTATAGAGCTTGAGGAGAATATATTTCAAGAGTGCAATAGGTACGCAAACTGAGGTAAAGTGACACAAAATATATTAGGCAAGATTCTAGAATGAATGGAAGTTATTCGAGTGCAAAAATAAGGAGAAAGGGAGAAATAACTAGGTTGGGATAAATCAAGGAAGAGAGGCGATGGAACTTTTATTCGGGTAATTTGGGAAGAAATGGCCAGTTGCCCCGGTTCCAACAAATAGGGGTGCGGTCTGAGTAAGGACAATTTCTACTGGATAAAACATAAGGAAATAAATGAAGATACATATAAAATAAATAGTAAATGATTTTAAATAATAGAGTTTTGAAAACAAGGAATTTTTATAAATAAATATATTTTTAATCATTTTTAATAAATTAAATAAGTTAATTAAATAGGTTAAAATAAATAAAAACCTTCATTCATAGGTTTAAAATACATATATATATAATATACATATGTTTAATTATTCATTTTTACAAAAAAATCTACATTATTTTATATTTTATTTATTTACAGTATAAATAGAAGATAATAAATATATTTTTATATTACTTTATGTATTAATTTAATAGGTTAAATAAATAAGCTTATGTACAATATTATTATATTATATCTATAGTATGAATACACTTATTTTATTTTTATTTATTTTTACTTTTGTTAATTTTATTTGTATCGTGCATAAATATTAAGCGATATTAACAAAATACTAAAAAATAATATGTGCAAAAATTCAAATAAATAAATAATTAAGTACAATATAGACAACTATGTATGATAACACTCCCAAAAACCGACTTTCACATCCTAACTCCAATTTTTTATGAAACTACTTTCATTTTAAAGATTAATTAATTTTGAACAGAACGAAAGTGAGTTTGGTTTAGTTTGAGTATGTATGGAGTAGACATTAATCTTTCAATTCTAGTTTTATAGCTTTTTCAGAGTGTTTTCTCTCTTATTACGTAAAAGGTTTCTTTTTATAATTATTTTTAATATTTAAATCTTATTTTTATGTACACATTTTAAGAACAAAATAATTTTATTTGAGTGTTTTATGATAAAAATAGTACACGATATCTTCATTTATGAATATCGATGAATTTGTACTTGTGAAGTTGATTTTTTTGTATTTTAATAGACTAATGACACTATCTTTGCTACTTTATTCCTTGTCAATTTGGTCATGTCTTAACCTACTTTTGGGGTTAGGATGAACCTCTATTTATTTCATATATAAAATATTATTTATCTTTATTTTTCCTTTACTTTTTTGTTTGTTTATTTTGGGTTAAAATAACGATAATAATACAGTATTAATGTATGAATAATTATTAAAAAGTGAAACTTAATGTCATAAACAAGGGTTGGAAGGGATTTTAAGCCAAAATAGACGAATAAAGATAATGAATTGGTAATTCGTCATCTCCATATACTTTACCGTTTCTAGTCCCTTAGCAAATACTTATTAGAAGAATAAATGACTAAAAAGAAAAAGGAAAAAGAAAGAACTTCGAACAATTTTGATTTTTAAATTAATATTCAAAAAAATCAAAGTATGGAGCTCAGTCAGACCATTGGATTATTAGTTTGGCGAAACCTTATTGGGAATAGGATTTAATACTCAACAACCTTTATGTTCTACAAGTATCTATTCAGATTGCCTCAACAATCAGGTTAGAACAAGTCTTAATATGCAAATTTTTATGACTATGAATATTACTTGTACCGTGAATGTGAAATATAGCTCACCACACAAGAAATGACAAAGAAAAACCTTCTCTAGAAAGTCGACTGATGAATACTCATTCATCACTCTTTATTCTTATATTTTAGCTACAAAAACCTTTGCAAATGCATGTATATAGTTGTAAATAGAAATAATTACCAAAAGCATGCATTGTGTAAAAAGTAATAATTAGCATGTTTTTGTGCAAAAATAAAAGAATAAAGATCAAAAAGAAAAAGAGGGAAATATTTAGAATAAATATTGAGCAACCTAACCCAAGGGAGGGCTCAGCATGGGCCTGACCGCATAAAAGCCAAAGTAGAGGGAGATAGGGGATCATGTGTGTAAATATATATGTAAATAAAATAAAAATATTTTCCTCCCAAAAATAGACTAAAAAGGGTTTTGTAAATATTTGTATATATTTATAAATATAAAATCAAGATAAAAATAGTAAAATTAAAAAGAAAACAAAAACATCACTTATGTATATAGTCACCATGTATATAGTCCATTCATCTTATATCTATTTAGCCCTATAAATAAATAAAATTAATTTCCAAAAATCTTGTACGTGTTCTATGTCTTATGATGTAAATAAATAAAATAAATTAAAACAAAAACAAAATAAAAATAACAAAATTAAAAATCAAAAATAATTTTTTAAATATACCATGTACATAGATATCTCTATCTATTTATTTCACCTATGTATATAAATAATAAAAAAATAAAAATATCCTTTTATTCCTAATTTTATGATATAAATAAATAAAATATAAAATGGGATTAAAAATGTATAAAAATAACTAATTAAAAATCAAAATTAAAAAGCCTATATTGTACATATACCTATATATAGCTATATAATGTAAATACCTTATTTTTACTTTGAAAAATTAATTAAAAATCACAAAAAAATAGAAAATATTAAAAAAAAAATTTCATGTTTTGAGTTTTAATTAAATAAGCCATTTGCTATTTTTAATCTAATTTCCAAATATTTTCCAGGTGGCAGCCTCCCATTGGTCTAGGGGAGTTGTTGACCGCCCGGTCAACTTCCCCCCCAGGACCACTTCCCACGGGTTTTGACACCCAACCCGATTTCTCGATTTTTTCGTGTCCAAACTCGATCAGCATCCCCCTAAACCCCGGGTCCATTTTGATCACGTCACATCCGACACCCTCGCCGGGGTATCCGCCTCGAGATCCGCGCTCCACATTACCCTACCCGACCTCTTCTAGCCGGACCTGCACCCATACTTAAGCCGAGCTCCACCACCCTAATTCTCCATCTTTGGCTTGTCGTTTCTCCTTCCAGTGACCTCCACCTTCTGCACGAGAGTGACAGCTTGCCCCGGATCTGTTGCAGCGAGGCTGAGGGCGCTCAGACCACTAATCCGGCGAGTCACCACCGCCGTGCTACGCCGAGAGTAGGAGCTCGAGCCTCGGAGGTCGACGCTCCTCGAGGCGAGGACCCAGAGCTTCGCAATCTCACCCACAGTCAATTCCATCACCCAGGTAGACCCATCTCCCTTTCCTTGTTGTTAGTTTCTGATTACCCCCAATTCGCCCCGTCGCCGACCACCGTAGATTCCGATCACGTCCGCCTCCCATTCAACCATCGGGCTGCACCATAGCCTTCGCCTTTCTCCCATGCACATTCTCCGCACTCCCATTCAACCCAGCTCGCACAGGAGCTGGGGTTCGAGCTCCTCCGTCTACCCCCTCGTCGGAGCTCACCCGCACTGACTCCCAGACCACCTTCACCACGCCTAATGGGGTCGAGGCACTTTGTCCTCGACCCGCGAGTCTTTCGGAACCCTTTTTGCAGGTACAACGAGGGCCATTTGAGGTCCCCTGACTCGAGCCAGGAGCCGCTTCTCCGTCGGAGCTGACCGGGCTCCTTAGAGCTCCGTTGCTCCATCAGAGAATCCCATCCGACGCGAGGCCCACGACGAACCTTCTCCAATCATCAGAGCCCCGCGAGGAGGTCAGGAGCGCGCACATTGGGCCGGCGAAGTTCGCCGGCCGACAGTTCTTCCAGGACCTTCACCAGCCGTTGGATCCCCTTCGACCTCCAGTTCACATCTCGGTCGTCCATCTGAGGAGGTCCCGTCACCGTCAGATCTTTGGAGAGGCGATCCATACCATCCGATCAGAGGCGCCTTCCCACGCTGCTTCAGAGCCACTCGATCTTCCACGTGGCTGCACCTGGGCCGCTCGATCAGGACGAGGACATCCTTCGTTGGGCGCCACCCGCATCTCAACCGTCCATTCACCACGTGGCGCCCATCCAGCCGTCTTCATTAATAAAGGGTAATTTACCCTTAGGCCCTTGCTGTTACTTTATTTCGCGTTTAGTCTTGTAAATATATAGTTTAGTTGTTTAGTTTTTGTTACAATTGCATCATGGACCCTGTGCTTTATTTCATTCGCATTTATGCCCCTATGTATGGTGTAGCACGTGCATCGACACGTGCTTTGTTGGGCTATTTGCACTTTATTCCCTGTAGTTCTGGTTGGTTATCGAATGAATGAATACTTTTGGATTATTGCATTTATACCCTTGTGCGTGAATTAATTGTGCATGTGCGTTTTTTATTGGGTAATTTGCAAACAAGCCATCAGACTTTCTTTTATTTTCTTTTTGACTACTTTGTGGGCCGCAAGGCCATTTCCTGCTCCTTGTGTTCGACCCTGGTTGCTATACCAGGTTAAAATAATAGCAAGACCGCTATTGATTTCGATTTGATTTTATCTTCTATTGGTGGTCTCTTTTTCTTGATTGACACAATCGAGTGATTGAGGTCGCGACGACCATTTAGTACTTTTACCTTAGTCGCTCGATTTCCGTGTCATCAGAATGGCGCCGTTGTCGGGGAGCACGACTTAGTAGTTTCTTTTTATTTTCATTTTCTTTTTCGCGGCTTTCCGCGGCTCTTTCAGAGTCCGTGGCATTTCGCGACTTTTTGTCTTTCTTTTATTTTTGTTTTATTTTGTTTTGCTTTATTTTCTCTTTTTTTTTTTGCTCTATTTTGAGTGTTTATTTTATTTTGCATTTTTTTTCACATATACCCTTTCTTTTATTTTCTTGCTATTATTTGCTTATTTTATTGGTCTGACACTTGTCTGCTTTCTTGCGAGGGCCCAAGGACCGAGGCGACCGATTTCGAGAAGCCGACGCACTCAAGGGACTTGGAGGCGGTTCCAATCTGCACGGAGTCGCAAGAGAGCGTGAGAGAGTAGACGAGCGGGCGAGGATTAGCATAGTTTTTATTTTTCATTTTATTTGATTATTTGTAATAATTCAGAGACACTCAGACTTGGACTTGGACTTCTTTCTCGGGTCTGTTTCGCCGAGCACCGGTGTGCTCGGGGGACCCAGTCGCTAGTTTAGATTTTTCGCGGCTTTTGTGTTCTTCGCTGCCTTTTACGGTTTTCAGCGGTTTTTATCGAGCTCCTAGACTAAGGATTTTCTTCTTGACTGTGCCGTAATTAGTAGAATCCCCACACCTAATTGCTTGCCAGTTCCTATAGTGCGATTAATTGGACCTACTAATAATTGATTAATAAAAATAACTGACTCATCCCCTTCGTAGCCTACGTGCCGTAGCCTGCCCTACCAAGCACTGCTCCTGAACCCGATGTGTCGGGAGGAGGAGGGGTAGACCGAGACCGAACCTTTGGCTTGGAGGATCGGTGACCAGTTAGACGGTTCTTCGAGTAGACTTGCTTGTTTAGGACTCGGTTTTCACCGCTGCATCATATATGTAGTTTATTTTCTATCTTTACATTTCTGCGCAGATCACTTGCATGTATAGTGCTGGAGGAAGGTACGCATTTCTATCTCTGCATGCATCATTGATTTCATCGTGCATCGTCTTTTTCATCTTCTCCCCCTTGTTTTTGACTAAATAATCAGGAGAACCGAAAAATTCGTTAGGCCTTTTGCTTTTATTGAAAAAAATTAAAAAGAAAAATCATAAAATTGGGACTGCTAAAACTATTGACCCTAAAAGACACTCGACTTAAAAAAGCTTGTCTTGGGGAGAGCAACCCCCTCATTGGTTGGTTTGATTGCGCGAGAGAGTGACCCGCACACTAGGTAGAGCCCTTCGGTGTTATTCCTGACTGACTACCGACTCTTCCGTGCGGGCCAGTCGGTTGGGGTAGCATCAGGTATCCCAACAGGTCACGTAAGCGCTCTGATAGATTGTTTGTTCACCTAATAAAATTTGACAAGATAATTTGACCGAGCCTTTATGGTCTTCAGCTCGCGTGTGTTGGTGAATAGAGGGTTTGGTTGCCGATCATAGTTTCTCCAGATCTCATCCGCCTTACTCGCCAGATCACGATGATGGGTAGACGCTCTCTTAGGCAGCCTCTGGCTGCACTGCTTTCTGGCACGTCTACCCGTTCATCTAGGTTGGCCCGCGAGAGCTAAGACCAGCTCTCCGAGCCCGAGTATGACTCCGCCCTGTTCCCCCTCGACCCCCTTTCTTTCGGTTCTGAGAGACATGAGCCAGAGGAGAGACTAGCAAACTTATCAGCACCTGAGTTTGGCTCATTTGATTTTGCAGACGCCATGGGCCGGCAGTTCTGAGGATTGCTCCCGAGGTCCACAGCCTGAGCACTTCGTATTGGACCAGGGTGCGATCAACTCCACCCTGATCGCCTCCTTAGAGACCGTTCAGCAGCAGTTGAGGGATCAGGGAGCATTCATGCTCGACATGAGGAGAGATATGGGAGCAGATGCGAGTAGAGAGAGCAGAGCGAGAGCAGAGGAGAGATGGGCCGAGGATCCCGGATGATGCTGATGCAGCAGCCGCAGCAGCAGCCGCAGCAGCAGCGGCCGCAGCTGCGGCAGGAGGACCATCGAGACTGATGCGGGAGTTACACAACCCCGGATCGACACTGACACATCACTGGATCGTACTTCCAGCTATCGTGGGGGTCTTCAAGTTCCCCCCGAACACTTCGCAGTTACTCCCCCGCTTCCACGGACTCACTACTGAGGAGCCCCATCTTCACTTACAGGAGTTTCTCATGATCTGCAGTACTGTCCACGACCGTCAGGTGGACCAGGATACGATTCGTATGATTGCCTTCCCCTTTTCCTTGGCCGACAGAGCAGCCACCTGGCTGAAACAATTGGGGAAGTTCGTTACACCTGGGAACAGCTCCGCACCAAGTACTTGAACAAGTACTATCCACTCGGGCGGACCAATGTAGTGAGAGCCCTCATCAGCAACTTCTCCATGCTCCCCAACGAGCAATTCCATGAGGCATGGGAGAGGTTTCGTGAGCTGACTGACCGATGCCCGCACCATGACATTTCGAAGCCCAACCTTGTGCAGAGCTTGTTCAGCGGGCTGACACCAGAGCTCCAAGGCTCGGTGAATGCTTCTTGTGGCGGGTCTTACTTCACCAAGGATCACGACCAGGTCTGGTCCATCTATGAGGAGATGGCCGAGAACTATATGGTGATGTCCCAGACCAGGTTGTATACTCAGGGCAGACCCCAGCAGTAGCCAGGACCCGTGAAGTACCAGAGGATAGCACGGGTCGACGCCGGTCCGTCCCAGTTCATCCGCAGTAGCACCAGCTCAGGCAGAGTCATCCGCTGCGGATATGGGTATTATCAGCGAGAAAGTTGGATCGGAAGGAGCTGATCGAGAAGAAGCAGTGCCAGGGCATCACTCAGATGGAGCAGATGGCACAGACTCTAAGCGACATGAAGACCCAGCTCATGTGTCTCCAGGAGGCACAAACGGCTCCACAGCCCCGTCTTCAGTCGCGAGGCGATACCGGCGGTAGCAGCAGCTCGTTCCAGTGCTCCTGCTCACACCAGCAGCCTAGACAGGTTCACCTTGTACAGGCGGAGCCGTACCAGCAGTAGCAGCCCTCTTACCAGTCACCACCATCTCCAGACTAGCAGATGGTGGTATACCAGCCGGATCAGCCTCTGGCAGTACTCCCGCAGCCTAGTACGATGCAGAGCCGTTGATGGATGTCAACGGGATTTGATATGACCGTCCTCAGCTTGGGATCCGACGAGACCATCCCGGATTCAGGTGGGGAGTGGAGGTACCCAGCCCTAACAACACCCATATGGCCAGGGAGGCCAGTACAGTCAGCAGAGGGATCACCAGCAGCAGCAGCCCCCAGTCTACCAGTCACAACAGCAGTCATCCTTTGTTCCGCATCCCTATCAGCAGGGACAGTCTTGGAGGCGAGAGCAGCCTCACCAGCCACACCATCAACAGCACCCTCCTACTTACCCCTCTCAGCAGCAGCAGCATCAGCTCCAGCAGCCTCATTACTAGAGAGGCTACCCATCGGGCTCCCATGGTCCACCATACGAGAGCCCCGCCTTGGACGACATAGCCTGCCTCCTCACGGACCGGCAAGCTACCTTTAGACGGGAGATGGACGAGTTCCGCCAGGAGATGCGGACATTGTGAGAGAGAAGGCCGCCATTCCTGCCCAGATAGAGCCGAATCCCAACAGCCTGAAGCGGGAAGTCTGAGAAGGTAGCTTCCCACTGAGCATGCCACTCCTAGTGATCCATTTGATGATATGTCTTCAGATCTTTTTGATGCTGATTTTGTCACACTTAGGAGCTGGTAGGGCACCAGGCAGGCGGCGCCTCAGCTGAGCGACATCATGAGGATACATCCAGGGCGCAGATGAGGAGGAGGAGAGCGGTATTGAGGCCGCTCATGATGATGACGGTGGTACTGATGCCACCAAGGATGCTGATTCCACCGGCGGTGCTGAGGCTGCCGTTTTACCAGTTCGAGGAGGTGGTACTGACGCCACCCGAGTTGCCGAGCCAGCATGTGGTATTGAGGCTGCGAGACGTCCAGTAGAGCCAGCATGTGGTGGTACTGAGGCCACCGGTGTTCAGTCTGAGAGAGTTGTTGTCTTTCCTCATTCTGATGTACCTCGGAACAATGTTGTGAATAAAGGAAAAGGTTTAGTTTACTCTGGTCCCACTGTGGTGCTTGATGTATGTGCGGATCCGGCCGTCGAGCCGTCTAGACCTATTCCTAGTCCTTCATCTGAGAAGGACCCTGTGATCCCCTTCCCTAGAGCCCTTCTGATGGGGAAGGGAAGTAAAAAGAAAAAGATCCAAAAAAGAGAGAGCAGGAGGAGTTCAGCCAGAGCATGATTGACCGATTCCCATATACATCTGACCCTTCAGGAGTCTTTGCATCACATCTCCCTTCTTCAGCGTTCTTTGAGAGACAGGACTACAGTCAGGAGGAGGAGGAGGAACCACCATTCAGAGATTCATGTGCTGACGAAAGCCACGTGTTTCACGATCCAGAACCGTCTGCCGGCCAAGAGGCCAGATTCAGGAGCCCCATATGTTAGATGTCATATCAGAGAGCAGAGGTTCGATCGGACTCTACTAGATAGCGGATCGTCTATCAACCTCCTTCTGGCAGCCCTTCTCGACCGCTTCGAGTTGGGCACTCTTAGACAGAGCAGGACAGTCCTTCAGTTTGTTGATCGATCTGTCAAGAGGCCGAAGGGGTTGTTGCGAGACGTTGTCGTCACTATTCAGGGCCTGCAATTCCCTGTGGACTTCGTAGTGTTGGACATGGAGATCCCTGATTCAGTGGCCGATACCCCCATCATTCTCGGTCGTCCGTTCTTGGACACAGCCAAGGCGGTGACTGACCATGATAGCGGGAAGGTATACTTTCGCGTCGAGGGCGAAAGTGTACAAATAGAGACGGTCGAGGACTACAGAGCCAGAGACAGAGCATGCTCAGAGACCAGCACAGATACAGAGCAGCTGACAGATGCCGGGCTAGACATCCACCAGGACTGTGATTTTGTGATCACAGATGATGAGGCAGCATGGGCAGACACTGCAGCACAGGCCATCCTCTCATATTCAGACACCGCTGATGCCGAGATGACAGCAGAGGAGAACTTGGAGAGCGCAGCTCTGGTCCAGGATAATTCAGTGGCAGCAGAGCCGTTCTCGACCGCGACACAGAGTTTAGTGATGGTGGTACTGAGGCCACCTTGTGTGACGGTGGTACTGATGACACCTTGTTTGATGCAGATCCCTCGGATTCAAAGTCTGATTGGGCAGGTTGCGAGGATTAGATGCCAGAACCTAAGTCCCACAGAGCCTACAGCTGAGGAGGAGGTAGATGCAGAGAAGATCAGAGACAATTCAGTTGAGCAACCTTCTCCAGATCCAGTTTGCGAGAGTTCGTTTTCATTCTCCAGGCAGACTTGGCAGCATACACGCATCTTCTTCCGAAGCCAGATTTGCCAGCACCCAGCTGTCCAGAGCTGAACCCACTCCCTACTTCGCTGAAGTATGTATTTCCTTGCGGGCGAGCCTGAGATGTACCCAGTCATCATCTTCGCTGATCTGACTAGAGAGCAAGAATCCCGTTTGATGGGGGTTCTTGAAAAGAACCGCAAGGCAATCGGATGGAGCGTAGTAGATCTCCATGGGATTAGTCCATCGTTGTGCTCCCACCATATTTATCTCGAGGAGGGGGGCGAAGCCGTCACGTGAGTTCCAGCGGTGGCTGAACCCAACCTGAGAGAGGTCGTCATGAAGGAGATTTCAAAATGGTGGAGCGCAGATTTTATTTATCCCATTTCTGACTCCAAGTGGGTCAGCCCCTTGCATGTGGTGCCCAAGAACACGGGCATCACGACTGTGATCAGGGAGTCAGGAGAGGAGATTGCTACACGAGTACCCACCTCTTGGCAGGTCTGTGTTGACTACAGAGACTCAACCAGGCCACCAAGAACGACCCCTGCCTTTTATTGACCAGATCATTGAGAGACTGGCAGGGAAGAGCCATTACTATTTCCTGGATGGGTACTCGGGCTACAACTAGGTGGCCATAGCTCCTGAGGATCAGGAGAAGACCACCTTTACCTGTCCCTTCGGCACAAACGCCTTCCGACGCATGCCATTTGGGCTATGCAATGCCCCTGCGACTTTCAGAGATGCATGCTGTCGATCTTTTTGGACATGGTAGGGAGTGTTTGGAGGTCTTCATGGACGATTTCTCGGTCTACGGCGACGGATTCGACTCCTGTCTTGATTGCCTAGACTGGGTACTCCAGCGATGTATAGAGGTCCATTTGGTGCTTTCTTGAGAAAAGAGTCACTTCATGGTGACTCAAGGGACGGTGCTTGGCCATATCATCTCCAACAGGGGCATGGAGGTTGATCCGGCCAGTGTTGATGTCATTAGAAAACTCGCACCGCAGTCCAATTTGAGGCAACTACGGTCATTCCTGGGGCACGTTGGTTTCTATCGGAGATTCATTCATGATTTCAGCAGATTGCCCGGCCGTTGACTGACCTCTTGACGAAAGACACCGAGTTCCTTGTCGATGACAAGTGTCTTTCGTCCTTTGCGACTCTCCAACAGTGTGTGATTGAGGCTCCTGTTCTCCAGCCGCCTGATTGGTCTCCCATTCGAGATCATGACGGGATGCCTCCGATTTTGCCGTAGGGGCCGTGCTGGGACAGAGGAGGGATGGACTCCCCTTTGCTATTCACTACGCTAGCCGCACATTGGATTCCGCGTAGCGGAATTATACCGTCACAGAGAAGGAGATGCTAGCCGTAGTATTCGCCCTAGATAAGTTTCGATCTTACATCATTGGATCTAGAGTGACCTTGTACACTGATCACACCACCATCCGATACCTCATGGTAAAGAAGGATGCCAAAGCCAGACTTACTAGATGGATCCCTTCTACTCCAGGAGTTTGACATTGAGATCAAGGATAAGCCTGGAGTCAAGAATGTGGTGGAGGATCACCTCTCCTGTTTAGAGCAGCCTGAGGAGTCTGAGCAGATTGATCCCATTTGTGAGACCTTCCCAGATGAGGCGATCCTTGCTATCGCTCACTCCCGTGGTATGCCGATATTGTGAACTTTCTCGTTGCTGGGAAAGTCCCACAAGATTGGCCCAGACAGAGGCTTGAGACCTTCCTTGCGAAGGCCAAGTCTTACCACTGGGAGGATCCCATCTTTACCACGAAGGAGGGGATAGCGTCTGGCGTCGGTGCATTCCTCAGGAGGAGCACCATAGCGTCCTCACTTACTGCCACAAGCTTGAGGCAGGAGGACATCATTCTGGGAGGAGAACGGCACAGAAAGTGCTCCAAATCTGGCTTGTGGTGGCCTACCCTCTTCAAGGACTCTGATGAGTTCATGAAGAGGTGTATTGACTGTCAGAGGATGGGCACTTGTGGACAGCGTGATATGATGCCGATGCAGCCCATTCACTTCTGTGAGGTTTTTGACGCATGGGGCATCGATTTCATGGGTCCATTCCCTAAGAGTCAGGGATTTGAGTACATTCTGTTGGCTGTTGATTATGTTAGTCGTTGGGTTGAGGCTATCCCTGCCCGAGCCGCTGATGCAAGGACAGTTTGCAGATTTTTGAGGAAGCACATCATCACGCGGTTCGGGGTCCATCAAGTTTTGATTTCAGATGGGGGTCTCTATTCATCAACGACCAAGTGAAGGCCCTTGCTAGCGAGTTCGGTATAGACCATCGTGTTGCTACACCTTACCATCCACAAACGAATGGTCTAGCCGAGGTGTCGATTAGGGAGATCAAGACTATATTGCAGAAAGTCGTCCGCCCTGATCGAAAGGATTGGTCACAGCTTTTGGACTCGGTCTTGTGGGCATATAGGACGTCTTTCAAGACACCATTGGGCACATCTCCCTTTCGCCTCGTATATGGCAAGCCGTGCCATTTACCTGTTGAGCTGAGGCACAGGTCACTATGAGCAGTTACTGAAATACTTATGGATCCAGATGGTGTAGGAGACCAGAGGAGGGCAGAGTTAGCAGCCCTGGAGGAGCTTAGAGATACCGCCTTCTCAAACAGCCTACAGTACAAGGAGAGAGTGAAGGAGTGGCATGATTCTCATATCAGCCGCAAGCATTTTGAGCCTTGTCAGAGAGTATGGATGTTTGATGCGAGGCTTCGTTTATTTCCAGGGAAGCTACAGAGCAAGTGGAAGTTACCCTACTTGGTGAGAAAGGTACACGACAACAGTAGCATTGATATATCCGAGTTGTCTTCTGAGAGTACCTTTCGAGTGAACGGCCAGCGGCTCAAGCCATTTCTAGATTATGAGCCGCAGGTCGTTGATGTTGCCCCTATTCATTTCGCGTGAGTTGTGGTCTTTGACTCACATCTAATGCATCTCACGCCTGAGTTTCACTGATCTTCCGCCTTGTATAGATCCAGATGTCTATATCACTACATTCTTTAGTCCCACATCCCTTTCTTCATCCTTTGATTATGCTATACTTAGGGTGCACTTTACGCTAAGTATAGGGGGGATGTAGGACCTTCGGGTATTTCATTTGTTTCTTTCTACCCCTGTTTTTGCTGCCTGTACTTAGGGATATTTTACCCTAAGTATAGGGGGGGTAGACCCTGTGTATTCTCCACTCGGTTTTCTCTTAGTGTACAGCCTGTTATACTTAGGATTATTTGATCCTAAGTATAGGGGGAAGACCCGAGATCCTCTTGATTTTTTATTTCATCTATTCGTCTTTGTATATAGCCTTCCTTTTCACTTCCCTATACCTAGCACAAGTTATGTCTTCTTCATCACTCTTGACTCTGAGGACATCGTTCGAGCTAAGTATAGGGGGGTGTGTATATATTTCATATATACTTTAGCCATAACTCGTACTTTGTGTGAGTGTGATAATAAATAAAATGGCTAAAAACCCTAAAAATCACAAAAATTAAAATTTTTTCATGTACATGAACCTTCTTTTTGCACATAAATAGCTAGTGTACAAATTATTTTTGTAAAAAGGATTTCAAAAATCTTTTGTGTAAAGCTTGTGTAAATATTATCTTATCACAATTATGTATATAGTACAAAATTTTTCCAAAATGTTTTGAAAATCAAAAGTTTGCAAAAATCTTGTGTAAATGTGTGTAAATACTTTTTGCAAAACTTGCACTTCATGCATCATCCATTCATGATTTCAAAACATCTTTCAAAAATTTTGCATGATTGTAAACTTTGTGTAAATAGCATCTTTTGTACATATGTATATAGTTTTTCTGGATGATAGTTGACATTTAAACTAGCCTGGGATCAAATTAAGAAATGGAGCTTGATTATGATCTTAATCCACCTAATTTATAAGAGGAACCTTATATGGCTTAGGTTTAAGGCTTTTCAGGTCCATGGTGACTTAATTCTTTGAGTCCACTAGACTATGATCACATGTTATCTCAATGAGCCTAAGTAGAGCACTTAACAACAACACATGACTCATATAGACAATGGCTTTACTTGGACACCAGCACTATGCACCGAGCTCTCTACGGATGAGGTGGTGAGGAGGAAGTCTTCCTTGACTTGGGGTAGCATATGAGGGTAGTACTTCTAGGCGGAACCTCTCTTCTTCTTTTAGTGAAGGAAGTGCGTCTCAACTTGGTCTGGTTGCCATGAGGTCTAACGACGGGAGTTGTGGGTTGCAATAAAGATTCAAAAGAGGGATAGTCTACTGGCTTAAGAGGAAAAACACCTTGTATATATGCTGCACATGTATATGTTGTATAGATGCACTTGAAAAAAAATGCAAAAAGAAAATAACTCCAAAAAAGTGGTGGGTCTAATAGAAAATGATAATCCCACCGGAGTATGTATATAGAGTGCAATAAGCAAAGCTTGAGTTCATGATTCACCTTATGTAGCTTGCAGCAGGGAGACTTGGCTACACTGGTCAAGCTCCCAAGGGTACATGGCTACACTGACCTTGACCCATTCTCTTCTTCCTCCTCTTCTTGAGCCGGTTGAACCTGAACTTAGAAGGGAATACCCCGCTCCTCGATGAAAGAGTGGCCAGATTGAGGTCATAGAGTTACCTTATTGGGGAGGGTTGTCAAGTTGCCATTTCTGAGGTGGAGAGCTTAGACCTCACATTCACAGGACAAGAAAAGATTCATGGTCTTCAGGGTTTGTGATTGATGACTTGTTCTGATCTGGAGCATTGAGGAGTCTTGGTTATAGATTAGTGGAACGTGGAACTTAGAGGCTGTTGAGTTTTAAGCTTAAGTCCAAAAAAGGTTCCGACACATTAATAATCCAAAGATCTGATCGAGCTCCATATCTTAATTTAATGAAGGCATGTTTAATAATCAACATTGATCCATGTACATTCTCTTTTTCTTTTTCTTTATTTCTTTTTCACTTCTTTTTCAAATAAGTGTTTGCTAAGGGACTAGCAAAGTTAAGTATAGGGGGGGTGATGAATACTCATTCATCACTCTTTATCCTTATATTTTAGCTACAAAAACCTTTGCAAATGCATGTATATAGTTGTAAAAAGAAATAATTACAAAAAGCATGCATTGTGTAAAAAGTAATAATTAGCATGTTTTTTTGCAAACATAAAAGAATAAAGATCAAAAAGAAAAAGAGGGAAATATTTAGAATAAATATTGAGCAACCTAACCCAAGGGAGGGCTCAGCATGGGCCTGACCGCATAAAAGCCAAAGTAGAGGGAGATAGGGGCTCATGTGTGTAAATATATATGTAAATAAAATAAAAATATTTTCCTCCCAAAAATAGACTAAAAAGGGTTTTGTAAATATTTGTATATATTTATAAATATAAAATCAAGATAAAAATAGTAAAATTAAAAAGAAAACAAAAACATCACTTATGTATATAGTCACCACGTATATAGTCCATTCATCTTATATCTATTTAGCCCTATAAATAAATAAAATTAATTTCCAAAAATCTTGTATATATTCTATGTCTTATGATGTAAATAAATAAAATAAAATAAAACAAAAACAAAATAAAAATAACAAAATTAAAAATCAAAAATAATTTTGTAAATATACCATGTACATAGATATCTCTATCTATTTATTTCACCTATGTATATAAATAATAAAAATAAAATAAAAATATCCTTTTATTCCTAATTTTATGATATAAATAAATAAAATATAAAATGGGAATAAAAATGTATAAAAATAACTTATTAAAAATCAAAATTAAAAAGCCTATATTGTACATATACCTATATATAGCTATATAATGTAAATACCTTATTTTTACTTTGAAAAATTAATTAAAAATCACAAAAAAATAGAAAATATTAAAACAAAAATATTTCATGTTTTGAGTTTTAATTAAATAAGCCATTTGCTATTTTTAATCTAATTTCCAAATATTTTCCAGGTGGTAGCCTCCCATTGGTCCAGGGGAGTTGTTGACCGCCCGGTCAACTTCCCCCCCAGGACCACTTCCCACGGGTTTTGACACCCGACCCAATTTCTCGATTTTTTTGTGTCCAAACCCGATCATCATCGCCCTAAACCCCGGGTCCGTTTTGATCACGTCATATCCGACACCCTCGCCGGGGTATCCGCCTCGAGATCCGTGCTCCACATTGCCCTACACGACCTCTTCTAGCCGGACCTGCACCCATACTTAAGCCGAGCTCCGCCACCCTAATTCTCCATCTTTGGCTTGTAGTTTCTCCTTCCAGTGACCTCCACCTTCTGCGCGAGAGTGACAGCTTGCCCCGGAGGTGTTGCAGCGAGGCTGAGGGCGCTCAGACCACTGATCCGGCGAGTCACCACCGCCGTGCTCCGCCCAGAGCAGGAGCTCGAGCCTCGGAGGTCGACGCTCCTCGAGGCGAGGACCCAGAGCTTCGCAAGCTCGCCCATAGTCGATTCCATCACCCAGGTAGACCCATCTCCCTTTCCTTTTCGTTAGTTTCCGATTACCCCTAATTCACCCCGTCGTCGACCACCGTAGATTCCGATCACGTCCGCCTCCCATTCGACCATCGGGCTGCACCATAGCCTTCGCCTTTCTCCCGCGCACATTCTCCGCACTCCCATTCAACCCAGCTCGCACAGGAGCTGGGGTTCGAGCTCCTCCGTCTACCCCGTCGCCGGAGCTCGTCCGCACCGACTCCAAGACCACCTTCACCACGCCTAATGGGGTCGAGGCACTTTTCCCTCGACCCACGAGTCTTCTGGACCCCTTTTGCAGGTACAACGAGGGCCATCTGAGGTCCCCCGACTCGAGCCAGGAGCCGCTTCTCCGTCGGAGCTGACCGGGCTCCTTAGAGCTCCGTTGCTCCATCGGAGAATCACATCCGACGTGGAGGCCCACGAAGAACCTTCTCCGATCATCAGAGCCCCGCGAGGAGGTCAGGAGCGCGCACATTGGGCCGGCGAAGTTCGCCGGCCGACAGTTCTTCCAGGACCTTCAGCAGCCGTTGGATCCCCTTCGACCTCCAGTTCACATCTCGGCCGTCCATCTGAGGAGGTCCCGTCACCGTCAGATCTTTGGAGAGGCGATCCATACCGTCCGATCAGAGGTGCCTTCCCACGCTGCTTCAGAGCCACTCGATCTTCCACGTGGCTGCACCTGTACCGCTCGATCAGGACGAGGACATCCTTCGTTGGGCGCCACCCGCATCTCAGCCGTCCATTCACCACGTGGCGCCCATCCAGCCGTCTTCATTAATAAAGGGTAATTTACCCTTAGGCCCTTGTTGTTACTTTATTTCGCGTTTAGTCTTGTAAATATATAGTTTAGTTGTTTAGTTTTTGGTACAATTGCATCGTGGACCCTATGCTTTATTTCATTCGCATTTTTGCCCCTGTATATGGTGTAGCACGTGCATCGACACGTGCTTTGTTGGGCTATTTGCACTTTATTCCATGTAGTTCTGGTTGGTTATCGAATGAATGAATACTTTTGGATTATTGCATTTATACCCCTGTGCGTGAATTAATTGTGCATGTGCGTTTTTTATTGTGTAATTTGCAAACAAGCCTTCGGACTTTTGGTACTTGTTACCAAATAGCCCCCGGAACTTGTTTTCCTTACATTTAGGTCCCTGAGTGCCCCAGGCACGCGCGACGCACGTGTTTTCCTGGGAATTTTGCACCGGACCCCCCAGAACTCTTGGTATTTGCACTCAGGTCCCTGTGGACAATACCTACTTTCTATTTTTGAATAAATTAGCAAATATACTCCAAATCCAATGAAAATTGGAAACATGGCTCCTGCCATAGTGTAATTTTTTCTGGAATTTTTGGAGACGTTTTTGTTTTGATTTGATATTTTTAAAAATTCACAAACATTAATTTTCGTTATTGTTTGACTTTGAAAATCACAAAAAAATTTTAAAACCTATTTAAAAATTACAAAAAAAATTATCTACTGTTTGGTTTGGCTTGCTTGATTTTCTAGCCAATTTTGGTTATTTTTCACTTTATAAAACTCATAAAAATTGAAAAACACCAAAAAACTCCTAAAAATTCTAATAAATAATTTAAAAACCAAAAATCATAAATCCAGTGGCTAAATTTTCTTTGTAGTGTTTACTATACAGGAAAATTACCTCTAGGCTTTTTGGGGGTGTTTAGGTATTTTATCTAAACCCCTTAAGCTTGGCTGGACATTGTTTTTATCTTTTTGCATTGTTTTATTTTTAGAAAATTAAATAGAAATCAGAAAAATCCCAAAAATTCATTAAAAACATAAAATTATAAAATACAGAAAAATATTTTTATTTGAATTTTTGGTTGATTTTTAGTGCATTCAATAAAGGTTGAATTGCTTGGATTTCTAGTTCCCTTTACTTTCTTAATACATTAAAAATCCAAAAAAAATATAAAAAGAATTAAAAACCACCAAAAATACCTGTTTCTTTTCTTTTATTTTCTTTTTGACTACTTCGTAGGCCGCAAGGCCATTTCGTGCTCCTTGTGTTCGACCCTGGTCGCTATACCAGGTTAAAATAATTGCAAGACCGCTATTGATTTAGATTTGATTTTATCTTCTATTGGTGGCCTCTTTTTCTTGATTGACACAACCGAGTGATTGAGGTCGCGATGACCATTTAGTACCTTTACCTTAGTCGCTTGATTTCTGTGTCTTCATCGACCCTCATTCCCTAGTCTAGCTACTCTTTCCTCGAGGAGCGAGGTATTTCCTTCTAAGTTCTGCTACGTGTTGTGTCCACAATTGAAATGGGAAGAAGATAGAAGAATGAGAAAATAATTCGAATGTCTCGATTGTTTCCACATCTCCTTGTGAAGCTTGATTAGTTTAGCCTAGTCTCTACTGAGATATGCGGGTTGTCCAAAGCTTGGACCACTCTGGTCATGTATGTATTTTGTGTATTAGCTTCTTTTAGTACAAAATTCTGTCGCACTTCATAGATCTTTTATGCCTCAACAGATATACAATCTTTTTCTGCCCAGCTTTCGGGATCATAGAAAAAATTGTGCAAGTAGACCATCCCTCACCCAAAGTTTTATTTCAACCCAAACATCCTATCTTAGATGTCCATGCCACTAGACTTGGTTGGGTGCATTGGACACAGAAAGTGATTGTGTATATTTCCATTTGCTTGTCTTATGCTCGTAGATTCTTCCCCTCACCACCTCATTTGTGTTGAGCTACGTGCAAGGTGCTTGTCAAAGTTATGTCTCTATCTAAAAGAATCATGCATGTGTATAGAGATATTCTACTTAGACCAATCAAGATGACATGTGAACATAGTCTTACAGACCCAAAGACTTAAGTCGCTCGACCAGAAAAGTCTAAACTCCAATTCCTATAAGATTCCAATGAAATAAAGTAGATTAAGGTATTAACCAAGCTACATTCTCCAGATTTTATTCCTGACTAATTTAATCATATATACATGTTTTAGTTATTTATTTTTATAAAAAATATACATAATTATATATTTTATATATTTACAGAATAAATAGAGGATTTTAAATATACTTTATTGATTTTTTTATGAATTAATTTAGTAGGTTAAATAAACGAGCTTATGTACAATATAAGTATATTGTACCTATAGTATGAACACACTTGTTTTTTGGTTATTTTAAATTGTGTTAATGTTATATTAATAACATAAGATATGAACCAAATATTAAAAATACAATCTACGTAAACATGTAATTTATTTAATTAATTAATAAGTACAATATAGACAACGTCATATAATAGCACTCCAAAACTGTCTCTCACATCTTAACTCCCATCTTTATGAAACTACTTTCATTTAAAGATTATTTAATTTCGAAAACAATGAAAGTGAGTTTGGTTTATTTTGAGTATTTATGGAGTAGATATTGATCCTTCAATTCTGACTTTACGTCTTTTTTAGACTATTGTATCTCTTATTCTATACAAGGTTTTTCTGCAGTTATCTTTATTATTTAATGCTTATTTTTATGTACAGGTTTCAAGAAGAATTTTTTTTATTTAAGTTTGTTATTATTATAAATAAAATAGTGCAACAAATCTACATTATGAATATTGATGAATATGTATATGTGAAGTTGATTTTTTTGGATTTTAATAGATTAATGACCCTATAGCCCCTTATTTCATTCTTCGTCGATTAGGTTAAGTCTTGACCAACTCACAGGGTTTGGATCATCATGTATTTATTTCATATATACAGTCCTATTTCTCTTTCTTTTTTCTTTCTTTCTTTCTTTATTTATTTTGGGTTAAAATAATGATCATAATAATACAATATTTATAGATGAATAAATAATATTAAAGAGTGAAAAATAATGTTATTTACTAGTATTTTGTAAGGGATTTTAATTCAAAATAAATTAATAAAGATGATGAATTGGTAATTCATTATCCCCCTGTACTTTACCTTTGCAAGTCCCTAAGAAAACACTTATTAGAAGAATAAGTGACAAAAAAGAAAAAGGAATAAGAAATAACATAAATTACTTTTGATTTTTAAAATAATATTCATAAAAATAGAAATATGGATATCAGTCAGACATTTGGATTATTATTATGGTGGAACCTTATTGGGAATATGACTAAAGACACAACAACTATTAAGTTCCACAAGTCTCTATTTAGTTTGCCTTGATAGTCAGGTCAAAACAAGTCTTCATACACAAATTCTTATGACTATTAATCTTAATTATACTATTAATGTGAAATATAGCTTCCCACATCTCAAATGATACTGAACAACATTCTCTAGTATGGTGACCCTAACTCACCAGTCTAGCTATTCTTTCCTACAGGAGCGAGGTATTTCCTTCTATGTTTAGGTACGTGATTTGTCCACAATCAAAAGGGGGAGACGATTTAAGAATGAGGGGAGTGAGATTAGTGTAGCAACAACTCCTTGTAAAGAATGACTAGTTTAGCCAAGTCTCCACTAAGATATGCCAATTATTTAGAGTTTGGACCATTGTGGTCATGTATGTATTTGTTGTATTTGTTTCTTTTTGGTAGAAAATATTGTTGCACTACATAGATCTCTTATGCCTCGATGGATATAGAATGTTTTTTCTTCCCAAGTTTTGGGGTCTTAGAAAAAAGGCGCTAGTAGACCATCCCTCATTCGAAGCTTTATTTCAACCCACATCATTATGTCTTTAGACGTCCAAGCCGCTAAACCTACATGGGGTGCACTGGCCTCAAAAAGTGAATGTGTTTCTTTCCATTCGTAAGAGTCTCAAGCTAGTGGATTCTACTCCTCACCACCTCATCAGTGTTGGGCTACATGCAAGGTGATTGCTCCAGTTAGGTCACTGGTTAAAAGACTCACACATGTGTATGGAGATATTCTACTTAGACGAATCAAGTTGACATGTGAAAATAGTCTTATGGACACAAAGAATTATGTAGCTGGACCTGAAAAGTCTCAACTCTAGTTCCTATAAGGTTCCTCTTATATTAAGTGGATTAAGGACTTGAACAAGCTCCATTCTTCACTCTTTAATCTATACTATTTTAATCATCAATATCTATATTATAGATGCGAATGCAATTGCAATTTTTTTACCAAAAAGAATTTTCTGATTTATGCTTTTTATGAAGTTTTTAGAGAATTTTTGAAATTTTTTATTGATTTTGAAGTTTTTTAATTTTTATGAGTTCTGTATAGATTAGAGAATAAGATGTATTAATAAATTTTGACGAGGATTTTATACATATTCACAAGCGATTTTATACAAAGATATATATACAATAGTTATACAAGTATTATACAAGATTTTATTTACAAAAAGAATGTTATTTCTAGATTTTATATACAGGTTTTATATACAACTTTTACAAGAGTCTTTTATTTACAATAAAATTTTATATACAACATTTATTAAAGAATTCATTACACATGTTTTAATACAAATTTTATAAAAGATATTCTTTTATTACAAGTTTTATTTATAATAATTTTATAGAAAGTTTATAGACATATTTTACAATATAAGTTATTTATATGCAAGTTGAAATAATTTACAAAACTAATTTACTAATGATTTTTATAAACAATTTTACGAAACCTTTAAAAAATATTTTACAAAACATATTACAAGAAGTTTTAAAAAAATACAAATATTTTACAAGATAATTTTTAAAATAGTTTATTTTCCAACATTTTACAAATAATATACAAACAAATTTGGTACAAAAAATATTTTTTGAAACATTTTACAACCAAAATGATTTTTCAAAAAAATTACAACATTTTTCTAAAAAATAAATTTTAAAGGATTTTTACAAAGAATTTACAAATCTTTTTACAGAAGGATTTACAAAATATTTTTACAAAATTTTTCCAAAATATTTTTATTCCAAGAATATTAGTTATATTATTAAACACACAAAAGTACGAATTATGGCTAAAGTATATATAAATTATATAGGGCACTCCCTAATACTTAGCTCAAACTTTGTCGTCATACTGACTAAGAAGCGACAAGGAAGACAAACTTGTGCTAAGTATAGCAAAGTGAAAAGAACCCTATACTAAAAGGACACAAAGAATAAAGAATAAAATGAATAGAAGCCAGTAATCCCCTACTTAAGATCAAAAAATCTTAAGTATAGAAGACTGTACAAATGGGTAAAACCGAGGAAATGAATGTATAAACTCAATGAATTGACTTGTCCCCCCCACCCCCAATCCTTTGCTTAAAAGATCTCTCTGTATAGAAAAGAATATCAACAAATTGAAGGGCAAGCGAGAGAACAAAAGAAACTAAAATGAAAATAAACAAGAATGAAATGAATGATATCACTCCCTTATACTTGGGGTAAAGGATTCCTTAGTATAAGCAACGGCAGGAGTGATTAAACAAAATGAAAATAGAACAACTTAAGTCCTTCGCTTCCCCAACACTTAGGATCTAGTCATCCTAAGTATATCACACACATACACTTGGAGAATAGATGAATGATAAAATGAAAGAAGGAAAGAATAAAATGAAAGGAATATATTCAAGATAAAATTAGCTCATGTAATAGATATAGAAGAAGTCAAAGAATCTTCATCTAATACCACATGAATAGAATCCACAACAGACAAGAATATGTCGTACTCTAGATATAGCTTCAACAACTGTCCATTTACCACAAATGGATGTACATTAGACGACAATCTACAATTTAAATGCTACTGTTGTCACATACATATCTCACTATAAAAGGTCCTAACTATTTTCTCTTGTGTTTTCTTGGAAATAATTTTAACTTTGCGTCAAACAACCACACCTTTTGATTAGGCTCAAAAGTCTTTGTCGCCATCTCTTGACTTTCTCGATATACATCTGGATGTTGTCATAATCATAGTCTTGAAATTCCAACAATCTACTCAGATCAACTTTCCTGCTCTGGCCTATTCTCTTGGAATCTGCATACACTAATTTCCCACAAAGAATAATGAATTAACTTAATTGGAAAGTAGCAAGGCTTTCCACATACCAAGCGATAAGGAGACATACCCAAAGGAGACTTGTAAGCCATACGATAGGCACATAGAACTGAGTCAAGCAATTGCAACCAGTTTTTCCTATCTAGGCAAACAAGTTTATGAAGAATAGTCTTTATTTCTCCATTTAAAATCTCAGCCAAGCCGTTAGTCTATGGGTGGTAAGGTGATACGACACGATGCTCAATGTCATATTCCTTCACTAGCTTTATGACCTCTCTATTGAAAAAGTTGCTTCCCCTATCTGAAATGAGAAACTTGGGAATCCCAAATTGTGAGATAAGGTTGTCCTTGTGTAAGTGACAAATAGTACAACTATCGATGACTCGAGTGGGGATAATCTCCACCCAACTACTAACATAATCCATGACAAAGAGGATGTACTTGTATCCCTATCTATTATGGAATGGGCCCATGAAGTCAATTCCCCAAGCATCAAAAACATATGAAATTTAGATATTCTTGAGCGGCATTGTTTCTTGGGAATCAATGGTTCCTCCCATTCTAAGAAAATCAGTACAACCCTTCACATAAGTTGTAGCATCCTTAAACAGAGTTGGCCACCAGAGGACACATTGAAGAAACATAGTTGTCATGTGCTGCCCCGAATAGTATCCTCCAGCTTCAACTCTTTGACAATGGTCAAGTACACTAGTGTATCCATCCCGAGGAATGCACCTCCTCCAAATACAATCCGCACACTCAGGAAATAAGTATAGATCCTACACTGGTAGAAATGAGTCTCAGACAAAAAAATGACCTTAAGCCTCGGCCAATCTTGTGGAACATTCCTGAAGACAAGATAGTTCACAATATCATCGTACCATGGGAGTGAGGCAACATACAAGATCGCCTCATCTTGGAAAGTCTCTATGATAGGAAGAAGTGACTGCTCAGTAGTCTCTTTATCTGTAATCTAGGAAATGTGATCTACCACTACATTCTTGACTATAGGTTTATCACGAATATTCAAATCAAACTCGTAGAGTAGTAGGATCCATCTAAGTAGACGTGGTTTGGCATTATTCTTACCTTGTAAATACTTATTGGCAAAACGATCAGTGAATATAATTACTTCAGACCCAAGTAGGTGCGATCTGAATTTCTCCAAGGCAAAAAAACTGCTAAAATCTCCTTCTTTGTAATAGTGTATTCTTTTGGGCATCGTCGAGAGTCCTGATATGATAATATATTGAAAACAGAACTTCATCCCTTTTATACCCTAGTACAACTCCAATAGCATAATATGATATTTTCGTCATAATCACTAAATGAAAGGACTAATCAAGTGGTTGTAGAACATGAGCTCATATAACCAAATCTTTAATCTGATGGAGTGCATGAAGAACATTATCATCAACAATAAACGCAGTCTTCTCGCATAGAGGCTTAATTACTGGTTGGATGATCTTGTCGAAGTCTTTTATGAATATCCTAAAGAATCCCACATTCATTGGTAATGATCTACACTACTTCAATGTTGTTGATGGCTCTAGCTTGGAAATCACATATAACTTGGGTGCGTCAACATTCATACCATTCTTGGAGATGACATGGTGCAACACAATCCCATGCTTCACCATAAAGTGACCTTCTCCCACGAAAGCACCAAAATAACCTCACAACAATGTTGAAGTACTCAGTCTAAATGAGCTAAACATGAGTCAAAGTTATCCTCGAAGATTGAGAAATCATACATGAAGACCTCAAGGAAACAACCTACCATGTAAGCAAAAAATGACCAACATACACCTCTCGCTTGTAGTGGGAGAATTACACAATCCAATCGACATCCTTCAAAAGGTGTACGTTCCAAATGAAGAAGTAAAGTTGTTTACTCTTGACCGTTAGGAGCGATTGCAACCAGATTCTACCCTGAATACCCATCCAAGAAACAAAATAACTCCTTTCATGCTATTTTTTCGTCGGTCTGGTCAATACAGGGCAACAGAAAGTGATCTTTCTTAGTCGCTAAGTTCAGGCATCAGTAATCTACACAGACACGGCATAAATCAAGTACTCGAGTCAGAATCTCCTCACGATTGTCATTCGTCACAAATGTAGTCTTGGATTCTTCTTGACCACGTTAAACAAACTGACCCATTTGAAATCAGAAATGGGATAATAAAGCCAGCTTCCCCCTGCTTCATGATCTCTTTCATGATAACATCTCAGAGATTAGGATTCAGATGCTGCTAAAACTCACAGGATGGCTTGTTGTATTCATCTAAGTATATATGATGCAAGTACAATGTTGGATAAAACTCACAGAGATCTGAAATCTTCCAGCCCGTTATCTTGTGGTTTCTCTCAAGAACCTCTAGCAAGCGGCATTCTTGGTCGTAAGTTAATTGCGAATTGATGACGATCAGACACATTTGAGGCTCACTCATAAGGAAGTCTTACATTAGTGTAAATGGTAATATTTTTACTCAGGTTTAGTCTGAATCTGTATGTAGCGACCTCATAAATTGTACTAGGGGTAAATGAATAATCTAACAACTATGAACTATCCGTTGTGGCTACAAATGACTCATAATGTAATGTTTCAAAATGGTTTTCAGTAAACTCTCTCTGCTAATCTTTGTATGGATCATCAATCAAATCAGTAAATTCATCAGTAAATAACTCAAAAAATGAATCAGCATACTTCTTATCATCATTAACAATGGAGAAAATGTCAACTATGCTTTCTAGGCATTCCTTTAGGGAATGGAATTCATGGGTATCAATGACATCCCAGAAAAGTGTGGTGTCATTGATCTCAGCTAGAAAATCAGTGTCCTCTTTCTCAAGTATAATTAGCTCTCTCTCATCTAACACAGGCTCTGACAGCTTCATATATGAGATCGTCTCTATGTTAACCTTATCACTGTGGGATTGAAGGCTTATCTCTCCAATATAATAAATCACTACTACTTCAGTTGTTTGAAGGAACGATCAGCCAAGTATCATTGAGGTATGGAGTAAAAGAGCAAAGGTATCCATGTCTAGGATAATGAAGTCCACTGGGAATTGCATTCATTGCACCATTACGATAACACCCTATAGAATCACCTTGGCCTCTTGATCGATCTATCAAGAAATTGAAGCATCATCATGGTTGATCTAAGAGGCCCCAACCCAAACTCTTTGAGTAGCGATGTCGATATAAAATCAATGGAGGATGTGCTATCAAGAAGATTATGATCAAACTCTTTGTCAAAGATCTGATATCAAATAAATGGTGCACCCTTTTCTTTCTTTTGAGATGGAAGGTTGTTGATGTCATTAATGATGGCCATTGCTAAAATGTGTTTTCGTCCTCTTGCCTCTGTCATGCTTGGGTTGATGCTTTGTAGTGCATGCTTCTTTCAATCCTCTATTAACAACATGCATGTACTCCATGAAACATTCAGAAGTGGCATCTCAAGAAAGATGTTCTGTAGTATCCACACCACTCCAGGATCATATAGTGTTGTTTATAATTTACATATTTTTTTTCTTTTATTCAAGGCATCAGGAAATGGAACAGAATCGAAATCAAATTTTTTATTCACATCAGAATAAACATGTACATATGGACAACCAGACACAGATGATACTGTGTCATCCATAACACGTAAAGAAAAATAAAGAGAATATCGGGTTGCTCTGTCTATTGTCGAAGAAAAAGAATCTGCGACAGATGTGCTCTCCTCCATAGCTGACTCGAGTCTACATCTCCCATTATAATTTTTTTGATCTTCTAATTTTTCTTCATTTTTTGGTACTTTGATGTAGATGATGCTCCTTCATATGCTCCTATTCTCAATCTCCCCTCAATGGATAAAGATGGTGAAGATGAAGATGAAGCTCGATCAGCAGCATTAATGCAAATCCCATTGGTGTTTTCTACGAGAATCTCCTACCACTCCTTAGAGTGACGACATTAAATAAAGAAGAGAAAAAAGAAATCATTCCTGTCTCGGGAGTGGTTGGATCATGATGTGTTATTTGCTCCTTATTGTGGTGGAAATTTTTAGGATAAGTTTCGATCTGGGCTGGTATGATAGTCTTTGTCGATGTCAAGTCATCAAGCCTTTGGTCGATGTCATTCAAGTTCTTCATCAACTGAGCGAGATAGGCTAGTGTTGGGTACACTGAAGGTTTCTCTGACTGCTCAATAAATGGAGGTCACTGAGACTGAAATTATAACGGAGGCTATTGTTGGTACCCATAATAGGAAAAATGCTATGAATACTAATAATGAAGAGGCTGAGGATATGTAAATTGTGCAGAATCCTGGTGATATGACTGATATGAGTGAGCGGGTTGCATCTATTGATAACCATGTCTCCATGTCTGGAAGTGTGGTGGAAACAGAAAATGAGGCTTTGGTGGGTGCTAGTACCACTGACCTCCCAGAAACTAGGGAATGGGCCTAGGGCTGGCCAGAGAACCCGACTACAACTTTTGTGACAGACGGGTCTGGCTGCGCTCCTGATTGCTCCAAATACCATTCACCAAATGTATCTGAGGTGGAGGTTGACACCACAGCTCTAAAAAATATGGAGATTATGTATAGTATGACACCATATATGCTAGAGTGTGTTGTTGCTAAACTTGATCTGGAGTTGGCACGTAGTAAACGTGATGAAGAATAAGAGGTACACCGAAACTCTATTAAACTAGAGTGGAAGAAGTGGACTCAGGCGTAGATGTCTTGGCCGCAACACTAGTACTTTGACAAGCATGAATTGTACTAACTAGCTGAAGGATATGGGAAAAGCCGTAAGAGCATCATGGAATCGTGATGATCATATCCAATGTAATGAAAAGCGACTAGTCATACTAGTCGCTCGATGCAACATAATTTAAAAAATTTAATGAGATGAAACAAAATGATTCGAGAACACTTCTCGAATCATTTCATCAAACCACAAACATGATATAGGAATACCTCTTGAATAGTTGTTGCGATCGAAGTCTCTAAAGGAAGAGACCACATGTCTCAAGTGCGTCTTGACGAGGGAGACACTTGTGAGCATGTTGATGAGACGCGGGTTTCTTGCAATCCAAGATGAAGATCCATGAAATGGATCTCTTGATTTCATTACATGAAATCCATTGTCTTCTTCATGAGCCAAATTCACCAATGAAGATGGACATCCACGAGTAGTCGATCTGGCAACACAATGGCATCGCGATGACTACGAGTTTCTCTAAGTCAATATGTGGACGACCACAATATTGATAGAGAGAAGGGTGGACGACTATGAGAGAGAGGGAGAGACTTGTTGAACTTGAAATAATGTACTAGAAAAGTCTTGGGCTACCCTCCCTTTTATACTAGTTCGTTGCACATGGATCTTAAACTGTGTGCTCTCTTAATCTACGGTGTATATTAAAAGAGTTATTAATAAATGGCCATGATTTGTTTCTCCAAAAAGGAACAAAAATCAGATTAACACAAATTAACTATATCCTTTTCAAGTTAATAATAATCCATATTAAAATTAATTAATATACATAAATAATGTGGAAGACCAAGTCCCTTTCTAAAAATTGGGGGGATGCCCCCTCTTGAACAAGTCAAGGTGGCCTACCACCAATAAGGGGATTATGCTTTCCATCATCCATATATATATAGATTAATATGCACTAACAATTGTTGTATCAATATCCACAAAATTAATTTTCCAAATTAGTTTTGTGAAAAATTCAATCATGCCATTGACTAACATGAATCATATTCATACATCTAACATTATGTAAATTGAATTTACAATTAATTGTCTAACGTGAATCCAATTCACAATAACATTTGATTTGTAAAGTCCATACAATTAAATCTCTCCAACATATTATAAATCATATTTATAATATCCATTATTATTATTGATAGAGATATACACATTAATCATGTCTTTGATAATTAAGTCACATTTAATTATCCAAAATAACTCTTCTCATGTTTCCAAATAATATTAATCATATTCGTATTATTTATGACAACTAAACCAAGTTGAGTAATAGAATTCTCTCAATGCTCAGATACACACTTCATTAACGAAATTATTCTTGAATTCTTTCAAGAATATTGTGCTTTCTCCTCGGATACTTGGAGATAAGGATAGGGCGATTGTATGCTCCATGTATAATGACTTGAATATTGAGATCTCCGGGACCTCTTATAGATGATTGGTTAAATAAAAATGGTAAATCTAATCTTCTCATCGCATCTGAATCATATTTTGATAAATTTCCCACATTTGGACTAAGATTACACTACGTCTCTTGTGAGAAGTGTCACTAAAATTCAAAAATGTTTCATCACTCCTTCGGAATGGAAGCATCATGGTTATACAATCTTTTATGATCACATCACCCTCGAATATTCCTAATACTCGTACATCCTGCATATTTGAAGATCTAGAATAAACTCGAAGTTTTATATCTCTTTTTGATTATCTTCTTCAGGATTTTATCATTAAGTTTTTCATTCGAAAATTGGGAGTTGGTGTCAATTATATACTTTCCAAAAGCACATATCATGCCTTCAAATTCTTGTCATGCTTCCAAAGCAAGATGACCATGCATGGAATTTGATTGGTCCCAATGCCTCATGAGTGAGCTCATGTCTTCTGATTTTGTAGTGAACCTGTTTGATCCCTTTGACAGATCGCATTACTTATATGCCCTCATAGGAACACTAGATGCCTGATGTATAACCCTTGATTAGATCATCAACCTATCTGTCTACCAAATGAACATATTAAGACAAATAGAAATACATATGTCTCTGGTCAGAGGATCTATGCCTATATTGTGACAGCATACAACATAGGTCTTGGTTATCTCGATCTCATTAAGTCAACTCTTTAACCTAACTTATCTGAGACCTCCAAATCTCTATTCCTATGCAGAGGACCTACATCAAGAGGTTGGTCAGATATCAACCAATAGAGAAGGATTGCCATCTCCTTCTCAACTCTTAACAGTCATTTTTGACGGTACTTGACGAGTCCTCAATTTAACTCTTTAGATAACATCCAAGCACCAACCTCTATGATTCAATCATTGAATCAACAACTATATGATCATTAAGATGTCCATGGTACATAACCTAAATTGTACAAAGGGACCTATAATGAAAATTACTTATTCGTCATTTCAGACTAGAGAATGATTTGCAATAACATTTAATGCATAAGGGCTCACCATGTGCTCGCATGTCCAACACTAGCATCTCCAGATGTTGAATCTCATACAGCTTGTCTAGCTCCTTTTTCCTTTGTTCGATCACATTTAATATCTCAAGTTCTTGTCACTATTTTTTTTTAATTTTGCATAGGTGGTTTCCAATAACTATTAAATATGAACTATCCACCCTATCACATCATGAGATGTCATCATGTTGACGGTCTTGTAGGTATGGAAGATGAATGATTCTTCTTAAATCTGTGAGAAGAATATAGAGCTGTAGAGTTGTCTGCCATTTCCTAAAATATCTTCCATAGTATGTTGTCATCCTTATTGAAATGTGAACCCCTTCTAGCTGCATCAACGACCTTCTAATTTTCTAAGCTTAACCCTTAAAATAATTTTGAATAAGGATGGTCTTTGAAATATCATGATGGGGGAACTTATAAGTCAAATTATGAAGTGTTCCCACACCTTTTTAATAGGCTTGTGGTACATCTGGGACAAGTTAGCTATTAATATTGCATCTGATTCAATCTTTCCAAAGGACAACGTTTATTCAGAAAACCTAATCTCGTCTCTTCCCAAGACATCACCAACCTTCATAAAAGATTAATTCAATATATTGCCTTATCTATAAGGTTGAAGGGGAAAGATGTCATCATCACAACCTCTAACGATCTATTAGGGTTGTTCATCATGCTACGAATGTGGTAAAACTGTTGGAGGTGTATATACGACTCAACAGTAGTGTGTCCATGGAATATGGGGAGAAGTGGAAGAAGTTGAGGCTTCATGTCTAAATGCCTATGACTCGTAGAAAACTGAATCAAATTTACAGTTCGTCATGCTCCTGGGTTATAGTCAAATCTAAGGATGAGCTTGGCCTTAGCACAGTTCTGATCAAGTTTTGGATATGCTCTATTCTGCTCATTCATTCTCCAATTCCCACCTCCTCTTTCCTCATCCTCCTCTCTCCTCTTTTTTATTGTTCCTTATCTCTAAGATCATGTCCCTCAATCCATCTCTTATGCTGGTCTGCTCTATCAACTAGGCCTGAATGGTCTGAATGAAAGTCAACATAGTGTTGTATATCTTAGTTTTATATGCATGGATCCCTTTCCCTTTGGTGGCATCTAGTCCCCAGTCACTAGTTGTGTGTCTGTAAATGAAACTTCATCAATATTCATGAATAAAGGAGTCTCAAATAATAGTTCAAGAAGTTGGTCAATCACAAACAATGGATTTATTTCTAACATATCTAGAGTGAAAGAAAAAGAAGAAATCTTGGCAAGAGAGTCATCCTGAGTAAAAGAAGGTGAAGATGATCAAATTGGACATGTAAGAGATAAGTCCTCAAAGTAGGAACACAAATCGCTCCAATCCGACATCTTCGAAATAAGGAAGAAGAAAGTGAGAAAAGGCACGAAGTGCATGGAAGGATCTTTATTCTAACAAGAAAACACAAACTAAATCCTCAAATTCACCAACTCAACACAAATGAAGACCATAAGAGTTCGGTTGCTTATCTTTTCAATTTTAGAGCTTAAAGGGACACACAATTATTTAGCCCAAACACACAAGTGGTATCATCCTATCACCCAATATACGTCTTCACTCCTCCCCAAACAGTGGAACCATCAGCCTGGGATGCTAGGTTAGATCAGGCCCAAAGAGAAATGCGAGGCAGATCACACAAAAACTTCTTTCTAAGAGTAATGGCAAGTGCTTGCAGCTGTGATCGTGTATCGAAGATTGATACATAGGTGCCTAGGGCACAAGTCCAAGAATTTTTGTCTCTATCCTTAGGGCTACAACCTCACCCTCTCTATCTCCTGGTAAGTACATGTGATTAATGAGGGGGTTACTGTCCCTACATCAAAATTAGTTGTTATGTTTCTTCTAAGGTCGAGTGAAATTAGCAGTCCCAAATTTTATTAGGTTATCATTTTTTTATATTTTTTCAATTAAAATTTCCCAATTAGTTTTCCGAATCCTTTATTCTTAATTCCAAGAAAAATGGGGAAGGAAGTCGGAAAAGACGATGTACATGAAAATCAATGATGCGTGCACAAGTAAGAATGTGTACCTTGCTCCAACAATCTACAAGCAAAATGATCTGCGCATATAAAATAAATCTAACCAATATGAAATGCAAAAATGTTAATCGTCCTAGCGGGAATTTCTATTATCGGGAAGAACCGCGTGTTTTTTATTATGTTCAAATCGACGTCATTAAAGGAACATGAATTATTTTATGTGTTTGGATCTATTATTTATCCGACTTAATGAAGATGATAAATAACTAAATCTAGGGGCTCAAGCACAAGAAACCAAGGAAAAAGCATCAGACAAATCAAATCATGGAAAAAAAGAGAAAATGAAAAAAATAATGAGGGATAAAAGTAGAGGGTGAAGAAAATCAAAACTGCGATGGATACCCTAAGTGCACTGGTACTTGGTGAAACAGATCATGTGCAATCACACAAATATCTAAGGCTCTGCAGAAAACAAAAAAGGGACAATTGCCAAAAATATAAATAAATTATTTACAAGAATAATGGAATGAAATGATTGAAAATAAAACCAAAGGATAAAATGTGTGTCTTATGCTCCTCCTTCTCCTCGATCGAACTCTCATACTGGTAAGTAAATAAACTCATGGCCTCTAGCTCTCTTAGGTGCATTGTTGCTCATAGGATGGCCTATCTTGTACGTCAGGTCGTCTCAACAAAGGTGAAAGGAAAGATGCGTCAGAACATGTTATGGGAAAAATAAAAGAAAAAAATTGAGAAAATGCAATAGAATGAGGCTGTAAATAAAGCAAGCATGTGAATAGAAGAAAAAATAATAAAATCCAGACTACTCTCCTCGTGCTTCCCGGCAATGATGTCGTTTGACTTTTTGCAAGAAAAAATGGGTTTTAATTATTTAAAGAAGAAAATAAGAATCAAGTAAAAATATGAACAATGTCTCACTACAACCCACAAATTCCCAAATCAGAAAATAATTTTATTATAGCTAGAAGTGAACAAATGCTATTTATTTTACCTATATAACATTTAGGATCCAACTCAGGGAGGTTACAATATCTAAGGGCAAATTAATTATTGCTAAATATTGAGGAATTTTTTCTTTTCTTTTATTTTCTTCTCTTTTTTTCGTACTTTTTATTCTTTCCAAGGATTTTGTATTTTTATGTATTTTTATACTTTATATATTTTTTCGATTTTCTAATTTTTATTTTTTTAATACTTTTTAGTTTTGCAAATTTTATATTTTTAAATTTTTGAAAAAATAATAAGATACTCACAAAGAAAAAAGGAAGTGACTTGGACTAAAAGAGAAGTGACTTGGACAAAAAGAGAAGAGAGATATATACAAAAGAAACAAACAACATTTTTCGAAATTTTTTCAAATATAGAAAAAGTAATAAAAATACTAGAATAAATATTTTTATGTTTTATAAAGTTGTTAACTTTTTATGATTTTTATGCAATTTTTAAGATTTATTGGATTTTATAAAGAATTAAAACATCAAATAGTCTGTAAAGCAAAATTAAGCTATTATTTCTTATTTTCGAAAATATAAAATAAAATAAAATAAACAGGAAATAGAATTCAAACAGAAGGATTTTTATTAAGATTAAATCCTTCGAAATTTTATATTTTATAAAATTTCAATGATTTAATATATATTTTTTTGGGTTTCTTTATTTTTCTAATTTTTATTATTTCTTAAATTATTTTGTGTGAAATTTATAAAGGATATAAAATAAAGTAAAGGATAACTACTTTACTTTCTTTGGATTTTCCAAAAGATTTTAAAATTTTGGGGAATTTTTTTAGTGTAAAAATTGAAAATACGATGATTTTTTGAAATTTAAGAAATACAAAAAATGAGAAGACTACAAAGATAAATTACTATGTTTAAAACTAATAAAAAGGAACTTTAACTGATTTTTGTGGATTTTATTGAATTAATCACCTAATTATTATAAGAAATTGAAGAGAAAATAAAAAAACTTGACGTATTGGACTAAAATGCAATTATTTAATGTTTATATACTGAATAATAAAAAAATAAAAGGAAGTATGAATAGTGAAATAAAAGGTAGGGTTAATAGTGCAAATAAACCACAAGTATATATCAAAATGACTGAGATGTAATAAATGAAACAAATTAAGGCATATTTGCAATAATTCAAAAAACCTCAACGAGACTCTTAAGCAAATTGTATTTATTTACAATTTACGAATATCAGAAGGGAAGAAGAGCAGAATCACCACTTAAGCATGTGTAGCACGTGGGCGATGGACGTGTTGGACAAGCGGGCCCACGGCAAGTCATTATGCAGTAAATATTATGGTAATTTACACCTGATATGAAATGAAGAATAACTAACTTGCATTATAGGTCCCTTAGTACAATCGAGGTTATGTACCATGTTGTCTTAATGATCATACAAGTATTGATTCAAATGTTGAATCTTAGAGGCTTGTGCTTGGATGATTTCTAAAGAGTTAGATTGAGGACTCGTCAAGCACCGTCAAGTGATTATTAAGAGATGATCTCCAACCTTAGAACGAGATGGCAATCTTTTCTTTTAAGGTTGATATCTAATCGACCTTTTGATGCAAGTCCTCTACATAGGAATATAGATTCGGAGGTGTTAGATAAGTTAGGTCAAAAGGTAGACTTAACAAGATCAAGATAACCAAGACCAATGTCGTATACTATCACGATATAGGCATGCATCCTCTAACCGGAGACATATATGCTACAATATGTTTAACTATGTACATTTGGTAGATCGACAGGTTGACGATCTAATAAAGGTCTACACACTAGCAAGCTGGTGTGCTTGCAAGGGAATATGAGTAATACGATCTCTTAAAGGGATCATGCAGGTTCATTATTGAACAGGAAGACACGAGCTCACTCATGAGATATTGGGATCAGATTCCGTGCATGGTCGTCTCGCTTTGGAAGCTTGATTGATTTGTATGTTTGATATATGCTTTTGGAAAGTTTGTGATCAATAATTACGTATACTATATGCTTTTGGAAAGTATATGATCTTTACCAACTCCCAATGATCAAATGAGAAACTTAATCATCAAACTCTGAAGAAGATAGTCTATAAATGATCTAAAACTTCAGGTTTATTCTAGGCCTTCCAGTATGCATGATGTACGGATATTAGGAATACTCGAGGGTGATGTGATCGTAAATGATTGTACAACCATGACGCTTCCATTCCGAGGGAGTGATGAAACAGGTTTGGATTTTAATGACTAATCTCAATGAAGAAGATTCATGAGAAGATTAGATGCATGGAATGACTAATCTTAGTCCAAATGTTTTACATTGATCTTAATATGATTCAGATTCATGAGAAGATTAGATTTATGGATTTGGTTTAATAAAAAATTTTGAGAGGTCCTTTTGATCTGGATTTGAGATATGATCTCAATATTCAAGTCATTGTACATGGAATGTACAATCCGCCTGTCCTTATCTCCAGGTATCTGCGGAGAAAGCACATTATTCTTGAAAGAGTTCAAGAATCATTCCATTATTGTTAATGTATTTGAGCATTAAGGAAAATTGATAGTTAAATGTGATTGAATTATTATGAATAACATTAATGTTTTATATTATCCACACACATGAGAATGAACGTCAAAGATAATTAAATATGAATTAATTATCAAGGATATAAATAATGTGGATATCATATTAATCAGAAAAAATAAATTTGACTTAAAATATGTTGGAGAGATGTAATTGTAAATGGTACTTACAAATTAAATGATGATGTGAATTGGATTCACATTGTACAATTAATTTTAAAGAGAATTTACATTTTATTTTGGATGTGTAAATATAATTCACAATTTTGGCATGATCGAAATTGTCATAAAATAGTTTGGAATTATTTTGGTGCATAACTATTCAGTAAAAGTTATTGCATGTTTGGAATATATGTTGAGATTTAAGATCTCAACAAAATTGGAATGAATGTGCCTCCTTACCATACAAGGCTAGGACGACCATGTTGAGCTCTCTCAACTTGGAGGTCGTCAACCCAATATATGGTATGTAGAATCATTCTTTCCTATCCATTCCATGTTTATCACTTTTATATTAAATTGAATTATATTAATTGATTTTCAATATATTTAATTTACTTTAAAGACAACATTTTTTTTACAAAGTTATGTAACAAAATCATGTCCATTGACTGAAAGTGCAAATCAATATCAACCATTGGATTTGTTTACACATGTATTCTAATCAATGGACATCCAAAATAGTATAAAAAGGAGGGTAGACCAAGCCTTTTTTGATACACAACTCTCTCTCTCCATATTCACTCTCACACATACCCCCTCTCTCTCATTAATATGGTTATCCATATTGTCAACCTAGAGAATCTCGGAGTCAACGCGATGCTGTTGTGCTGCCATATCAACTTTTCATGGATCTCCATCTTCTTCCATGAACGTCGCTTGTGATAAAGAAGGTGAATTTCATGAGACAAAATCAGGAGACTCCGAGCTTGGATCATCAACATGGATTGCGAGAAGCACATGTCTCATCAATGCGCATGCAAGTGTGATCTTCATCAGATCAGACATGAGACAGAAGAATCTCTTACATTAGAGATTAGTTATCGCACCTTATTCTAGAGGTATTCCTTAAACTTGTTTGTGATCTTGATGGAATTTTTTTTTGTGTCCTCGAATTACGTGGTTTCATCTCTTAAAAATTTTTAATTCCCGCTTCCCTAAGCATCTAGTATGATAGTTGCTATTGATCGTATATGATACATGTTTACGCTTCCTTGATGCGTTAAGGCCTATACCCAAGCCTTCAAGATGACCCCAATGTGTTGCTCAAGGATCTGATCGAATGGCCTTTATTTGGGTGCGGATCAATGATGCAGGTCAAATCTGGTGTCGCAGTTCTTAATTAGAATGAGGATTAAGGCTCTGGAAGAGTACTTTGAATGTCTTAATTACTAAACATGAATCTTCCAGATGTTGGACGATATGGAGTAGAACCGAGCTCTGATAGCTCGAGTAGACTCGTAGCAAACCTACGTGTTGATCTGAAATGAAGATCGAGTCCATATCTCATTGATCGAAGACCTTAAATTTGATCTCTTATATGGGTGCAAGTCAATCTTCAATGCCAATAAAACGTCCAGAATGCGTCCAAATTAGCTGCAAATTATTTTAGGCCCGAAGGGGTTTCTCCGTACAAGATTATTGAGCAAAAGAAATATGAATCGGTAGTGATTAGGTCGTGTCTGCGAAAATGAAAGAATTGACCCAAAATCGTCAAATATGACGATCTGAGGTTGATCAGATGGAGGAAGGAAACTATGGATATGTGAAATGAATAATGTGTGACAATCAGCATGAGTGATCCATGAATTTAACATCCGATCAAGCAGATCGATGGCTGATAAGTTAAATGAAATAAAATGAAAATCGACAGAATCAAATGTGAAATTAATGTGAAATTAAACGTACTATTACCTACAGTGGAAGTTGAATGATTACAAGCTCAATCCATCGTTGAATTGCCGGAGAAGCTGGGTTCATCAGAGAGCTCTTGGCTATGTAGAAATAAATATAAAATAAATATTAAATGATTTTAAATAAGAAGTTCTCAAAATAAGAAATGTTTATAATAAATTAATTAAATTATTTTTTGAAGAAGTTAATAAATTAAATAAGATAATTAAATGTGTTTAAAAAAATAAAAACCTTGATTCATATTTATATAATACCTATTTATAATATACTTATTTTCAATTATTTTTACAAAAATATACAATATTTTATATTGTATATATTTAAAAAATAAATAGAGTATTTTAAATATTTTTTCATTTTTTTTATGAATTAATTTAATAGGTTAAATAAATGACCATATGTACAACATTTGTATATTATATCTATAGTATGAATACACTTATTTTATTTTTTATTATTTTATTTTTTTTAATGTATTCTTATTTTATGTAATTAACATAAGATATGAACAAAATCTTAGAATATATGCAAAAATATTAATAAATAAATACAATAATGACAAGTATGAACAACAGTACTCCAAAAACCAACTTTGACATCTTGACGGTAGTATTTTTTAAACTACTTCCATTTTAAAGCTTTTTTTCATTTTGAACTCAATGAAAGAGAGTTTGGTTTATTTTGTGTATGTATGGAGTAGATATTGATCTTTCAATTATGCTTTTACAGCTTTTTTAGAGTGTTGTCTCTGTTATTCTATTCAAGATTTCTTTTTGCAATTATTTTTATTTTTTAAAGCTTTTTTATGTAAAAGATTCAAGAAGAATAAAATAGTATAAGATATCTAAATTATAAGCATTTATGAATATGTACATGTGAAGTTGATTTTTCGTATTTTTAATATATTATTAACCCTGTCTCCCCCTACTTTATTCCTTTTCGATTTGGTCAAGTCTTGACCAACTCTCGGGGTTAGGATCAACCATTATTTGTTTCGTATATACTATCTTCTTTCTCTTTATTTTTCCTTTATTAAAATTTTTGGCTTAAAATAATGATAATAATACACTATTTATATAGGAATAAAGATTATTAAAGAGTGAAAGTTAATGTTATTTACAAGTTTTTGCAAGGAATTTTAAGCCTAAATAGATGAATAAAGATGATGAATTGCTTATTCATCACCTTTAAATAATAATTATCTTGTGGGAGAGTCCAAGATATTAATGATTGTCTTTATGTACCAGATATTGGTGAAGGCTAGGTTTTGGGCCTTAAAGCTTCAAGGTAGCATGTAGGTCGCATCACAAATGACCTAGGATAACTACTCATACTAGTTGCATTGGGCAACAGAAATTAAAAAATAATAATAAACGAAACCAATGATTCGAGAACACTTCTTAAATTATTGCATCAAGATCATAAAATGTTTATATGAATACCTCTTTTAGTGAGTTTGTGATCCCTTATCTCTAGTGTAAGAGACCTCCTAACTTAAGTCTAATCCAATGAAGGTCGCACTTGAAGGCGCGTGTAAGAGATGCGTACTTCCCGCAATCCAAGTTGATGATCCGAGTGAGGAATCTCCTGATTTTGTCTCACAATATTCGATGCCTTCATCATGAGCAAGAAGCACGAAAGATGAAGGAGATCCACAAATAGTCGATTCAGCATCACGATGGCAACACGACAATGTTCAGAAAGAGAAGGACAACGTGTGTGACAGTATGGAGAGAGCGAGAGAGAGATTTGTTGCTCTTCAATTGTTGAATGTAGAAAAATCTAGGATGACCCCACCTTTTATACTAAATTGGATGTCCATGCATCTCAATCCATGTGCACTAATTAATTAAGGATCTAGATTATTTTTTATTTTAAATCAATGACCATGATTTTTTTGCATAAATTTGCAACAACAAATAATTTGTTGCAAATATTTTACAACACATTCAATTATATCAAATCAATCTCACATGGAAATAGAGGAAAGAAGAAAAGCCTCCTCCCATTATTAGAGTGGATGATTATACATGGAGTAGGACCTCGCGGGCATCCACCATCTTAAAGGGATGGTGTCTTCCATCTTCCTTAACTAAGAGATCTCATATCTCTCCAAGTATTCTACTTGTGTAATAAATTTATGGCATAAGTATTCACCAAAATAATTCCATATTTTTTTCCTATAATTTCGATCATGTCACCAACACTTATGAATAATATTCATACATCCAATATTAAATGTAAATTGCATTTATAATTAATTGTTCAATGTGAATCCTTTTCACGTTAACATTTAATTCATAAATACTATTTACGATTAAATCTCTTCATCATATTATAAATTGTATTAATAATATGTATGATTATCATGGATACTCATATCCACATTAATAATATTCTCGATAACTAAATCATATTCAATTATCTTGGATGACTATTCTCATGTGCCCAAATAACATGAATCTTATTCATATTATCTGCGATTATTAAATCATATTTAATTATCAATTACCTAATGATCATATATATTATCAACAATGGAATTATTATGGAACTCTTTCAAGAATAATGTGGTTTCTGCACAGATGCTTGAGATAAGGCCAGGGCGATTGTACATTCTATATATAGTGAATTGGATATTGAGTTCATATCTAAAATCTTGATCTCGGGAACATCTCAGATGTTTGATGAAATCAAACTGTAAATCATATCCTCTCATTGTATCTGAATCACATTCAGATCAATGTCCAACATCTAAAATAATATTAATTTACTTATCTACTGAGAGGAGTCACGAAAATCCAAACATGTCTAATCGCTCCCTCGGAATGAAAGTGTCACTGTTATACAATCATCTACGATCAAATCACCCTCGAGTTTTCCTGATACCTATACATCCTGCATACTAGAAGACCTAGAATAAACCCAAAGCTTTATATCACATTTGAATTTTCTCCCTCAGGGTTTTATCATTAAGTTTCTCATTTGATCATTGGGAGTTAATGTCGATTATATACTTTCCAAAAACATATACAATACCTAGGTATTTATCATATACTTTCCAAAAGCATATATCATACCTACAAATTCAGTCAAGCTTCAAAAGCAAGACGAGTTGATGGAATTTGATTCCAATATGTCATGAGTGAGCTCATGTCTTCTTGTTCAGTAATTAACCTTTATGATCCCTTTGAGAGATCGTATTACTCATATGCCCTAGTATACACACCATCTCACCGGTGTACAGACATTGAATAGGTCATTAACCTATAGATCTACCAAATGTATATATCTAGGCATATAGCAAAACATCTATCTCTGGTCAGAGGTTTTGTGCTAATATAGTGACAGTATATGACATAGGTGATGAATCCTATACTCGTCACATAAATGTGTCAATTAGAGATAAACCCGCAAGTTAAAATGCACATTATATTACAAATAACAAAATAAGAAACTGCCACTATATTCATGAATGGTCCATACACTAGATCATACTCTGCTAATGTTTGCGGAAACATTGTTATTCATGCAAGGAATCTAATCAATTGATAAATTTAATCCCTTATTATTTTATAGATAAAATCTATTGTGTTGCATACATATACGGGTTATTGATCGAAATCCTTATTCGATTATTCTCATTAAATCACAATAAATCTATTAATTTTTGGCAAGTGTATGGATGCGAATGCTCATTAATTGTGCAATATGGATTTAGGTGTAAATACACCATGCTTTGGAATAATTGGCATATCCAATAATTATCCAAAAAAGAGGCCGTTGGAAATATTTGAATTATCCAACATGTGGCTGGAAATTAATAGTAATTGCCATTATTAAGAAATGCATATGGAAAGGTGCAATTTGATTTATTTTAATATGAAGAGATGCATTCTCATATGAAGAGATGCATTTCTATAAGAAGAGACATATGCGTCCAAGTGAAGGGATGTGTCTCTCCAATAGAAACGGCCATGCATGAGTGTATATATATCACATGAGAGAAGGGCCATGGGCATTGAATCATTCCATCAAGCATCATCCCATCCGTCATTCAATTCGATCATTCTGTCACCCTTTTTGCCAACTAATTCCGCTTCCAACCAATTCCATCACCATCATCCAACAAAACATACGACCATAATTAATCATACATCGATGAAGTATCGAAGTGATCTCGTCGACTTGAGCATTCAGACCCCCAGTGAATTCGACTCTTGAGGCTCCACCTCGAGTACTGCCAAAAATCATCCAACATCAACGACATCTGCCAACCATCATTTTCTCAGACCCTATATGAATCCGACTCCAAAGGCTTCCTCCCAAGTCGTCGACCATCATATTTTTATCTCGCTTTTATTTTATTACATTATACTTATATATCCATCTTATTTTGTTATCTTCTCTTTCGTGCAGTTATTCGTCAAGACTATCATGACGATCCATATCTGACGGTGGTTATCTCCACTCTATGAAAACTGAGACGTGACACGAGGTTTGAGCTCGATCCACGGTTGTAATGGCATCCAACTCGCCTCGCCAAGATATCCAAATTTGCGAAGAGTTAACGCATACGATTCTAATTGGAGGTTGCCGCATAAAAGGGGAGTGATCAGCACTTGCCGACCTGCACTATTGTCTCCAACTTTCATTTCAATTTTTGTTATTCAAAGATATTTCAATAAACTCATCGATTTATTAAGTATTTTTATTTTCAAAATAAAGATCAGAATCTTCCTATCCCTGTGGATTCAACCCTGACTTACCCTATACTTTGCCTTGTGCATAATATAGCTAAGTTCGGTAATTTATATGTTTGAAGTGTATTTTTGCGGGTTCTCAGCGAGTGTCCGATGCAAAAATCAGGTACTTAAACCCTTGAAAATACACTCCAAAATTTTGGCGCCTTTACCGGGGACAAGCAATTATTCACGCTTTATATAAAAAAAATTATACATTTTGCTTTTCACCTTCTTTTATTCTACAGGGGACAAGTCACATTGGAAAGTAGCCGTGTCGAATGTCAACGTGAAGTTAGAAAAAATTGGAGCGCTCCCACAATGAGTTCTCTTTTCTTAGGCATAATTAGGATCTATTTTGTTTCTTTGGTTGCATAAAAAACAAACAAATCAACTTCTTTTTCCGTATTGCATTGCATCTTCGTAGGATTTCTCCCCCTATAGTCCCACCATGCATTTAAAATGACCACTTAATTGTGTGCCAACTTATCAAGATAAAAAAATTACATCTTAATCAGATGAAATTAAAGAGGTCACAAAAAATCATAAAATAAAAAAATATTTGCAAACTTGTTTGTTGCACCATTCTCACAATCGCACGTGCACGCGTACCCCTAAGACCAGAGCCCAAATCCTGTGGTTCTTGATAATTTTATAAAAACCATATTTCTTAGTATACTCGCCATTGAGGTGTCTAACTAAGAGATTTGAGGGGTTTAAGATCCAAGTTGATCTAAGAAAGGCTCCAGCCAACTTACCCTTTCCTCAAAACCAGAAGAACGTTATATTGGTAATCATTAAATTATTTTGAACCACTAGATATCCTAAGAAATATAATCAACTTGTATTCTTGTCTGCAAATTAAAATTTAAAAACATAAACTATTTACGTTGAATGGGAATAGAAAAATTGTTTGGTGTTTGATTTGTGTATGCTTGGCAGGAGGTCATTAAGGAATCCCCTTACTGATCCCCTATAATTTGATCCATTCTATCCTCAAATATCCAAAGTCAAGCCTGAGACAAAACCCATGACTGGTGTGCCACCTCCTCCCGATCCACTCACTATAATAATGAAACAATTACAACAAATGGCATAACACCAAGAGGTGCAAGATGACCAAGTTCGACAATTGATAGCACATCACGGGTATAAACAACCCACCACCAATACCGATACGAAATCACTATAATCATGCTAATCATTGATAAATCCATGATTCGTTAACTTTTCTGTCGCATTTTTTCTAAAAACCCATAATAAATGCATGTAAATATTCATTAACTCTCATCTTTTATTCAAACTTCATCAATGAATAAACATTCACTTTTAAGCATCAAAATCATGTAAGTAAATAAAGAATAAAAAAAGAAAAAAAGGCAAATTGGAGATATGTATATATGAACAAGATGACTTATAAATATAAATATAACTACAAGGTATATTTATAACCTCCCCAAGACCAAGTCTGCATGGATTGGTCGACAAACCAATAAGTAGGGGGAGATAAGGAAAGAAAACCCTAAAAAAATTTAAGACACACCTCATGTACCTCTCACTATTAATCAAATAAATACAAAAGTTCAAATATTTTTAATTAATTCATATATACATATTTTTCTCAAAACTCTTTTCCTAATTATTCCTAAAAATGTATATAAAAATATAAAATAAGTTAAAAATATTACCATGCATATATACCAAGAAATCTAGCTTTTGAATTGTCAAAATCTCAACTTCCAAATATCATAACTTCCTCAAACGAACTCCAATTTCACTCTACTCACCTTTAAGTTTCATAAAATAATATTCACTAATTAATAGAGGTGGTTTCATCGAATTAGGAGTCAGTTTGCAAAAAGTCGGTTTTGGGACCAAATGACAACGGGGTTTCTGGGCTATTTATTTTATGTAGAACGCATTATTTATAATTTTAATAATTTCATAATTTCTTATTATTTTCATGATCTTGTAATTTAACCCTAATTAATTTCAGAAAATTTGGAGCTTATTTATTATTTTAATAAAATTCAAAATCCTAAATAATAGGTAAAATGATCTGGATAACTTATACCTATATTTATTAATATATGTAAACTAATTTATTAAAATTCCTCAAAATTCACACAACTCTTATTTATTATTCTAATAATTAAGAAAATATAAAATTATTTTTAAATTATTTATTTATTATATTAAAAATTAAAACCTATTTAACTATACATATTTATTATTCGAATAATATTCATTTTTTATTAAAAGTAATTATTCCATAAATTAGATAATTTAATTATCTTCATTTCTTGTTTTTATACTTATTTAAAATAATGTTATTTTATATTTAATATTGAATTTATAAGCCATTTTAACTCATGTGGCAAACCAGGTGCTGACATTTATCAGCACCTGGTTCATCTTCTTCAAGAAGACAGCCCTGAAGTCTGTTCTGACTAGCCATGATCACTTATTTTTCTCACGCGTATCCTAACTTCTTCCGAGGATTCAAACCTTTGGATCTCATCCCCTAACTACCTTCTTCATCGCAAACCCTCTGATTTAGCTTGTCGCTCACGAAATCGATCTAAATATAAACCCTCAAAGATCGCAGTTCACAACTAACTCTCCAATAACCAACTGAAACACCAGTTCCAATGGCCAAACCCCAATCTTCCTCATCTCGCTCCGCTCGTCTAGGAGGTGACAGCTCCAAGCTAAGGTGCCCGCATGGAAGAAGGATCTTCGGGGAGGAGTTCTAAGGCAAAGCTCTGCCTTGCATCGCCGCCTTGCACGTGTCCAGCTCCGGCGAAGATCGGTCGTCACAGCAGCTACCAGAGGTAATACACCTCAATTTTCCCAGATCTACGCGTCCATCTTTATCAAATTTCTTCTCGATCCTCGTGCCTCGATTAGTGTGGCTAATCCCATCATTAGTTAGATTAACCTTCCCTCTAATATGCCCTACCTTCAATTCGTATCATTTCATTTAGAAATCAATCCAAATCACGTTTTCTTTTTCGCTGTATATCACACACATTTCATTAATACTGGAAACGCCATTTTTGAGCTTGCAAAACTATAACCAATTGGCCGATTTCTTGTAAATCGAGCACGAACACATCTTATTTGTAGGTTTATCTTCGATTTGGAGCAACTTCGAGTCATCTGGAGTCTTTGATCTTCACGCTATTCATCGTCCAAGAAGACATAACAAACTCCATCATCTCCAGGAGTAGAGGACCGCCAACTTCGTCGACCTTTAGCCGCTGCTCTTAGCCATCTCCGCCTAACGTCCACCGCGGGCGAGCTCGAGGGTTAGAGGAGCTAACCCACTGGCCCCGCCGGAGGCCCCAGTTCGTCGCCAATCGCCGTTGATAAATCGGTGAAGATGACTCGTCAACCACTCGCGAAGAATCTGAAGATCCTCAAGAACAGCCCCGAGCTACAGGCTGTAGACACGTGGCATCAACAGACGGTCTGGATTGCATCGTACGTTATAATCTCAGCCGTTGAATCTGAACCGGTGGAAAAATTGCACAAAGAACCCCGAGGACATCCAGAATTTCCGAAAGCTCCAAAGTTTTCCAGATATTACATTTAGGTCCCCCTGCAGGGCCCTAAATATAAACTTTTATATTTTCATTTCAAAACAGTCCCTATCTGAGGACATTTTTGCATAATTTTGGTTTATTTTTCTTTCACTTATACCCCTGGCCAGTAGGGGAGTTTTGGATGCCTTTTTGACATAAATTTTCGTAGATTTTTTTAGGGTAATTACGCAACTACCCCAGCAAGGTTTCCAATAATTTTTCGTGCAATTTTGTTGTGTTTTTATCGTGTTTTGATTTGTCGTAAATTGTCTCCATTTTGATTTATTTTTGTGTGTTCTTCGAGCTCGTTGCTCGACCATTTCACCTACTATATAGTATCACAAATATTCCACCTATATTCCACCTATTATATAGTACGTAAATTATGTGAAAAATACCACTTTGAAAATAAATAAAAATTGGGAAAGAATAAAATCAAATAAAAATTAAAAAATAAAAAATCCATAAAATTTGTAGCTTTTCCTTGATCGCTTTAAGAAGAGATAAAATAATCACAAAAATATTTTCTCTTAAAAAATCCAAAATACCCTATTCTACCTCCTTGTGTTCGACCCAGGAACACTTCCCTGGTTAAATAATTAGTCTACAGTTTTCTTAAAAAACCGATCTTTGTTTGATCGACTAGGATCTCTTTTTGGTTTTTCTATACCGGCAAACTTTTCTTTAAAAAATTCGTAAACCGATTTCGAGTCCTATCAAAAATGGCACCGTTGCTAGGGAGGCGTTAGTGTATTTTGATTTTTTTACATATTTTGTTTTTTTATTTCTCTCTTATTTTGTTTTGTTTTTTGCAGTTTTTCTTTGGTTTTTCTTACGGCTTTTCTCGACTCGTTTCTCGATCTTCTTTAGCCGCTAATTAATTTTTGCAGGGCCTGCAGAATCAGCCGGTTTCTTAGGAAGTCGAGTCAGTTGAAAGAGCAGAGGTCGATTCCTTCTTTACGAATCGGCTGCAGAGGGCAGAAATTAAGTAGTGTAACTTTGTTAAAGAGAGAGAAAGAGAGAGGGAGAGAGAGAAGTTGTAATGAACTGTATTACAAGGGTTCCACAATGGACATCCCGACTTGTACTCCCTCCCCATTTTTTTCAGGATCTGATTTACCGAGTACTGTGTATTCGGGGAATTAGGACACCCACCGCGGTTTTCTCGCCTCGACGGGTTTCTGTGGCTTTTCCAATAGATGCTTGCTTAGGTTTTTTTCTATCTGATTGTGTTTACGTAGTTAGTCTTAGGACTTGCAACCTAGGTGCATGATTTTTGGATTCTTATAAAAAGAAAATAAAAAAGTAGACATTTGCTTGAAAGAAACTCAAAAAAAATTATAAAACCCCAAAATAAAATCAGAACTGCTAAAGATATCTAACCTAAAAAACATAACAGTTCATCTGATTTGGGAGTGTAATCCCCACACATTTTCACAGAGTGCGCGAACGAGAGACGACCCATAAGGTTGGAGCTAAAAACCATATTTCTCGCGAAATACTACTTAGTCTATGCACCTAATCACTGTTCCTCAGTGGGTACGCTTGGGTAGCCATAAATGGTCCGGGTTTACTTAGCAGGTTGGGATGTTTAGAGGACACTGCATAAGGCTCCGTCCTCAAGTAACATGGGTAGCCAGAAACGGTCCGTACTTACTCCCATACTGGCTGAGTGCGAGTGATTTTTGTAAAGACTCGGACCAGTGTTTCGGAGAAAATATCAGGCACCTATCAGCTCGCATCAGCTCGTGATAACCGATTAGACTTGTTTGCTAATTACAACCCTCAAACCTAGAAGATAAAAGACCGAACTCTTACAGTCTTCATCAGGTTGTGTTGGTGAAAGCGGGGCTTGCTTTGTGTTTGCTTACGAGACTTGAGTTACCGCGGCTTTACGCATTTTTTCCCTCTCCTTTGAATGGCAAATCGTGCTCTCCCGATCATTTACATGATATCAAAGATGACATCTCGACGGCTTTTGTGCTCAAACTCCATGGGCTTTCTACCATCCACCGTCGTTCGTACATTTTCACAATCTTGGGATGACTCTCTTCCCAAGCTGGTCCCATCTGATCTCAAGGAGTGTCAGACCCAGACACCTTCGCCTCCTAGCCAGAATATTGAGTCAGATCCTTGCTTCAATACATCATCAAGATCTCCAACCGATTTTTCGTTGAGTTCTTACGAGAGCTTTTCTTTCATAGAGGATTTGAAGCAGATGGCTCGCAGCAAAGGACCAGCAGATGAGAGGCCACTAGCTGACGAACATCATGAAGGAAGACTAGACTCCACAGTCATTACGCCTGGGATTCTCGACACGCTACTAGATGAACATCCAGATTCGAGAACAATTCAGAACTCAGAATGAGTTGCAGGCTGAGATAGCCGCACTGCGAGTAGGGGCCGGGAACCAGTTATCGCCTGCAGTGGTTCCTGCTACTTTATAGGAAGAGTATGACCCGGGTGTGAGAACGCTCCATCATTGGATTCGGCTACCACCGAATCAACGGTCGTACGAGTTGAGACCTTCCTTCATATAACTGCTTCCCAAGTTCTACGAGAATGCCACAGAGGAGCCGTTTACCTTTCTATAGCAATTCAAGATGATTTACGGTATGGCTAGCTATCCAGGAGTTATGCAGGAGGCTGTCCGCCTCAAGGCCTTTCCCTTTACCTTAGCCGATAAGGCACTTTACTAGCTGAGTCACCTGGGAAGGGAATTTTCTACATGGGACAATCAAATGTCCACATTCCTTCGGAAAAATTTTCCTCCTGGAGGAAGAACATGATGAGGAGTCAGATCTCCAATTTCACGGAACTTCCGCATGAATCTTTCCATGAGGCATGGGATAGATTTAAAGACCTTACGAAGAGATGCCCACATCATGAGATACCAATGTAGGTGCTAGTTCAGAATTATTTTGGTGGACTCTAGCCAGACATTCAGGGGCTAGTGTGTGCCGCATGTGGCAGCAGCTATTTGAACAAGGATGTCGAGTCAGTCTGGGCCATCTTTGAGGGGATGGCTGAGAACTCGAGAGTCGTCGACTCTACTCGGGCATTTCAGAAATCCCCTCAACCACCACATCACCGAGAACATCATAAGGTGGCTAACATCTCAGAATCTGAATCTAACACCAACATGGGCTTTATTAGGGATAAGTTAACGTTTGTGGATGTGATTCAGAAACAAGTCCAAGACTTACAACCGCTGTGAGAGTTGGAGAAACTCTCATCTCTACCTCAGCAGCTGAGTGATCTATCGAAGAAGGTTTCTGAGCTTCAGCTTCAGTACCAACAGAGCCAATCTTCATCGACCGCACAACCAGCACAGAGGATCTTACCCGCTCCACCCACCCGTCAGATTCACGACGTGCAGAACGAGCCAGAGACTCCGCAGATTGATTGGCATGAGGATTAGTCCCATGCCAATCCTGGCCAGATCACCAATGCTGCAGAGATGGAGGTTGAGCCGCAAGCCACTCTCGAGATTAACGCGATTTGGTATACTCCGATTCAGCAACCAAGTATACCGCATCATCAGCAGCAGTTGTACGGTCAACAGCAGCATGGACGCCCACATTTTCAGCACTGCCAGAAATTCACACAGCAGCAGTCTCACCAGAATGTTTATTAGAGACCACAATCATACCAGCATCCTGCTCATTATTCACAGACGTATACTTATCAACAGCCACAACAATCTTCCTCTATACCACGGAGATTCTCTCAGCCTTCCACTTCTCAGCAATACATTCCAAGACAAGAGAGAGGAGCAAGTCAAGGCCACCACACTGAACCTGAGATGTCTTCGCAATCCCAGTCACTAAATCAGATCATGGATATGTTGGGTATGCTCTAGATTGCACATAAGACCGAGATGAAGCAGGTTAACCGTCATCTGGACGAGTTAATTGTACCGAAGACCACTCCTCCAGCCCAACCTCAGATGATCCCAAACAATAAGAGGAGGCATCCAAACCAGGTAGACAACACTACAGTTAAAATCTCGTTTCCGGAATTTTTATCTAACTTCATTCGTCTCAAGAGCGGTAGATCACCATAAGCATCTGCTGGAGTAGAGGAGCAGGAGAAAATCCATGAGCAGCAAGATTCTGATGCCGAGGAGGAAAACCAGCACGATGATGAGGACCACTTTGAAGACCCAAGAGAAGGGAGTGATGACGATACAATTGACATGGACACTGGCGAATCAGACGATGACATCACGCCAGACCATGCATATACTCCCATGAAAAACATATCTTCCCCTATTTAAGAGAGTTTTGTACATAATTCTAAAACTCTCTATGTAAAAGATGATTCCAATATCAATAAAAATTCTAATTTTCTGATTCCTGATATTGTTTCTTTTCCCGATGCTCTGTTTCGAAAAGGAAAGAAAAATAACAGAAAGAATGATGTGACTCCAGATACCGAGCGTTTACTTAAAGATCACTTCTTTTTGAATATCCCGCTTCATGATGCCTTAGATCATTTTCCTACGCTTAAGAATTAATTGAAAAACCGATGCACTACGCATAGGAAAAAGAGATCCCGTACAGGGAAACATGTTTTGACTAATGCTACATCTTGCACTATTCAAAATAAGTTACCGTAGAGGAAGAAGGACTCAGGTGAACATTATGTCAGATGCGAGATCGCAAATGCCGAATTCGATCGCACTCTCTTAGATAACGGTTTCTCGATCAATCTAATACCCTCTTTTTTACTTGATAAGCTCGAGTTAGGTCCTCTTTACAAATCCTGAGCGATCCTTCAGTTTGCTGATAGATCAATAAAGAGACCTAAGGGTATATTAAGGAACGTTATTGTAACCGTGCAGGGTCTGCAATTCCCATTGTACTTTACGGTCCTTGACATAGATTGCCCTACATAGTTACACCTTACCCCAATCATTCTTGGTAGGCCTTTCTTAGAGATCGCAAAGGCTCTCTTCGATTATGATATAGGGAAGGTATCTTTTCACCCTGAGGGCGAGAAGGTACATATAGAGATGGAGAGAGAATCCAACACATCTAGTGATGCATCTTCTTACTTTCTGAGTTCTTTAGCCACCTGCGATTACATGGATGAGGTCCGTCTTGACGACCTCGAACGATATCAAGTAGAGACCCAAGAGTGCTTAACAGAGGACGGGTCCGAGACTACAGGGGGCGATTCTTCAGAAGGTACTTTATATTTTAGTCTGGATGATGAGAAGCAAAGGGATCAGACTTCTGAGGAATTTATTGCAGATCTTTCAGATTCAGAGACGTTACACAATTCCTCCACTTCAGATGATCTAGTGACCGAATTTCATTTAGCTGAGTTATTTTCCTATGATCAGTCTGAGGATGAGCATAGTAGCGAGTCGGATGATGTCTTGAACATCTTCTGTAGTCCGACTCTAGAGCACAATTAGATGGTGGATAACCAAATCGTAGACAAATCCACAACCAATACAGATCCCAGTACAAATATGGATGAGGTTTCAGCATAACCAAAATCTACCTTACTAGAATTAAAGATATTGCCACCAAATATGAAATATGCATTCCTTACGGTTCCACACCGACAGTTTCCGATCATTATCAGTTCATCTTTGACCGACGAACAAGAATCTCGTTAGATGGAGGTTCTAGAAAGAAACCGCAAGGCTAATGGGTGGACTGTATCCGATCTCCACGGGATTAATCCTGCTTTGTGTTCTCACCATATATATCTCGATCATTACAACAAACCCTCCAGAGAGTTTCAACGTAGGCTGAATCTGGTTTTACGAGAAGTTGTCAAGAAAGAGATTACTAAATGGTGTAACGCAAGGTTCATTTATCCCATCTCCAACTCTAAATGGGTCAGCCCATTACATGTTGTCCCGAAGAAGTTGGGAATTCAGATGATTAAGAACGAGAGTGGAGAGGAGATTCCAAAGAGAGTAACCACGTCGTGGTGGGTCTATGTTGATTACAGAAAATTGAACGCCGTGACGAAGAAGGACCACTTCCCTTTGCCTTTTATAGACTAGGTCATAGAACGGTTGGCATGGAAGGAATAATTCCATTTACTTGACGGTTACTCCGGATACAACCAAGTAACAATTGCTCCTGAAGACCAGGAGAAAACCTCCTTCACATGCTCATTCGACACGTATGCCTTTAGACAGATGCCCATTGGATTGTGCAACGCTCCTGTTACTTTCCAGAGGTGTATGCTTGCTATTTTTGCGGACATGGTCGGCGATTTTCTAGAGGTTTTTATGGATGATTTTTCGGTCTATGGTGAGTCCTTTGACGATTGTTTGGAACACCTAGACCAGGTTCTTCGAAAGTGCTGTGAGGTAGATCTCATTCTGTCCTGGGAAAAGAGCCATTTTATGGTTACACACGGGATCGTGTTAGGGCACGTCATCTCCCAGCGAGACATGGAGGTTGACCCTGCCAAGGTGGATGTCATCAAGCGACTCGAACCACAATCCAACATCAAACAGTTATGGTCATTTCTCGGGCATGTCGGTTTTTACTGACGGTTTATCCAAGACTTCTCCAAGATCGCCCAACCGTTAACTGAATTATTAGGCAAAGACATCGAGTTCTTGTTAAATGATAAATGTCTTAATGCCTTCCTCACTTTGAAAGAAAAGATTATCAGTGCTCCTGTCCTACACCTGCCAGATTGATCTCTACCCTTTGAGATCATGATGGATGCTTCAGATTTTGCGGCCGGGGCTGTATTAGGACAGAGGAGGAATGGACTTCCCATCGCTATCCACTATGCCAGCAAAATATTAGATGATGCTCAACGCAATTACACAGTGACAGAAAAGGAAATGTTGGCAGTGGTATTCGCTCTAGATAAATTCCGATCCTATCTTCTTGGCTCAAAAATCACAATCTACACAGATCATTCAGCTATCTGATTTCTGATGAAAAATAAGGATGCTAAGGCATGCCTTCTTATATGGATTCTATTACTTTAGGAATTCGATTTGGACATTAAAGATAAACCTGGGGTAAAGAATGTGGTAGCTGATCACCTCTCCCGATTACAGACATATCAGAGTTCAGATAAGTACACGCCAGAGATTGCGGAGAGATTTCCTAATGAGAGCATCTTTGTAGTTACCAAACTTCCATGGTATGCAGATATAGTGAACTTTCTGGTCACACAGAAAAGTCCTCAAGGATGGCCAAAGAATCGACTTTATAAACTAGTTTTTGAGGCATGATACTACCATTGGGAGGATCCGATTCTTTTTCGTGAAGGATCGGACTGTGTTTACAAGCTTTGTATTCCTCGGGAGGAATATAATAGTGTCCTCACATTATGCCATTCTTTAGAGGCATGAGGACATCACTCAGGGAAGATGACAGTGCAGAAGGTACTTCAGAGCGGATTATGGTGGCCAACTCTTACTAGAGATGTCTGCAAATTTGTGAAGAGTTGCCCGGATTGTCAGAGAGCAGTAGGGACAGTCAGTGCCGGAGATGCAATCCCGATGCGACCCGTCATTATTTGCGAGATCTTTGATGCATGGGGCATAGATTTCATGGGACCGTTCCCTTCCAGAAGCGGATTTGAGTACATTCTTCTCGCTGTAGACTATATTAGTAGATGGGTGGAGGCTATACCCACACGAACCGCAGATAGTAAGATAGTTTGCAAGTTCCTAAGGGAACACATTATTTCGCGGTTCGAGATCCTACGTATTCTTATCTCAGATGGGGGTAGCCATTTCATTAATAAGGAGGTCAAAAAGCTAGTGAAGAAATACAGCAATGATCACAGAGTAGCTTCTTCTTACCACCCACAGGCGAACAGCATGGCTGAATTTTCAAATAGGGAGGTGAAATCAATTCTCCAGAAATTAGTACGTCTGGATAGGAAGAACTGGTCGCTGCTTCTAGAGCAGGTTCTTTGGTCATATCGTACTGCATACAAAACTCCCTTAGGTACTTCACCATTTAGATCGGTTTATGGAAAGCTGTGCCATTTGCTCATAGAGATCATGCACAAATCTGAATGGGCCATTCGAGAATTTTTACTAGATGCACAGAAAGCAGGAGCCAAGAGAAAGATAGATATGAATGAGCTGGTAGAGATTCGAAATCAAGCATACGAGAACACTCTCATTTATAAGGACAAAGTGAAGAAATGGCACGATAGACATATTGGGCACAAGATCTTTGTCCTAGGACAGAAAGTCTGGTTGTTCAATGCGAGATTGAGAATTTTTCTTGGCAAATTAAAAAGCAAATGGGAAGGACCTTACATAGTTAGAATGCTACATGACAATGGAAGTATAGCAATATCAGATGTGTCACCTGGTGCAGAACCGTTCGCGGTTAACGGGCAGATGCTGAAGCACTTCGTCGAGACTACTGATCATCTGGCCCGTACTGAAATGATCTATTTTGTACAAGATTCATGATCATCTTTCACTTCATCTCATCATATACAAATTCTTTTGAGCCATTCGATTTCTGGAGATCCGCAACAATTGTATATTCTTCGTAGACCACAGTCGTCCCCAATTTTGCTTGTCTTCTATGCTTAGGATACCAGATCCTAAGTATAGGGGGACCGATTGTTAGCTGATTGACGTTTCATGTTTTGTTCTGATTCTTTTGTATATCCTTTCTTTTTCACAAATCATTGGTCTCGGATTTTTGGCTACACTCTATTCTATACTTAGGATGCCTTATCCTAAGTATAGGGGGGACCGAGTGATTTCGATAATTTCGTATTCTTTATTCCTTTTGATGTTTTGTTGTATATTCTTTTTACTTAGTCACCTCATTTTTGCTCTTCCATTATACTTACGATGACCTGATCGTAAGTATAAGAGGGGAGTTGACTGACTTGTACTCTATTCTTTTTCACCCACTTTTACATAGCACGAGTTATGTCCTCCTTTTTCTCTTTTGACGCTATGAGGACATAGCATAAGCTAAGTATAGGGGGTGCGTATATATTGTGTATATACTTTTGTCCATAACTCGTACTTTTATGTATTTTCTATATCTATAAAATCCATAAAAAGTGGGTGATGGTTAATCTAAATTCCATTTATATATTTATTTATTACTTATAAAATTCTTGTAAATAAGTAAAATATGTTTAAAACTTATATTTCAAATCTGTAATTAAAATATGTATTTAAAATTTGCATTTAAAATTGTATAATACTTATTTAAACATGTGTAAAAATCATTTAATCCTTGTAAAATCCTTTGTAGATAAAATCCGTAAAATACATTAGATATTTAACCCAAATAAAATATATCTTGTAAAATTCATGTACAAAAACATGTTTATAAAAATCAGGAAATTCATAAAAAATACAAAGTCCTAAAAGTCATAAAAATTACAAAAGCCTTAAAATCCATAAAAATGTGTTAAATTCAGAAAATATACTACAAAAACATGGTTGCATTTGCATTCGCATTTTTCAGAATAAGTTTGATTTCTGGAACTATGGATTGATTCTAGTCTAAAGGATGGAGCTTGATTACGACCTTTAACTCTAGTTGTAAGGAGCCTAGTTAGGATTTGGAATTTAAACTACTCAGGTCTTTTGACTTAAAATCTTTGGGTTCCATAAAACTATATTCTGGAAATCAAGTCATATGTTATTAAGTAGACCATTTTGTGTCATCTGTACAAATCTACACCAGTGAACCAATCTTGAACACATGCACTCTGCACTTAGCTCGACTCGCAAGGAGTTACGAAGGGCACTACATCTTGGTAGTGCATTTATATCCTTATCTTTGCGCCATTGACGTCTAAAGAGGGGATAGATTGGGGTTGCGATAGTTGCTTCAGATGAAGGAAGGATCTACTGACACAATTTTTCTAAGACCTCAAAAAAAGGACAGAATAAAAAGATGCTATATCCGTTGAGGCACAAAAAGATGAATGATGTGCAAGCAAATTACAAAGTCAAATAAAAGAAGAAGCCACCAAATCCGACCACAATGGTCCAAGCTTCCACCAAAAATGCCTACACATCTTAGTGGAGACATAGCTACACCGGTTGAGCATAACAAGGAGATGCGTCTACAGTGGTCGCACTCCACTTCTTTTCTCATTCTTCTAATTTCTATTTATACTCGATTGTGGACAAAGCACGAACTGACCTCAGAAGGGAATACCTCCCTCCCCGAGGAAAGAGTAGCGGGATGAGGAAATAGAAGTGTATAGTCGGGATGGATGGTTTCTTCGTTTCTCTAAGCAGGAAGAGATAAATCAATTCACACACTTTACAAATTGACTTCAAGGATGATAGAGTTTGTGATATGAATAAGTGAGTCTGAACTAGCTGATGAAGTGATCTTGAATAGAGATTTGTGGAACTTAAGGACTGTTGAGGATAAAATCCTAATCCTAGTTAAGGCTACGACAAAATGCTTGTTTCAGGCCCGATCGAGCTCTGTTCTTTGTCTATTCTCGTGAATTGATTTAGGAAAACAAATTCACTCTAACTTTCTTTCTTTTTCACTTACTTTTTCAAATAAGTGTTTGCTAAGGGACTAGCAAAGTTTAAGTATAAGGGGTTGATGAATCCATGATTCATTAACTTTTATGTCGCATTTTGTCTTAAAACCCTTAACAAATGCATGTAAATATTCATTAATTCCCATTTTTTATTCAAACTTCATTAATGAATAAACATTCACTTTTAAGCATCAAAATCATGTAAATAAATAAAGAACAAAGAAAAAGAAAATAAGGCGGATTGGAGATACGTATATATGAACAAGATGACTTATAAATATAAATATAACTACAAGGCATATTTATAACCTAATCCTCGAGACCAAGTCAGCAAGGATTGGTCGACAAACCAATAAGTATGGAGAGATAAGGAAAGAAAACCCTAAAAATAAATTAAGACACACCTCATGGACCTCTCACTATTTATCAAATAAATACAAAACATCAAAGATTTTTAATTATTTCATATATACATATTTTTCAACAAACTCTTTTCTTAATTAATCCTAAAAATGTATATAAAAATATAAAAATAAGTTAAAAATATTACCATGTAAATATACCATGAAATCTAGCTTTTGAATTGTCAAAATCTCAACTTCCGAAATCCATAACTTCTTCATACGAACTCCAATTTTACTCTACCCACCATTAAAGTTCATAAAATAATATTCTCTAATTAATAGAGGTGGTTTCATCGAATTTGGAGTTCGTTTGCAAAAAGTCGTTTTTGGGACCAAATGATAATGGGGTTTCTAGGCTATTTATTTTATGTAGAACACATTATTGATAATTTTATTAATTTTATAATTTCTAATTATTTTCATGATCTTGTAATTTAACCCTAATTTATTTCAGAATTTTTGGAGCTTATTTATTATTTTAATAAAATCCAAAACCCTAAATAATAGGTAAAAATGAACTGGATAACTTATACCTATATTTATTAATATATGCAAATTAATTTATTAAAATCCCTAAAAATTCACACAACTCTTATTTATTGTTCTAATAATTAAGAAAATATAAAATTAATTTTTTATTATTTATTTATTAAATTAAAAATAAAAACCTATTTAACTATACATATTAGTTAATATAATATTTATAATTCGAATAATATTTATTATTTAGAAAAAGTAATTATTCCATAAATTAGATAATTTAATTATCTTCATTTCTTGTTTATATACCTATTTAAAATAATGTTATTTAATATTTAATATTGAATTTATAAGCCATTTTAACTCATTTGGCCAACCAAGTGCTGACACTTGTCAGCACCTGGTTCATCTTCTTCAAGAAGACAGCCCTGAAATCTGTTCTCACCAGCCATGTTCACTTGTTTATCTCGCACGTATCCTAACTTCTTCTGACGATTCAAACCTTTGGATCTCATCCCTTAACAACCTTCTTTATTGCCAACCCTCTGATTTAGCTTGGAGCTCACGAAATCGATCTATATAAGCCCTCAAAGATCGCAGTTCACAACTAACTCTCCAAAAACCAACTGAAACACTAGTTCTAGTGGTCAAACCCCAATCTTCCTTGCCCAGCTCCGCTCATCCAGGAGGTGACAACTCCAAGCTACGATGCCCGCGTCGAAGAAGGATCGTCGGGGAGGAGTTCCAAAGCAAAGCTCTGCCTTGCAACGCCGCCTTGCGTGCGTCCAGCTCCGGAGAAGATCGGTCGTCGCAACAGCTACCAGAGGTAATACACCTCCATTTTCCCAGATCTACTCCTTCATCTTTATCAAATTTATTCTTGATCCTTGTGCCATGATTAAGGTGGCTAATCCGATCATTAGTTAGCTTAACCTTCCCTCTTAGACGCCCTACCTTCAATTCATATCATTTCATTTAGAAATCAATCCAAATCGCGTTTTCTTTTTTGTTGTATATCACACACATCTCATTAATTCTAGAAACACCATTTTTGAGCTTGCAAAACTATAACCAATTGGTCGTTTTCTTGTAAATCGAGCACGAACACATCTTATTTGCAGGTTTATCTTTGATTCGGAGCTACTTCGAGTCATCTGAAGTCTTTGATCTTCACGCAATTCATTGTCCAAGAAGTCGTAACAAACTCCATCATCTCCAGGAGCAGAGGACCGCCAACTTCGTCAACCTTTAGCCGCTGCTCTGAGCCATCGCCGCCTGACGTCCACTACGGGCAAGCTCGAGGGTTAGAGGAGCTAATCCTCTGGCCCCGCCGGAGGCCCCAGTTCGTCGCCATTCGCCATTGATAAATCGAAGAAGATGACTCGTCAGCCACTCACGAAGAATCTAAAGATCCTCAAGAACATCCCCGAGCTACAGGTTGTTGACGCGTGGCATCAACAGACGGTCTGGATCGCATTGCACATTATAATCTCAACCGTTGAATCTGAACCGGTGAAAAAATTGCACAAAGAACCCAGAGGACTTCCAAAATTTTCAAAAGCTCCATAGTTTTCCAGATATTACATTTAAGTCCCCGTGCAGGGACCTAAATGTAAACTTTTATATTTTCATTTTAAAACAGTCCATGTCTGAGGATATTTTTTCCTAATTTTTGTTTCATTTTCTTGCACTTATACCCCTGGCCTATAGGGGAATTTTGGATGCCTTTTTGACATAATGTTTCATAGATTTTTTAGGGTAGTTACGCAACTACCCCAGCAAGATTTCTAGTAATTTTTCTTGCATTTTTATCATGTTTTTATCGTGTTTTGATTCGTCGTAAATTGTCTCTGTTTTGATTTGTTTTCATGTGTTCTCCGAGCCCGTTGCTTGACCGTTTCACCTACTATATAGTATCACAAATATTCCACCTATATTCCACATATTATATAGTAGGTAAATTGTGTGAAAAATACAACTTTGAAAAATAAATAAAAATTGGGAAAGAATAAAATCAAATAAAAATTAAAAAATAAAAACTCCATAAAAATTGTAGCTTTTCCTCGATCACTTTAAGAGGAGATAAAATAATCACAAAAATATTTCCTCTTAAAAAATTCAAAATACCCTATTCTTCCTCCTTGTATTCGACCAAAGAACACTTCCCTGGTTAAATAATTAGTGTAAGGTTTTTCTTAAAAAATCGATCTTTATTTGATCGACTAGGAACTCTTTGCGGTTTTTCTACACCGACAAACTTTTCTTTAAAAAAGCTGCAAACGGATTTCAAGTCGCATCAATCATCAACTCGTATCAGTCAACTAACTCCTTGTAGAAGCGAGAAATTTTGAAATAAAACCTTCAACTATTTCCTTCCTCCCCAATTTTTGGGGAGAAGAGACCAAGGACCCTATAATACACCTCCAGGATTTCGTAGCAGCCTGCGATACACTAAACACTGGGGAGGTAAACAAGGAACATGTTTACCTACGAGCCTTCCCATTTTCCCTTCAACAAAAAGTGAGCCAATGGCTTCGTAGCTATGAAATCCCGATTTGATCATGGACTGAGTTGAGGAAGGCATTCTTAAAGAAATATTTTCCCATTGGTAAGACCAATGAACTTAGTCATGCCATTTCTCACATCACCCAAAAACCCACAGAGCCAATCCATGAAGCATAGGAAATATTTAGAGATCTTTTACGCAAATGCCCATATCATGGAATCGAAAAATGGAAGAAAGTGCAAATATTTTATGAAGGGTTAACTGACTCATATAAGAGAGTTATATATGGCTCTTGCGAAGGCAACTACTTCAATAAAGATGAGAACTTTGTTTGGCAACTATATTAGGACATGGCAGATAACTCTATCAACAATTATTCAATAGAGCTATACAATAGACATAAAAGACAAGTCCAAGTCCTAGACTATGCAACAACAAATGCCGACACATCCTCAGGCATTCAAATCATTGCTTCAAAGTTGGAAAAAAGTGGAGTTGATGGCTAAACAAGTGGACCAATTAACTAAAACCGTAGGGAGTCTCGTATTAGAGAAAACTACCGCGCCAGTTTGCAAGATAGCCCCTATTCCACAAACACCTATGGAACCTGAGACTTACGAACTATCTATCCCTTTAGAGGAACTAATTATCTTGAAGTAGTTAGGTGAGTGCAGCGAAATTCTAATAGAAACCCATATTCCTCCACCTATAATGCAGGATGGAGGAACCGTCCAAATTTTGCATGAAAGGCCCCGACAAACAATAATTAAGGATATCAAGGAACCCAGTGAGGTTCAAATCAAAACCAATTCACACAACAAGCACAACCACCACTACAGCCCTAGACTACATCATCGCATGGACTTGCTTCTGATTATCACAACTTGATGAAACTCATACAACAACTAGCTCAGAATCAAGTTGAGGTTCAAAAGCAACTAGCTCAAAGTCAAGTCGAGATCCAAAAACAATTGACCGATATTCATTCTCAGTTACCACCTCAACCACAACTACCTGCTCAAACGATACAAAATCCTAACAACTCACAAATCCACCCTCCTGGATTCTCACAATAGCCTACTCGAGGACCGGTGAGCTTTAGAAATTCAGCTAGTGCAAGTAAAAATGAGTCAAATGCCTCTGCCAGTTCCATCCACTAGAGAAGTGGTCGCACCACAAGCACACCTCAAATATCGATCACACTAGCACAAAACCATCAAACACATGAGAATTATTCACCAATGCAAGACCAATCATCACCTACTACATAACCATCCTCTAAGCGACTATTCCCTTTCCAGAGGCCCTGCGAAGAAAAGTGAAGAAACAACCTTCGACTCTGACTCGTAATTTGTAGAATTTATTCTCCAATGTTATCATACAAATCCCGCTCCTTAAGGCTATAGAACAAGTTCCCGATATTCACGTTTCTTAAAAGCAAAATGCACTCCAAAAAGAAAGCTGAGGGGAAAGAAAAAAGTATGACCAACACGAGGAAGAGAGGCATGTCCTACCACTCGCATCATCTATTGACATTTCTCAAGTCCTTCCCCTTAAAATGAAAGACCCCGGAGCCCCATTGGTAAAATACATCATTGGAGAAAATGACTTTTGATCATACCCAACTTGACAATGGTGCATCGATAAATCTCCTCCTAGATGTCGTACTAAAATATTATGCGGTAGGTCAAAAAAGCCTATTTCTATGATTTTGCAATTAGCTGACCGATCAATATAGAGGCCATTAGGAATAGTGGAGGACGTTTTAGTCACAGTCCAAGGACATCAATTCCCAGTCGATTTTATCGTACTAGATATGGACCCAGCTAAAACACTTTCTCGAACTCCTATTATACTCGAAAAACCATTCTTAGCCATTTCCAAGGCTGATTTTGAATATGAAGTCGGGAATGTAGAATTTAAATCAATGGAGAGATTGTTCCTGTCGATCTTGTCGCCCCCACATCTCAAGAATATGATACCGAGGATTGTGGATGGATCGAGTAATGTTAGACAATTAAACAAATCATTGATGATTTAGCCTCTTTGAACCTCGCTAGGGATCCTCTGTTAGCAACCTGAGCCAAGGCGAACCATTCCTGCAATAAATGTTATTGTAATAAATGATTTATCAATAAAAGTTATTGATTGTTTTTCACCCCCTTTCTGAGATTGAATAAATGAATGCACTATAAGGTCCATCTGTACAATAAGGGTTATGTACCATGGACAACATGATAATCATACAGTTCTTGATTCATTGAATGAATCATAGAGGTTGATGCTTGGATGAATATCTAAGGAGTTAAATCGATGAGTCATCAAGCATCATTAAATGATTGTTAAGTGATGATCTCCAGCCTGAGTAGGAGATGGCAATCCTTTCTCATTTGGCTGATATCTGACCGACCTCTTTATGCAGGTCCTCTGCATGGTGTCAGATTAGCTGAGTCAATGGGTTGACTATACGAGATCGAGATAACCAAAGACCTATGTTGAATACTGTCACAGCATAGGCATACCTCCTCTGACTAGAGACAGATGTGTTACTATATGTCTGAGTATGTACATTTGGCAGAACAATTGGTTGATGACCTAACCAAGGTCTATACACCAGCGAGCTAGTGTGTATGTAAGGACATATGAGTAATACGATCTCTCAAAGGGATCATACAAGTTCACATGTGAACCGGGAGATAAGAGCTCACTCATGCGGTATTGGGACTGATCAAATTCCATGCATGGTCGTCATGCTTTGGAAGCATGACATGAACTTTAAGGTAAAGTATATGCTTTGGAAAAGCATATGATCTATACCAATTCCCAATGACCAAAATTGATAAACTTGGTGATCAAACCCTGAAGATGACAGTGCAAAATGGATCTATAACTTCAGCATGAACATAGATCTTCTAGTATGCAGGATGTAAAAGTGTTGGGAATTCCTGAGGGTGATGTGATCAAAAACGATTGTATAACCATGATGCTTCCATTCCGAGGGAGTGATGACATGCTTGGATTTTAGTGACTCCTCTCAGTAGAGAAGTGACCTAATCTTAGTCCATGTATTGGACATTGATCCGAATGAGATTCAGATGCAATTAGAAGATTAGGTTCGCGACATTGATTTAATCAAGCATCTATGGGAGGTCCATGAGATCTGGATTTGAGATATGATCTCAATATCCAAGTCACTATACGTGGAACAATACAATCGCCATGTCCTTATCTCCAAGTATCTATAGAGAAATCACATTATTCTTGAAAGTGTTCAAGAATAATTCCATAGTTGAATTATATCTGATAATTAAATATGATTTAATTATCTTGATGCATGTGGAAATTATCTAATATAATTAAATGTGATTTAATTATTGTGGATAAGAATAATGTGGATAGAAATATCCAATTATTCAAAATATATTATAAATGTGATTTATAATGTATTAGAGAGATATAATTATAATTTTTATTTGTTAATTAATTATTGATGTGTATTGAATACACATTGTGTAATTAATTGAAAATGTAAATTATATTTTGTTTTGGGTTGTGAATGTGATTCACAAATTTCAAATGGCAAGATTGCAATATTTTCAAAATTAATTATGAATTATTTTTGAAGTATAAATCACAACAAAAGTTGTTGGAATAAATAATGGAGATTTTTATGGGATAAGCAATCTCATGAGATTTCATGAGATTGCCTCCACATGGAAACAAGTGGACGACTACCAAGTCCTATATGGAATTGGTGGCCATCCACCATATTCCATGGGGAGATGTAATCTCCATGTTGATTATCTCCTTATTTGTTTGATTTATTAATGATTGAATTGTATTTGATTTATCAAATATATTTAATCTAAATTAAATTATTTGTTGTTGGCTTTTTACCAACAACAATCTTGACCATTGGATTAAACATAAATCAATCTCATCCATTGATTTTATGTGTCCCATGGATTGTTATCCACGGATCCCAAAACCCTATAAAATATATAGGCATGCCATGCTCTCTAGGGTTATGCAATAGAAGCACATCTCTCTCTTCCCATCCCACACGTCAAGCCTCTTCTCCTCTTCTCTCCTTGGTGGTCGTCCACCAAACCCTAAAGGAGAGCTTCGTCGTCGCTTCACCACCATGCCACCGCCTCTACATTCTTTGGTTCTCCATCTTCTTTGGAGTGCTATGCTCGTGAAGAAGGTGTTCGATCTAGTACGACGAGATCAGGAGTTCACCGTGCCTGGATCAACTCGTTGGATTGCGAGGATCATGCGACTCTTCCGCACGCTCGCAAGCGTCTTCTCTACGATCGGACTTGAGACATGAGGTCTCTTTTCGTAGAGACTCGATCAACCATGCTTAAAGAGGTCTTCCTTTATACTTGATGTGGTTCTAGATGAACCAATCCGAGAATCATTCTTGGATCATGTGGTTGCATCGCATGAAATTATTTAAATTACGCTGCATCGAACAACTAGTATGACTAATCATTCGTCGTCGTATACGATACAATGCTCACTCTTCCATGATGCGCTTGAGGATTATCCCGTGTCCTTATAGTGGTATCATAGCCTTAGGTCAATGGTTTTGGATACGATCTGTTAACCTAGGACGAATTGGGTTCATTATGGTTGCGAAAGTTTTTGTCGCATTTGATTTTCACACATTTGTTTAGTGAATAAATTCGGCCCAGTTTAAAATGTTTAAACACAAATTAATCACTTGGATTTTGTTCCCCATTAAATAAGGAAATAATAGGATCTTAGTTTACGTAATTTGGATTCCGTTTGCTTGAGATATGGTTATTTTAATCAACATGTATTCACTGTTTCGAGAACTGCAAATTTTAACACGATTAATGAGTTAATTACTGTTTTGATAAACCTAGAAATGCTTGAAATATCACTTAGGTTCTGTCATAAATCAAATTTGCAATCTATGAAAATTGATTTTGTCTAATTTGGATTTAAATTGATTGACATACGTTAATTTTAGTAAGTAGGGGTCACTACTGAAGTTACATTCCTAATCAAGAACCATGTGATTGTCAATTAGTGAAATTAATTGTTAATTTCATGTAATAATTATGGAAAATATTTGAGAAATATCGAACGATGATTATTTCCTTAATTGACTTGGGCTCAACCAATAAATTGCTTAGATTTGATCTAGATCGTAATTGGAAACACAATCAACAAACAACTTGCTTGATTAGGATTGAGAATTTGTCTAGCAAATTTTCTTATAATAAAAAATATTTTGACTGTTACTATATGGTATAATTTCAGTTAAAGAAACAATGATCATCTCAAGTACACATTGATCTATTTGGCATTATCCTTTCTCGAGGTGGATATGGTGTCTAGTCGGGGAGCATTGGGGTAGCGGGTCGCACCGATTGCGGTGCGTTCCACTTCCGTCGGTACTGGCCATGACAGCAGGTAGGGGCTCGATAATGCTAGAGAAATCAAGGTGTATTTTTCTAATTATTAAAATTCAAATTAACACGTACTTTGAGATAATACCATATATATATTCAAGTAAAACAATCAAGTTTGTTGAGTGAATTGGATTGATAATTAATTTAATTGATTAAATTAATTATGTCTAATTAAAACACTCTATTTTGAATAGAGTTATTATTTCTCATGGAAGAATTAATTTTATGAATATGATTCATGATAATTGATTAAAATTTGAATAAGAGGTAGAGGATCACATAAGTGACATCCATGGTCTCCTATCAAGGCGAAGGGTTCCGTCGCCAAATATTGTATGTAGGAGATGCTAGTCCGAAGTGACAGCTCCTGCATACGATCCATTTGGATCGGGCTCGTCGCTTCTCGAAAGAATAAGGACGTATGCGTAGTGACCCCAATATCGGATCCTCATATTATTGGGACGATATTGGATTGTGCATAGCGAGTTGTATTGCTATTGACAGTTGGTTCAATTAATGACAGGTCGACATCACCTTATGGATGGTGGGCCCGGGTGTTAAAGACCGAATTGGGAAATGCAAGTTGAACTTGTAAGGTGGAATTTGTTCCCGCTCCTCTTTATTAGAGTCATAGGTTCTCATATTATTGGGATATGACAAAGATAAAGAGGAGATCCAAGTTCCTGCTTGAGATATAGGGCTAAGTATATCTCTTACCTTGAAAGTCATTAAAGGAATAAACTTTCAAAGTTGATAGAGCAAGACCAATTTGATTTAAAATACCTTACTAAAATATTATTATATGTTTAATATAGTGCATTCTTAATTTCAGAAAATGAAGTCCATGAATCCACTAAGCAGGCTTCTGGATGTCAACCAGTTGACCGGATCGAATTACTCGGATTGGATATGTAATTTGGAGCTTATTCTCTTGGCTGAGAGCATAATTTATGTGCTCTCAGAAGACAAGCATGAAAGCCCAAAACGAAGGAAGAAAAGCAGTACAATGACAAGTATGATGAAGATCATATCTTGGCTAGATGTTATATCCTTGGTTCTCTCTCCAATGTTCTTCAGAAGCAACAAGTGGAGATGAGCACATGCTAGGAAATAATGCAGAATCTGAAAGATATGTTTGGTGACATTATCCGCACTCAGCGTTACAATATTATGAAAGAACTTGTTCGCTGCAAGATGCAGGAAGGAACTTCAGTCCGAGAACATGTACTCAAAATGTTTGGGTACTTGTCTGAGCTGGAGACTCTTGGGGCAAATATGGATGCAGACATGCAAGATGACTTCATTTTGATGTCTTTGCCCAAGTCTTTCAATAATTTTGTGATTTTATTACACATGAACAAGTTGGACTTGACGAACGCTGGACTTCTTGTTGCATTAAAGTTTGCAGGAGACGTAATGAAGAAAGATGGTCCTGCTGGCAATGCAATGGTTGCACAGGTCAGAGGGAAGCGTGGTCGGAAGCAAGGTTCTTGGAAGGGCCCGTCCCAGAAGAGAAAAAAGAAGAGTCAAGGCGTTGGCTCATCTTCTAATGCATCCACACTGATAGCGTCCAAGAAAATCGACTTCTGTCACCACTATAAGAAGCCGAGGCACTGGAGGCGTAACTGCTCGGAATACCTGAAGCGGTCGACAATGGTAAAGCTCCAGCATGTATGAAATCTACTTTCATCATTGAAACTAGTTTTCTCGTTGGACGAGAAGGAAGTTGGGTTGTTTATTATGATGCTTCTGTTCATGTATGCAATTTGTTGCATTTGTTTAAGGAAACTAGAAATCTGGAAGAAGGAGAGATAGTCATCCAGAGGGGATCTGATGCAAGTGTTGCAGCAGTCGTCGTCGGGACTTGTCGACTATCATTATCTATTGGTAGAGTCCTAATACTTAAAGAGTGTCTTTATGTACCTGAAGTCAGAAGGAATTTGATATCTGTATCTATGCTTGTTAGAAGTGGATATTCATTCCTTTTCTATAATAAATTAGTCATAAATGATTATGATAAATATATTGCGGATGGTATTTTGACTTCTGGTGGACTCTATGAATGTGCATTAATGAGCATGTCATGAATGTTACAACAACTAATAAAAACCCTAAAAGATACAAGGAGAATAAAAATCATTCGAATATGATTTGGCATCAAAGGCTTGGTCATTTATCTATTGACAGGATCAACAGATTGATAAAGGATGGACCTTTAGATTTTCTACAGGTTCAATCTTTGCCTTCTTGTGAACATTGTGTTACAGATAAAATGACTAGGATGCCTTTCCGTAACAAGGTTACAAGATGCAAAGGTATTATTGACCTAGTACATACCGATGTATGTGCTCCCTTAAGTACCGCGACTCGAAATGGATATCGATATTATTTGACGTTAATTGATGTCCATTCGTGATACGGGTTTATCTTCCTATACGTCATAAATCTGAAATCATTGAAAAGTTCAAAGAATCCAAGGCTTTTATTGAGAACCAGACCGATAGGAAGATTAAATGGATTCGATCTGATTGAGGTGGCAAGTACCTCTTAGATGAATTCAAGGAATATCTTAAAGAGGATGGAATTGTCTCCAATCTCACTCCTTTCGGAACTCCTCAACTTAATGGTGTTGTTGAAAGACGCAATAGGACCATCATAGTTATGGTCCGTTTATTGATGAGCAAAGCACATTTACCAATTAGTTTTTGGGGATATGCAGTAGAGACAGCAATATTTATCCGGAATAAGATTCCTAGCAAATTTGTGCCTAAGACTACTCATGAGCTCTGGTATCGAACCAAACCTAGTGTTAATCCCTTGAGGGTTTGGGGTTGCTTGGTACATGTGAAGAACGTGGACGCAAGTAAGCTAGAATCTCGCACTCGTGAGTGTTACTTCATTGGGAATGTTAGAGATGGTATTGGATATCAGCTCTATGACCCTGAGACCCAAAAGGTTTTTATTTCTAGAGATGTGAAATTTCTGGAGAATGATTACCTTAAAGGTCAAGACAAAAATGAAGCAGAGGAACTCAATGAATCCCCTGAGGATTCTAAGCTTCCTGAACCAAAAACTGAAGAGATAAATAAAGATGAAACACCCATACATCTTCGAAGGAGTTCGAGGGTGGTTACACCACCTGAAAGATATGGATTCCATGTGTCAAGTGAGACTGACAATGGTCCTACTTCATTCGATGAAGCACTCGTCGATCATGACATGGATAGATGGATGCTAGCAATGAAGTCAGAAATTGACTCCATGCATATGAATGGTGAATGGACCATAGAGGATCCACCTAAAGGGGTAAAACCTATTAAGTGTAAATGGATCTTCAAGAGAAAGAGGGGACATGATGGGAAAGTAGAGACTTTCAAGGCATGGCTCGTAGCCAAGGGCTACAAAAATAGAGAAGGCATCAACTACGATGAGACATTATCTCCTGTGGCTTTGCTTAAATCCATCAGGACATTGCTAGTTATAGCTACATACCATGACTACGACATCTGGCAGATGGACGTCAAGATTGCTTTCCTCAATGGATACCTCAAGGAGGATATCTATATAGAGCAGCCCTAGGGCTTCATAACTGAGGATGGCAAAGTATGCAAGCTGAAGAAATCCATCTATGGGCACAAGCAAGCTTCTTGTAGCTGGAACATTAGATTTGACGAAACCATAAAGAGTTATGATTTTGTGCAGAATTCTGGGGAACCTTGTGTGTACATGAAGCTTAGTGGGAGCGCCATTGTGTTCATCATGCTTTATGTAGATGACATCCTTATCATTGGGAATGATACATGGATGATGACCAATGTGAAAATTTGGCTATCCCATACCTTTGAGATGAAAGATCTTGGAGAAGCCTCTTACATCTTAGGCCTGAAGGTTTTTAGAAACTGAGAAAAGAGGATAGTGGGATTATCACAACATGGATACATTAAGAAGATTCTTGAACGATTCCGTATAGATAGTTCTAAGAAAGGTTTCCTTCCCTTAAGGCATGGTATCCACTAGTCTAAAGGGATGGCTCCTCAAACTGTTGAGGAAAAGAAAGCCATGGCTGGATGCCCTTATGCATCAGCTGTAGGAAGGTTAATGTATTCCATGATGTGTACTAGGCCAGATATCTGCCATGAAGTGGGAGTGGTAAGTTGTTTCCAATCCTGCTATGGAGAGCAACACTAGAATGCAGTAAAGAACATATTCAAATATCTATGACGTACGCAAGATTTCATCTTTGTCTATGGAGATGGTGATCTCCAAGTCTTGGGATATGCAGATTCTGACTTCCAATCGGATATTGATGATCGAAAATCTACAACAGGGTTTGTATTCCTGTTGAACGGTGGTGCTATGAGCTGGAGAAGCAAGAAGTAGGACACTACAATAGATTCAACAACAGAAGCCGAGTACATTGTCGCATCGGATGCTGCAAAGGAGGCAGTGTGGTTCCACAAGTTCATCTTGGAGCTTGGCATAGTTTCCTCTTATACTCCCATCCCATTACTCTGCAATAACATGGGAGCCATCGCCCAGGTGAAGGAACCCAGATGACATCAAATGAGCAAGCAGGTGGAAAGGAAATACCACATCATTCGGGAGATTCAAAAGCGTGGTGATATCATCAACATCAAGGTGGCCTCCGCCGACAACGTTGCTGATCCTCTTACCAAATTGCTGACACAAAAGGTTTTCGATCAGCATGTAATGAGTATGGGTTTAAGGATTATTCCTGAATGGTTCACAGGGCTAGTGGGAGATTGTTAGCAATGTGAGCCCGAGGCGAACCATTCCTGCAATAAATGTTATTGTAATAAATGATTTATCAAAATAAGTTATTGATTATTTTTTACTCCCTTTCTTAGATTGAATGAATGAATGCACTATAAGGTCCCTCTATAAAATAAGGGTTATGTACCATGGCCTACTTGATAATCATATAGTTGTTTATTCATTGAATTAATCATAGAGGCTGATGCTTAGATGAATATCTAAGGAGTTAGATGGAGGACTCACCAAGTATCATCAAGTGATTGTTAAGTGATGATCTTCAGCCTGAGTAGGAGATGGCAATACTTTATCATTTGGCTGAAATCTGACCGACCTCTTGATGCAGGTCCACTACATGGGAATAGTGATTCAGAGGTGTCACATTAGTTGAGTCAATGGGTTGACTTGATGCGATCGAGATAAGCAAAGACCTATGTTAAATACTGTCACCGCATAGGAATACATCCTCTGACCAGAGACAAATGTGTTACTATATGTATGAGTATGTACATTTGGCATACCAATAGGTTGATGACCAAACCAAGGTCTATACACCAACGAGCTGGTGTGCATGTAAGGACATATGAGTAATAAGATCACTCAAAGGGATCATACATGTTCACTTGTGAATTGGGAGACATGAGCTCACTCATGAGGTATTGGAACTGATCAAATTCCATGCATAGTTGTCATGCTTTGGAAGCATGACATGAATTTGAATGTAAGATATATGCTTTGGGAAAGCATATGATCAATACCCACTCCCAATGACCAAGATTGAGAAACTTGGTGATCAAACCCAGAAGATGATAGTGTAAAATGGATCGTTATCTTCAAGATGATCATAGGTCTTCAAGTATGCATGATGTACAGGGATTTGGAATGAAGGATATGGAATAATCCTCAAACGCATCATGGAAGCGTGAGCATTGTATCGAATGCGATGAAGAACGACTAGTCAAACTAGTTGTTCTATGCTGCAGAATTTAAAAATTTTCATGCGATGAAACCACGTGATCCAAGAACGATTCTCAGATTGTTTAATCTAGAACCACAACAAGTACAAAGGAATACCTCTTGAAGCGTGGTTGATCGAGTCTCTATGAAAAGAGACCTCCTATCTCAAGTCCGATCATCAGAGAAGATGCTTGCGAGCGTGGGGATGAGTCACGTGATCCTCGCAATCTAACGAGTTGATCCTGGCACGGTGAACTCCTGATCTCGTCATACGAGATCGAACGCCTTCTTCGCGAGTGTAGCACTCCAAAGAAGACGGAGAACCGAAGAACATAAAGGCGGCGGCGCGGTGGCAAAGGTGACGAAGTAGTCCTCCTCTAGGGTTTGGTGGGCGGCCACCAAGGAGAGAGGGAAGAGAGTTGATGTGTAGAATGAGAGAGAGAAGAGAGATGTGCTTCAAAAGCATAACCCTAGGGAGCATGGTATGCCTCTCTATTTATAGGGTTTTGGGATCCATGAATCTCAATACATGGGACACATAAAATCAATGGATGAGATTGATTTATGTTTAATCCAATGGTCGAGATTGTTGTTGGTAAAAGCGAACAATTAATAATTTAATTTAGATCAAATATATTTGATAAATCAAATACAATTCATTCCAAAATTAAATCAATCAAATATAGTAGATAATCAACATGGAGATTGCATCTCCCATGGAATATGATGGACGACCACCAATTCCATATTGGACTTGATAGTCGTCCACTTGTTTCCAAGTGGAGGCAATCTCATGAAATCTCATGAGATTGCACATCTCCTTGGAAATCTCCATTAGTTAATCCAACTTTTGTTGTGATCTATTCTTCAAAAATAATTCATAATTAATTTTGAGAATATTGCAATCTTGTCATTGCAAATTTGTGAATCACATTCACAACCCAAAATAAAATATAATTTACATTTCCAATTAATTCCACAGTGTGCATCCAATACACATTAATAATTAATTAACAACTATAAATTATAATTAGCTCTCTATAATACATTATAAATCACATTTATATTATGAATATATGGATATTGCTATTAACATTATTCTTTATCCACAATAATTAAATCATATTGAATTATATTGGATAAATTCCACATACATCAAGATAATTAAATCACATTTAATTATCATTCTATTAATGCTCAGATATAATTCAACTATGGAATTATTATTGAACCCTTTCAAGAATAATTTAATTTCCTTGCAGATACTTGGAGATAAGGACAGGGCGATTGTATTGTTCCACGTATAGTGACTTGGATATTGAGATCACATCTCAAATCCAGATCTCATGGACCTCCCATAGATGCTTGATTAAATCAAGGCCATAAACCTAATCTTCTCATTGCATCTGAATCTTATTCAGATCAATGTCTAATACATGGAATAAGATTAGGTCACTTCTCTACTGAGAGGAGTCACTAAAATCCAAACATGTTTCATGACTCCCTCGGAAGGGAAGCGTCATGGTTATACAATCGTTTATGATCACATCACCCTCAAGTATTCCCAACACCTGTACATCCTGCATACTGGAAGACCTATGATCATCCTAAAGATATAGATCAATTTTACACGGTCATCTTCAGGGTGTGATCACCAAGTTTCTCTATCTTGGTTACTGGGAATTGGTATAGATCGTATGCTTTCCTAAAGCGTATATCTTAATTTCAAATTCATGTCATGCTTCCAAAGCATGATGACCATGCATGGAATTTGATCAGTTCCAATACCTCATGAGTGAGCTCATGTCTCCCGATTCAAATGTGAACCTGTATGATCCCTTCAAGAGATCGTATTACTCATATGCCCTTACATGCACACCAGCTCGCCGACGTACCTTGGTTAGGTCATCAACCTATTGGTCTGCCAAATGTACACACTCAAACATATAGTAACACATCTATCTCTGGTCAGAGGATGTGTGCCTATGTTGTGACAGTATTCAACATATGTCTTTGGTTATCTCGATCTCATTAAGTCATTCCTTTGACTCAACTAATCTGACACCTCTGAATCACTATTCCCATGCATAGGACCTGCATCAAGAGGTCGGTCAGATATCAACCATATGAGGAAGGATTTCCATCTCCTACTCAGGTTGGAGATCATCACATAATATCATTTGATGTTGCTCGATGAGTCCTCTATCTAACTCCTTAGATATTGCTTCCAAGCACCAGCCTCTATGATTCAATTGCAGAATCTACATCTGTATGATCATCAAGATGGCCATGGTACATAACCCTAATTGTACTAAGGGACATATTATGCAAATAGGTTATTCTTCATTTCAGATAAGGGAATGATATTCGCAATAACATTTAATGCATAATGGCTCACCATGGGCTCGCATGTTCGACAATCTCCCACTAGCCCAAAGAGCCATTAATGGGCTAGTCATTTAAACCCACACTCATGTGACAATCATAGGCTATTTAGAAAAATAGCTAGGTAAGCTGATCACTCACTCTGTTTCCGAGAGACTACGTCAAGTCGTTTTACGACACTTGCATATCCCTCAGTAACAATGCTCGCATCCAATGCGAATGTCGCTTCTTATGCAACCAATACTCAATTTTGTCAATTATAGTGTCCTTGACACTATAGCTTAATAATTATTATAACCAGTTTTTCCATTATCCTTATCAGAAATACCCTTATTCCTGGAGATCTCTATCTCCTAAGGTCTTCATAATTAAGACCTTTTTAGATCACTATCTATAAAGTCTCAAGTTCATGAAGATAACACTTTGAGATCACCATCTCAAAAATCTTTTCATCTTTGAAGATATTATTATTAATGCAATCAAGTGTTTTATCTCCTTAGTAGGATTAGTAAAAATTACTACTCCCACTGCATGGCAGATATCTAACTTTCATACATATCTAGCATACACTCGGCTTCTCGTAACTAAGGCACAAGGGCAAGTAGTTCTAGCATTTACTTCATCAACTCTTTAAGGTGCTATCCCTTTAGACAGGTCAGTATCATGTCTTAAGGGAATGAAGCCTTTCTTGGAATTTTCCAAATATGGAATATATATCCAAGGTGTACCATTAATGCGACGGTTCCAATGCCCTCTTCTCTTTACTTCTGAAAATCTTCATAACTAAGATCTAAGAGGTATCCTTGAGATCATATCTCAATGTATGGAACGACTAGTATATAAAACACTTATTATTATTATTATCCTTATATCATTCTAAATTATTAGGATATCATCTACATATAACATGATGAACACAATGACACTCTCACTAAGCTTCGCATGGTACATCAAGATTCTATCTGAAATCACAACATTTATAATTTCATCAAATCTTATGTTCCAACTACAAGAAGCTTATTCGAGTCCATAGATGGAGTTTCTTTAGCTTGCACGCCTTGCTTTCCTCAACCATGAAGCCCTGTGGCTACTTCAGGTGAATATCCTAGGAAAGATATTCATAGAGGAATACAATCTTGACTTACATCTTGAAAATGCTATAGTCAAGTTGTGTAGCTAGGGTTCGCTATATTCTGATGGATTTAAGCATGGTCATTGAAAAGCAAGTCTCATCGCAAGGGTTGTTTTCTCTTCGTTGTATAGCTCATGGCTAAGAATCATGCTTTGAAGGTTTCTACCTTCTCATCAGGTTCCCTCTTTCTCCTGAAGATCCATTTACACCTTAATGGGCCTTACCCATATAGGTGGATCCTCGAGGGTCCATATACAACACTTGTATATGAAGTCTAGATTATACTTTTATTGCTAACATCTATCTTTCCATGTCATGATCCTCAGGAGCTTCAACACATGAAGTCCGATCATTTTCAGACTTAACTGACACATACAATACATCCTCAATCTTAATTGAAGAAGTATTAGTGTTTCATCTTCATTTATTCTTTTAGTTTCCGATTTTAGGGGCCTCATTATCCTTTCAAGATTAAATGAGTTCGTTTACTTCATTTTCATCTTGATTCTCAAGAGAGTCATCCTCTAAGAATCACACTCTCAGAGATGAGATCTTGTAAGAATCTCAAGGTCATAAATTAGGTATCCAATACCATCCTTTATTTTCCTAATGAAATAGCAATCTCCAGTGCCAGATTCCAGATTACTTGCATAGAACCTTATTACGAATATATATTGTAGTCTCTACTACATATATACCTTCGAAACTAATATATAATTATGCTAATATTAATCATTGATCAAATCATGTCACACATTATCCAATTGTATCTCCCTATAACTCTTATTGAGTTTAGATTTATTAGGAGGAGTGAGATAGAAATGTTATTCATATCTCTATAAGGTATAATATGAATTCATCTAATAGGTACTGACTACCTAGATTAGATCAAATTTCATTTAATCTTCCTTCAAACTTTGGTTCTAAACCAAAATTGTGAAATCTATGCACATTTCAAAGGTTTCTAAGTGAAGAGAAGAAATCTCATATCACAAATAATCATCAATAGATATCGCATATCCACAATGTTTATTCTGATATAGATGATTCACATACATCAATATGTTCTTGACATCTTACACCATTCCAAGGAAGGGTGTATTGGACATTTTTACTTTTGAATACAATATTCACAACTATGTAAGATTTGAACCTTTAGACAATGTAAAGTTATATCTCTTATTAGTGTATTGATCACAGTAATAGACAACTGTCCAACTGATCACATTACTAGATTTTAGATTACTATTTGAAATATCTTCATCATAACTCTTTATGATAGATCTATTACAGAATTCATGTTTATTTCCAACATTTAGAAATAAACAATGATTGTATTCTAATATCTAGGTCATAGAGACATTCTCTAAGACTAAGGGCTCTCCCACTGAAAATAACAAGTCCATCTATCCAATAGAGATCGTTGCAACAATTGCACTAATGTCCATGTCGATGACTATTAAACCTTAAAATCAAATTTGATAGTCTTCTAATACATATGCAACTAATTGCACGTGTCATTAGAAGAATGATATACAATTATTAGACTTTTATCTTATCCAATAAGAAAGTCAATTTCAATGACTAAATGTTGATTATTCCGATGCACTATCCGAGTCCTTCTCTAGGATCTAGATAGACTTGATAGTCATACTATCTATACATCAGCTTATTGCAAAATTGGCATTCATCCAACTATTTGGATGTCATATGGAAGTCACAAAAGTACAGTCAACTCTTTGACTTTCCTTTTTACTTGGGTCTAAGCCATGCTTCCACTATGCTCCCTTTATATATAAACAACCATAGCTTTAGACGAAGGATCTCTTATGCTGAATTCAAAAGATCTCAATATAAGAGCATTTCAACATTTGTACATGCTTCATTTAATTCATCCAATATTAACATTATGAAGCTTCATGAATGACTACAGTATAGATTGTAGGATGATGACACTCATTATATCTACAAACATCTTAACTCTTAAAGAATTAGGTTCAGGTAGGTATTCAAATATTTTGAATACACCATCTCTTATAGAGCCACAATTCTGGATAATGCAGTGAACCATTTCATTCATGATTAAATGTCAAGAGCACAAATGTATGCCGTAACATCTTCTTAGAATTTTATAAGGATTATTCGACAATTGCGCTCATCATCGACATGTCACTTCCAAAGTACATTCGATGAGAGATCAAGAATATAGAGACATAAAAATCCTAGGATTGTAGTCCTATTGTTTATTTAATTATCACTCCTCATTATTATGAGGAAACTTGCACATCGCAACCACATACAATATGTATCCAATTGCAAGCACAATACCTTAATCATGGATCCAATCCATGATATTTTACTGGTTATTATTGAGTATAATATTGAGTGGGTTTAATGAAGAATTATTTTAAATAAGAAATTTGCATAAGTTTATATATTTATATATATACATATTTTACTTTGATTTAGGAATTTTTATATCAAAATTGTTTTGCCTTGTCAATAACGAAAGTTCATTCCCTTAATCACTTTCAGTGTAAGAGATATACTTACCAATATATCTCATGCAAGATCTGGGATCTCCTTCCTAATCGTTGTCACATCCTAATAATATGAGAACCTGTGACTCGGATAAAAAGAAGCGGGAACACATTCCACCTTGCAAGTCCAACTTGCATCTCCCAATTCGGTCTTTAATACCCAGGCCCACCACACCTAAGGTGACGTTGCCCGGTCATTAATTGAATCAATCGTGAACAGGAATACAAATCGCTATGCATAATCCAATATCGCCTCAATAATATGAGGACCCGATATTGGGGTCACTACACATACATCCTTACTCTTTTGAGAAACGAAGAGCCCGATCCAAATGGATTGTATGCAGGAGCTGTCACTTCGGACAGGCATCGCCAACATACAATATCTGGCGACGGTCTATTTGCCTTGACGAGAGACCATGGATGTCACTTATGTGATCCTCCACCCCATATTCAAATTTTAATCAATTATTATGAATCATATTCATGTAATTAATTCTTCCAAGGGAAATACACATCTATTCATAATATAGTGTTTTTAATTGGATATAATTAACTTAATCACATTAATTTAATTATCAATCCAATTCAATCATCAAACTTGATTTTACTTGAATATATGGTATTATCTCAAAGTACGTATTAATTTGAATTTTAATAATTAGAAAATACTTCATGATCTCTCAAACATCATTCGTTCCCTACCCGTTGTCATGGCCACTACCGGCGGGAGTGTGATGGACCGCAACTAGTGCGACCCGTTACCCCAACGCTCCCCGACTAGACACCATATCAACCTCAGGAAAAAATAATTCCAAGCCAATCACTTTGTATATGAGATGATCGTCGGTTCTTAAACCATAATTATACCATATAGTAATAATCAAAACATTTTGGATTATAACGAGATTTGCTAGACAAATTCTCAATCCTATTCAAGCAAGGAGTTTGATGATTGTGTTTCCAATTATGGTCTAGATCAAATCTAATCAATTTATTGGTTGAGGCCATGTAAATTAAAGAAATACTCATCATTAAATATTTCTCAAATATTTTCCGTAATTATTTCATGAAATTAACAATTAATTTCACTAATTGATAATCACATGGTTCTTGATTAGGAATGTAATTTCAGTAGTGACCCCTACTTGCTAAAATTAACATATCTCAAACAATTTATATCCAAATTAGACAAAATTTATTTTCAAAGATTTCTAATTTGATTTAGGACAGAACCTAAGTGATATTTCATGCATTTCGAGGGGGAATAAAGCAGTAAGTAATTCATTAATCATTTTAAGATTCGCAGTTCCTGTAACAATGAATACATGTTAATTAAAACAATCTTATCTCGATCAAACGGAATCCAAATTACGTAAACTCAGATCCTATGGTTTCCTTATTAAATGGGAAACAAAATCCAAGGTGATTAATTCGTGTTTAAGCATTTTAAACATGGTCGAATTTATTTACTAATCAGATGTGCGAAACTTAAATGCCACAAAAACTTTCGCAACCTTAACGAACCCAAGTCATCCTTGGATTACGGATCGTATCCAAAAACTTCGACCTAAGGCTCTGATACCACTTGAAGGATATGTAATAATCCTCAAGCTCATCACAGAAGCATGAGCGCTGTATCGAATACAACGAAGAACGACTAGTCGAATTAGTTGTTATATGCAGCGGAATTTAAAAATTTTCATGCGATGAAACCACATGATCCAAGAAAGATTCTCGGATCGTTTCTTCTAGAACCAAAACAAGTAAAAAGGAATACCTCTTGAAGTGTGGTTGATCGAGTCTCTACGAAAAGAGACCTCCTGTCTCAAGTCCGATAGTCGGAGAAGATGCTTGCGAGCATGGGGATGAAGCGTGTGATCCTCGCAATCCAACGAGTTGATCCAAGCACGGGGAACTCCTGATCTCATCGTACAAGATCAAACTCCATCTTCGCAAGTGTAGCACTCCAATGAAGATGGAGAACTGAAGAACGTCGAGGCGGTGGCATGGTGGCGAAGGTGATGACGTAGTCCTCCTCTAGGGTTTGGCGGACGGCCACCAAGGAGAGAGGGAAGAGAGTTGACGTGTAAAATGAGAGAGAAGAGAGATGTTCTTCAAAATCATAATCCTAGAGAGCATGGTATGCCTCTCTATTTATAGGGTTTTGGAATCCATGGGACACATATAATCAATGGATGAGATTGATTTATGTTTAATCCAATGGTCAAGATTGTTGTTTGTAAAAGCTAATAACTAATAGTTTAATTTAGATCAAATATATTTGATAAATCAAATACAATTCAATCCTAAATTAAATCAATCAAATAAAGGAGATAATCAACATGGAGATTGCATCTCCCATGTAAAATGGTGGACGGCCACCAATTCCTTATTGGACTTGGTCGACGTCCACTAGTTTTCAAGTGGGGGCAAATTCATGAAATCTCATGAGATTGCATATCTCCATGGAAATTTCTATTATTTAATCCAACAACTTATATTGTGATTTATTCTTAAAAATATTTCATAATTAATTTTGAGAATATTGCAATCTTGCCATTGGAAATTTGTGAATCACATTCACAACCCAAAACAAAATATAATTTACATTCTCAATTAATTACACAATGTACATCCAATACACACTAATAATAAAATAACAAATATATATTATAATTAGCTCTCTCTAATAAATTACAAATCACATTTATAATATATTATGAATAATTGGATATTGCTATCCACATTATTCTTTATCCACAATAATTAAATCACATTTAATTATATTCGATAATTTCCATATACATCAAGATAGTTAAATCACAGTTAATAATCATTCTCTTAATGCTCGGATATAATTCAACTATCAAATTATTCTTGAACCCTTTCAAGAACAATATGATTTCTCCGCAGGTACTTGGAGATAAGGACAGGTCGATTGTATTGTTCCACGTATAGTGACTTGGATATTGAGATCACATCTCAAATCCAGATCTCATGGACCTCCCATAGATGTTTGATTAAATCAAGGATGTAAACCTAATCTTCTCATTGAATCTAAATCTTATTCAGATCAATGTTCAAAACTTGGACTAAGATTAGGTCACTTCTCTACTGAGAGGAGTCACTAAAATCCAAACATGTTTCATCACTCCCTCGGAATGGAAGCGTCATGGTATACAATCGTTTATGATCACATCACCCTCAGGTATTCCCAACACCTGTACATCCTGCATACTAGAAGACCTACGATCATCATGAAGATATAGATCAATTTTACATTGTCATCATCAGGGTTTGATCACCAAGTTTCTCAATCTTGGTTATTGGGAATTGGTATTGATTATATGCTTTCCCAAAGCATATATCTTACCTTCAAATTCATGTCATGCTTCCAAAGCATGAGAACCATGCATGGAATTTGATCAGTCCCAATACGTCATGAGTGAGCTCATGTCTCCCGGTTCACATGTGAACCTGTATGATCCCTTCGAGAGATCGTATTACTCATGCCCTTACATGAACACCAGCTCGCTGCTGTATAGATCTTGGTTAGGTGCAGATCTTGGTTAGCTCATCAACCTATTGGTTTGTCAAATGTACACACTCAGACATACAGTAACACATCTGTCTCTGGTCAGAGGATGTGTGCCTATGTTGTGACAGTATTCAACATAGGTCTTTGGTTATCTCAATCTCGTTAAGTCAATCCTTTGACTCAACTAATCTGACACCTCTGAATCACTATTCCCATGCAGAGGACATGCATCAAGAGGTCGGTCAGATATCTGCCATATGAGAAAGGATTGTCATCTCCCACTCAGGCCGGAGATCATCACTTAATAATCATTTGATGGTGCTTGATGAGTCCTCTATCTAACTCCTTAGATATTCATCCAAGCACTAGCCTCTATGATTTAATAGCTGAATCAACAGCCGTATGATCAACAAGATGGCCATGGTACATAACCCTAATTGTACTAAAGGACCTATTTTGAAAATTGGTTATTCTTCATTTCAGATCCGGGAATGATATTCGCAATAACATTTATTGCATAAATGGCTCGTTGTGGGCTCGCATGTCCAACAGGGAATACAGGAGGGTGATGTGATCATAAATGATTGTATAACCATGATGCTTCCAATTCGAGGGAGTGATGAAAAAGGTTTGGATTTTAGTGACTCCTCTCAGTAGAGAAGTTACCTAATCTTAGTCCATGTATTAGACATTAATCTGAATGAGATTCAAAAGCATTGATAAGATTAGTTTTGCGGCCTTGATTTAATCAGGCATCTATGGGAGGTCCATGACATCTGGATTTGAGATATGATCTAAATATCCAAGTCACTATACGTGGAACAATACAATCACCCTGTCCTTATCTCCAAGTATCTGCGGAGAAATCACATTATTTTTGAAAGTGTTCAAGAATAATTTCGTAGTTGGATTATATCTAAGCATTAAGAGAATGATAATTAAATATGATATAATTATATTGACGCATGTGGAAATTATCCAATATAATTAAATGTGATTTAATTATTGTGGATAAGAATAATGTGGATAGCTATATCAAATTATTCATAATATATTATAAATGTGATTTATAATGTATTAGAGAGAGCTAATTATAATTTATATTTGTTAATTAATTATTGATGTGTATTGAATACACATTGTATAATTAATTGAAAATGTAAATTATATTTTGTTTTGGGTTGTGAATGTGATTCACAAATTTCCAATGGCAAGATTGTAATATTTTCAAAATTAATTATGAATTATTTTCAATAAATAAATCACAACAAAAATTGTTGGAATAAATAATGGAGATTTTCATGGAGATATGCAATTTCATGAGATTTCATATGATTGGCTCCACATGGAAATAAGTGGACGGCTACCAAGTCATATATGCAATAGGTGGTCATCCACCATATTCCATTGGGAGATTTAATCTCCATGTTGATTATCTCCTTATTTGTTTGATTTAATTTAGGATTGAATTGTATTTGATTTATCAAATATATTTAATCTAAATTAAATTATTTGTTGTTGGCTTTTTACCAACAACAATATTGACAATTGGAATATACATAAATCAATCTCATCCATTGATTTTATGTGTGCCATGGATTGTGGTCCATGGATCCCAAAACCCTATAAATAGAGAGGCATACCATGCTCTCTAGGGTTATGTAATAGAAGCACATCCCTCTCTTCCCTTCCCACACGTCGAGCTTCTTCTCCTCTTCTCTCCTTGGTGGCCATCCACCAAACCCTAGAGGAGAGCTTCATCGTCGCTTCGCCACCGTACCGCCGCCTCGACGTTCTTCGGTTCTCCATCTTCCTTGGAGTGCTACTCTTGTGAAGAAGGTGTTTGATCTCATATGATGAGATCATGAGTTCACCGTGCTTGGATCAACTCATTGGATTGCGAGGATCACGTGACTCATCCCCACGCTTGCAAGCGTCTTCTCCAACGATCGGACTTGAGACAGGAGGTCTCTTTTCGTAGAGACTCGATCAACCATGCTTCAAGAGGTATTTATTTATACTTGATGTGGTTCTATATGAAACAATCCGAGATTCATTCTGGGATCATGTAATTTCATCGCATAATTTTTTTTTAAATTCCGATGCATCGAACAACTAGTCCGACTAGTCGTTCGTTGTCGTATCCAATACGACGCTCATGCTTCCGTGATGCGCTTGAGGATTATCCCATATCCTTCATCCTCTTGAGGCAGTTTTGACTTTGAATGACATTTATTTGAAATACAACATACTATAGTGGCTGAAGCCTTTGATTCCATCATGACTGAACCTTATGAACCATTGACAGATTCAGATGTATTATAACTAGACCAAGCATGGGATGAACTTGATGCTTTAATTTCTCCTCTCTCGAAAATAATTATGCCCATGCTAGAAGCTCCTATTTCAGAATTACTTCATAACATGGAGAAAATTCTTACAATTACCGCACCCACCCACCCCATAAATTCAATAGAAGATTCCCAAGAGGCAATTCAGGCCTCGATAGTTTAATTAGAACCTTTACCTAATGACCTAAAATATGTATTTTTAGATGAAGAAAATAATACATACCCGGTAATAATCAATGCCCATGTGGAACTTGATCAAGAAAATAAAGTAATGGATGTTGTGAGAAAAAATCACGAGCAATTTGTTGGACGATATCTGATCTCTAGAGAATAAGTCCTTCATATTTTACCCACCATATTTATTTGGAAGACAATGCAAAACCTTCTTGAGAAATGCAAAGAAGATTGAATCCAAATCTACAAGAAGTAGTTAAGAAGGAAATATGCAAATGGTTGCGTGCAGAGATCATCTACCCAATATCAGGTAGTCGATGGGTCAGCCCTTTACATGGTGTACAGAAGAAAGCTGGTCTTACTATAGTCACCAATGATCAGGGTAAAGAGATACCCCCTCGTAGAACCACTTCGTGGAGGGTTTGTGTTGATAACAGAAAATTAAACATCGCACGAAGAAAGACCACTTCCACCTCCCCTTCATAGATCAAATTGTCGAGAGACTCGCAGTAAGAGAATATTTTTATTTTCTCGATGTATACTCATGTTATAATCAGGTTGCCATTGCACCTGAAGACCAAGAGAAAACAACATTTACATGCCCTTACAGTACATTTGCTTTTCGTCAGATGCCCTTTGTGTTGTGTAATGCACCGGCTACCTTCCAACAATGTATGATTGCCATATTTGCTGATATGGTGGGAGATTTTATGGAAGTATGGATGAGATCTCTGTATTCGATGATTCTTTCGATGAATTCCTTGGATTTCTTGATCGGGTAATGCAAAAATGCATTGAGGTGGACCTAGTCTTATCAGGGAAAAAATCACATTTTATGATCACCAAAGGCATTGTTCTAGGTCACATTGTCCCTAAAAAGGGAATGGAGGTTGACCCACCAAAAATTGCAACTATAACTTACCTCTCCCCGCATACATCACTCAAAGATGTTTGATCTTTTTTAGGAAATGTTGGCTTCTATAGAAGATTCATAAAGGATTTTTCAAAAATCGCTAATCCTCTTACTGAGTTACTCTCAAAGGATCGAGCTTTTGAATTTTCTGAAAATGCCCTCAGATCCTTTGAGACATTAAAAAGTTATATCACCAAAGCACCAATTTTATAGTCCCCTGATTGGACCTTGGACTTTGAAATAGTGTGTGATGCATCGAATTATGCAATAGGGGTTGTACTAGGCCAAAGGAAAGATGGTAAACCATTTTCCATCCATTACGCTATCAGAACACTTGATGATGCACAAAGAACTACACAATCACTGAAAAAGAACTGCTAGCAGTTGTCTTTGCATTTGAAAAAATTAGGTCGTACCTATTGGGTTCACATGTGGTTGTTTACACTGACCACACCGCACTACGTCACCTACTCTCCAAGAAAGATTCCAAACCATGACTGATTAGATGGATACTCTTGCCACAAGAATTTGACATTGAAATCAAAGATAAGGTGGGAGTACAAAATGTTGTGGCGGACCATCAATCCAGACTCCATGAGTCTGAAACCAAACAAACTGACCAACTCATTCCCATATCGAAAACATTTCTTGATGAGTCCATTCTTGCAATATCACAATTACCGTGGTTTGCTGATATGGTAACTACTTAGTTACATATCGAATTCCAGAGGATTGGCCTAAGGAAAAACAAAACCGATTCATAGTTGATTACCGACACTATCATTGGGAAGATCCATTATTATTTAGGGAAAGGACTGACTGTATATGGAGACATTGTATACCTGATTCTTAACTTTCAAGTGTCCTATCTCATTGCCACACTTTTGGGTGTGGTGGACAACACTCTGGAAAACGTACAGCTGCAAAAGTACTCCAATATAATTTTTTCTGGCCCACGTTATTTAAAGATGCTCATGATTTTGTTAAATCATGCCCTACTTATAAAACTACGGGGACTATGACAAAAAGAAACATGATGACTATAAACCCTATCCATGTGTTGAAATTTTTGACGCGTAGGGCATTGACTTAATGAGTCCTTTCACTCAATCCATTGGGTACCTATAGATATCCATGTGTTAAAACTTTTGACGAGTAGGGCATTGACTACGTCTCTAGATGGGTCGAAACCATCCCCACTCATGTTGTCGATAGTGCGACAGTGATGAAGTTATTGAATGGTTTATTTGCTTTCTTCGGCATACCTAAGATCATTATAAGTGATGGGGGTTCGCATTTCCTTAATAACTCGGTGTAAAACTAATGAAGGATAATGGAATTGAACATCAAGTTTCTACAGCTTATCATCTCCAAACTAATGGCTTAGCTGAGGTCTCTAATCGAGAAATAAAAATCAGTCTACAAAAAAATGTTTTTTCCGATCGCAATGATTGGTCCCAACACCTTAATATAGCATTATGGTCCTATCAGACTGCTTATAAGACTCCTCTAGGGATGAGTCTATATCACATTGTTTATGGCAAACCATGTCAACTACCACTCGAGATCCATCATAGATCATTATGGGTTATAAAAATAAGTAACCTTGATTTAGCCCAGGCCAGCTAGAATCGATTACTTAACCTCAATGAGTTAATTGAGCTTCGCTGCCGAGCATATGGTAACAACCTTATTTACAAAGAAAAGGTTAAAATTTGGCATGATGCCAACATTTCTGACAAAACCTTTTCCATTGGTCAAAGAGTATTATTGTTTGATGAAAAACTAAAGCTCTTTCCAGGAAAGCTTAGGTCAAAATGGAAAGGTCCATACATTGTCACACAAATTTTTGATAATGGGTCTGTTGAAATAGTCGATTCTAAAACACTACCAGCCTTTGAGTAAATGGACAACGCCTCAAACCTGTCATTGAATCTGAAAAATAAATCGATGTTTCAGAAACCCATGTTCTGCAAAACCCCTCATGACCCACTTATTTCTTTGTTCACTGCACATCTCATCTCATACATCATCCCATAACTAGTTTACTGCATATGCATTTACCATGAGGGCATGGCAAATCATAAGCATGGGGCCCACCAAAAAGTTGCATTTTTCATGCATATTGCATCACATTTCTATACCCAGTTGCATCAACTCTCTATGTTTACATATAGGGAGAATAATTGCCTCATCATTAAGCACCACATGAAGATTGAGATTTGAAGTGATTCTAAGCTTACAATGCTTGTGACTCTCTTTTGCCCTCTTGTATTAAAAATCAAGGGACTTAGCCTCGATTCCATTTTCAACACTTAGCATCAATAATGTACTTAAACATTATATACTGAAAAGATCAGGATCCTTGTACTGCGATGCTAGCTTGACATCCAATAGGCTAAGGGGGTCTTATGATGGTTGTGCTTAGTGTTTGTGAGATGGTGAGCTTATCATGGAGTAGAGGAGTAGGGAGTGTTCCACCAAATACATGTGAGGAAGCGAGTCCACCTTAAAATGTAAGGGAGTGTTCCCTACTGGTCAAGTAATTGCCCATTATGTACATTTGAAACCTTCAGACACCAGTGATGAATCCATGATTCATTAACTTTTCTACCGCATTTCGTCCTAAAACCCTTATCAAATACATGTAAATAAACATCAATTTCCATCTTTTATAAAAACTTCATTCATGAATAAATATTCACTTTTAAGCATCAAAATCATGTAAATAAATAAAGAACAAAGAAAAGAAAAGAAGGCATATTGGAGATATGTATATATGTACAATATGACTTATAAATATAAACATAGCTGCAAGGTATATTTATAACCTAACCCTCAAGACCAAGTCAGCATGGATTGGTCGAAAAACTAATAAGTAGGGGGAGATAAGGAAAGAAAACCATAAAAATAAATTAAGACACTCTCCATATACTTCTCACTATATCAAATAAATACAAATCCTCAATGATTTTTAATTAAATCATATGTACATATTTTTTCACCAAACTCTTTTCCTAATTATTTCTAAAAATATGTATAAAAATATAAAAATATGTTAAAAATATTACCCTCTACATATATTAAGAAATCCTATTGTAAATTGTCAAAATCTCAACTTCTGAACATCACAACTTCTTCATACAAACTCCAATTTCACTCTACTCACCTTTAAAGTTCATAAAATAATATTCTCTTATTAATAGAGTTAGTTTCATTGAATTCGGAGTCCGTATGCAAAAAGTCGGTATTGGGACAAAATGACAACGGAGTTTCTGGGCTATTTATTTTATCTGGAACACATTATTTATACTTTTATTAATTTTATAATTTCTAACTATTTTCATGATATTGTATTTTCACCTTATTTATTTCAGAATTTTTGGATCTTATTAATTATTTTAATAAAATCCAAAACCCTAATTTATAGATGAAAATGAACTGGATAACTTATACCTATATTTATTAATATATGTAAATTAATTTATTAAAATCCCTAAAAATTCACACAACCCTTATTTATTATTATAATAATTAAGAAAATATAAAATTAATATTTAATTATTTATTTACTAAATTAACAATCCAAAACCTATATATCTATACTTATTTATTAATATAATATTTATATTTCGAATAATATTTATTTTTTTATAAAAAGTAATTATTCTATAACTTAGATAATTTAATTATTTACATTTCTTGTTTTTGTACCTATTTAAATAACACTATTTAATATTTAATATTGAATTTCTAAGAAATTTACACATCTGGCCAACTAGGTGCTGACATGTGTCAGCACCTGGTTCATCTTTTTCAAGAAGGTTGTTCGACTTTCTGTTCTGATCAACTATCTTCAACTATTTTTCTCGCGCACCTCATAACTCATTTAGGCAATCTATTCCCTTGGATCTCATCTCCTAACAACCAAGATTTTCAGCGACCATTAGATTTAACTTGAAGCTCACGAAATCTCCCTATATATACCCCCAAAGTTGGCGGTTTATAACTAACTCTCTCATATCCACCTGAAGCTAAGTTTCCAGTGGCTGACCCCTCTCTTCCTCGCCTTGCTCCGCTCGCCCAGGAGGTGACAGCTCCGATCGAAGTTGCCTGTGTGAGAGAAGGAACATCGGGGAGGAGTTCCAAGGCGTTCACTCCGCCTTGCATCGCCGCCTTGCGTGCGTCCAGCTCCGACAAAGATCGGTTATCAAAGCATCTACTAGAGGTAATACACCTCTACGTTCCCATATATACTCATCCACCTTCGTCGATTTCTTTCTCGACATTCATGCCATGATTAGCGTGGTTGATCACGTAATTACATTAGCCTAAGAATCTAGATTAAACGCTCATTCAAAATGACATCCAAATCATTTCATAACTCAATCCAAATCTCGTCTTATTTCTCGAGTATTTCTCATGCACATTTCATCTATTACGGAAGCATATTTTGATCTTGCAAAAACTTTAATCCATTGGCCGATTTCTAGCAAATCGAGCGCATACACATCTTCTTTGCAGGTTCTTCTTGAATTCGGAGCGAAATTTGATCAATCTAGAGTCCTTAATCATCTCACAATTCATGTTCAAATAAGACACAACAACTTCACTCCAAGAACAGAATAGTGGGATTGCAACCTTCATCACTCGTACGCCACCGCTCTAAGCCTTCATCGACCGATGTCCACCATGGCTCGAGGGTTAGAGGAGCTAACCCTCTGGCCCCACTGAAGGTCCAAGTGAAGAAGTTATAGCCCGTGATAAATCGAAGAAGGAGTCGTCTTCATCAGCCGCTCAACCACTTGAAGAACGGCCCAAGAACAGCTGTGTTACAGGCTGGTGACAGCTGGTGACACGTGTCCTCGAGTGGACGCTCCAGATTCGTCCGTCGCATCTAATCTTGTCCATTGAAAGCAAAGCGGTAAAGATTTGCGTCTTAACTCCAGAGGACTTCTAGCATTTCTAGAGCGCTCCAAAGTTTTCCAGAATTTACATTTAGGTCCCCATACAGGGGCCTAAATGTACACTTTCATATTTTCATTTCAAAACAGTCCCTGGCAGAGGACCAAACTGCATAACTTTTACAATTTTTTCTTGCATTTATACCACTGATTTGTAGGGGATTTTGGACGCATTTTTGACACTATTTTTCATAGATTTTTTAGGGTAGTTACGCGACTACCCCAGCAAGGTTTTCAGTAATTTTATGTATTGTCAACATGTTTTCATCATGTTTTGATTTGCCATATATTGACTCCATTTTGATTTGATTTTGTGTGTTGTTCGAGCCCGTTGCTCATCTGCTTTAACTACTATATAATATCATCTATACTTCACATATCCTTCACATAATATATAGTAGGTAAATTGTTTGAAAAATCTCACTTTGAAAAATAAATAAAAATTGGAAAAATATAAAATCAAATAAAAATTTAAAAAAATCACATTAAGAAGAGATAAAATAATCACAAAATATATTTTCTCTTAAAAAGTTCAAAATATACTATTCTGCCTCCTTGTGTTTGACCCAGGTACACTTACCTGGTTAAATAAATAGTGTAAGGATTTTCTTAAAAACCAATCTTTGTTTAATCGATTAGGATCTCTTTGCGGTTTTCTACACCGACAACCCATTCATCTAAAACCGCAATCGGGTTCGAGCCGCATCAAAATGGCGGCATTGCCAGGGAGGCGTTAGTGTATTTTGATTTTTTTACATATTTTGTGATCTTATTTTCTCTCTTCTTGTTTTTTATAGCTTTTACTTGGTTTTTCTTACGGCTTTTCTCGACTCGTTTCTCGATCGTCTTTAGCTGCTAACTAAATTTTGCAGGGCCTGCAGGATCAGCCGGTTCTTAGGAAGCCGAGTTTGTTGAAAGAGCATAGGCCGATTCTTTCTTTACGAGTCAGCTGCAGAGGGCAAAAATTAATTAGTGTAATTGTTGTAAAAAGAGAGAGAAAGTTGTATTGAACTCTAGTAGAAGGGATCCACTAAGTACTCCCGACTTGTACTCCCCCCCCCATTTTTTTTCGGGGTCTGATTCACCGAGTACCGTGTATTTGGGGGATTAGGACACCAACCATGGTTTTCTCGCCTCGACGTTTTTTCCGTGGCTTTTTCTATAGGTGCTTGTTTAGGAGTTTCTTTTATTCTATGTGATTGTGCTTACATAGTTAGTCTTAGGACTTGCAACCTAGGTGCATGATTTTAGGATTTTTATAAAATAAAAAATAAAAAAGTAGATGTTTGTTTGAAAAAACTCAAAAATATAAAACCCCGAAATGAAAGCAGGATTGCTGAGTTATCTGACCTAAAAAAACGTAAAGGTTCATCTGATTTGGGAGAGTAATCCCCGCACATTTTCTTAGAGTGCGCGAGTAAGTGACGACCCATAAGGTTAGAGCCAAAGACTTGTATTTCTTGCGAAATACTACTTAGTCTATACACCTAATCACTGCCCCTCAGTGGATATTCTCGGGTAGCCGGAAACGGTCCGGGTTTACTTAGCAGAGTGGGAGGTTTAGAGGACACTGTGTAAGACTTCGTCCTCAAGTAACACAGGTAGCCGGAAACGGTCCGTACTTACTCTCATACTGGCTAAGTGCAAGTGATTTTTTGTAAAGACTCAGGCCAGTGTTTCAGTGAAAACATTGGGCACCTATCAGCTCGAATCAGCCCGCGTTAATCGATTATACTTGTTTGCTTATTACAACCTTAAAACCGATAAGATAAAAGACCGAACCCTTACGGTCTTCATCGCGTTGTGTTGGTGAAAACGGGGTTTGCTTTTTGTTTGCTTGCGGGGCGTGAGTTACCGCAGCTTTACGCATTTTCCCCTCTCTTTTGAATCGCAAATCATGCTCTCCCGATCATTCTCTTGATATCGAAGATGACGTCTCGATGGCTTTTCTGGTCAGACTCCGTGAGCTTTTGACCATCCATAGTCATTCTTACATCTTCACAAGCTTGGGATGACTCTCCTCCCAAGCTGGTCCCATTTAATCTCAAGGAGAGTCAGACCCAGACTCCCTCGCCTCCTGGCCAGACTATTAAGGCAGACCCTTGTCTCAATACATCATCATCTCCAGCCGGATTTTCGCTGAGTTCTTACGAGAGCTTTTCTTTCACTGAAGATTTGAAGTAGATGGCTCGCGACAAATGAGCAGTAGACGAGAGGCCACCTACTGAGGAAAATCATGATGGAAGACAAGACTCAGCCGCAGATATTACGATAGGGATTCTCGACACTCTCCAACAAATGATTATCCAGATTCGAGAACAATTCAGAACTCAGAACGAGTTACGGGTTGAGATAGCCACGCTGCGAGTACGGGGTGAGAACCAATTACCGCTTGTAGTGGTTCCCGCTACTTTACGGGAAGAGTATGACCCGGGTGCGAGAACGCTTCATTATTGGATTTGGCTACTGCCGAATCAAGGGCCATACGAGTTGAGGTCGTCCTTCATCTCATTGCTTCCCAAGTTTTACGGGAATGCTATAGAGGAGTTATTTACCTTTTTACAACAATTCGAGATGATCTGTGGTACGGCTAGCTATCCAGGAGTTATGCAAGAGGCTGTCCGCCTCAAAGCCTTTCCCTTTGCCTTAGCCAATATGGCACTTTACTTGCTGAGTCACCTGAGAAGGGAAATTTCTACATGGGACGATCTGAGGTCCACATTCCTGCGTTAATATTTTCCTATGGGGAGGACAAACATGATGATGAGTCAGATCTCCAATATTACGCAGCATCCGCATGATTCTTTCCATGATGCATGGGATAGATTCAAAGATCTTACGGAGAGATGCCCACATCATGAGATACCGATGAAGGTGCTAGTTCAGAATTATTTCGGAGGACTCCATCCGGACATCTAGGGGCTAGTGAGTACCGCATATGGCGGCAGCTATTTGAACAAGGATGCCGAGTCAGTCTGGGCCATCTTCGAAGGGATGGTTGAGATCTCGAGAGTCGTCGACTCTACTCGGGTATTTCAGAAAGTCCCTCAGTCACCACATCACCGAGAACACCATAAGGTGGCTAACATTTCCGAATCTGAATCCAACACCAACATGGTCTTTATTAGTGAGAAATTTATGTTGATGGATGTGATTCAGAAACAAGTTCAGGACTTACAGCCGGTGCGAGAGTTGGAGAAACTCTCATCTCTACCTCAATTAGCTGAGTGATCTTTCGAAGAAGGTTATAGAGCTCCAACTTCAGTACCAGCAGAGCAATCTTCCTCAACCGCAAAACCTACACGGAGGATCTTACCCGCTCCACCCACCCGTCAGATTTACTTCATACAGAGCGAGCTATTAAACTCGTAGAATCATTGGCATGAGGATCAGTCTCATGCCAATCCTAGCCAGATCACCAATGCTACAGATACGAAGTTGAGCCACAAGCCACTCTTGAGATTAATGCGATTTGGTATACTCCAATTCAGCAACCGAGTATACCGCATCATCAGCAGTAGTGGTACAACCAATCGTAGCATAAACATCCACATTTCCAGCACTGGCAGAACTTCATGCAGCAGCAGTCTCACCAGGATGTTATCAGAGACCACAATCATACCAATATCATGCTCACCATTCACAGACATTTCCTTATCAGCAGCCACAGCAATCTTCCTCCATACCACAGAGATTCTCCCATCCTTCCACCTCTCAGCAATACATGCCAACGCAGGAGAGAGGAGCAAGACAGGGCCACTACACCGATTCTGAAATGAACTCATAGGCCCATGCATTAAATCGAATCATGGATATGTTGAGTATGCTCCAGATTGCGCACAAGACAGAGATGGAGCAGGTTAACCGTTGTCTAGATGAGTTAACCGCACCGAAGACCACTCTTCCAGCCCAGCCTCAGATGAAACCGAACAACAAGAGGAGGCATCTAGATCAGGTAGACAACACTACAGGTACGATCTCTGATCCTGATTTTTTATCTAACTTCATTCGTCTCAGGAGCAGTAGATCACCACGAGCACCTACTAGAGTAGAGGAGAGGGCACTTAATGAGGAGCAGGAGCAAATCCATGAACAACCAAAGTCTGATGTTGAGGAGGAGAACCAACATGTTTATGAGTACCATCACGACTATCAAAGAGAAGGGAGCGATGATGATACATTTGACATGGACACTGGCAATTCAGACGATGATATCACGCCAGACCATGCAGATACTCCTGACAAAAATATGACTTCCCCTGTTTTAGAGAGTTTTTGTACATAATTCTGAAACTCTCGATGTACATGTTGATTCTGAATTGAATAAAAAGTCTAATTTTCTCACTCCTAACATTGTCCCTTTTCCCGACGCTTTGTTCGGGAAAGGAAAGAAAAACGCCAAAAAGAATGTTGTCACTCCAGAGACCGAACGATTACTAAAAGATCACATCATTCTGAAGATTCCACTTCACGATTCCTTGGATCATTTTCCTACGCTCAAGAATCAGTTAAAAAATTTGTGTACTACATATAGGAAGAAGAGATCACGAGTTGAGAAGCATATATTGACCAAGGCAACTTCATGTGCGATTCGGAACAAGGTACCCAAGAAGAAGAAAGAGTCTGGAGCTCACTACGTCAATTGTCATATTGAAGACACTACATTCCATCATACTCTCTTAGATAATGGTGCCTCGATTAATTTACTTCCATTCTCTTTGCTTGATATGCTCAAGCTAGGTCCTCTCTACAAGTCACGAGCGATACATCAGTTTGCGGATCGATCTGTGAAGAGACCCAAAGGTGTGTTGAGGAACATTATCGTGACCTTTTCAGGGCTTGCAGTTTCCAGTGGACTTTACTGACCTAGACATGACGTGCCCTACACAGTTACACCTTGCTTCAATCATTCTCGGGAGGCCCTTTTTGTAGACAGCAAGAGCACTCTTTGATTATGATGCTGGGAGAGTATCATTTCGCACAGACAATGGAGAGATACACATTGATATGGACAGAGGATGTAGCAGTCCCCGATAAGTATTGTCATTCACTTCAGAGGACACTAGTCTTGCAGAAGATTGACAGCACATAGATGAGACACAATTTCCTGATCTTGAGAGCATTTGTTTTGATACCCATGATATCATACACGAGGATAGGGTAGATAACATGGTACCTAGTTCTTCAGATTATTGTTCACATATAGAGACAGATTTCGTATCAGATTCAGATGAGCAGTGACCTGGCGTATACATCTCAGTGTCGCAAATTGAGAGTACACATATTACAGCACGAGAGTCAATTGATTACATTTCACATATTATACAGTCTATTCAGCGTAGAGAGTCGGATGGTGTCATGCTTACACATATAGAAACCTTCTGTAGTCTGACTCCAGAGATGCATATTTAAGAAAAGAGAGCTATGCCACGTACAGAGTTCACTTACAGAGGAGGCTCTACTTTTTCAGCCAAGGATCAGTACGCACATAAAAAACAGAAAATTCAGTATGACTGCGGTTGAAGTGATCTATTTTTTACAGGATTCATGATCATTCTTTCACTTCTTCTCATCCTGTACAGACTTTTGAGCCATTCGATTTCTGGAGATCTGCAACACTTGTATATTCTTCGTAGACCACAATCATCCCCATTTTTGCTCGTCTTCTATGCTTAGTATACCATATCCTAAGTATGGGGGGGACCGATTGTTCATTGATTGACGTTTTATATTTTGTTCTAATTCTTTTGTATATCCTTTCTTTTTCACAAATCACTGGTCTCCGATTTTTGGCTACACTCTTTTCTATATTTAGGATGCCTTATCCTAAGTATGGGGGGACCGAGTGATTTCGATGATTTCATTTTCTTTATTTTTGTTGTTCCTTCATTGTATTTTCTTTTTTCTCAGTCACCTCGTTTTTGCTCTTCCATAATACTTACGATGACCTAATCGTACGTTTAGAAGGAGTTGACTGACTTGTTTTCGTATATTCTTTTCACCCACTCTTACTTAGCACGAATTATGTCCTCCTTTTTCTCTTTTGACGCTATGAGGGCATAGCACAAGCTAAGTATAGGGGGTGCGTATATATTGTATATATACTTTTGTCCATAACTCGTACTTTTATGTATTCTCTATATCTATAAAATCCATAAAAAGCAGGTGAGGGTTAATTTAAAATCTATTTATACATTTATTTATTCACTTTTAAGCATCAAAATCATGTAAATCCACCACTCCTTTGAATGTCTTCCATTAATAATCTGTCTTGTTTCAGTTCATTCGACTTCTTTATCGCTCTTCTTCTATTATTCATCAAAAAAAAATATTCATCAAGATTTTATCCTCCATTTACAGCAAAATACATGTCCTTTTATGTTTCCAAGTCCCAAAAGAAAGTATTAAAGCACATTGGTACTCTTGAAAAGTGAAGAGAGATATTGAAAAAAAAGTGGCAGAAATAAAGAAGAAGACGAAGAAGTACTACAAAAAAAGTATAGCAGAAAAATATATTGCAAAAAAAAGAAAAGAAAAAAGAGAAGAAAGAAAAGAAGAAGAAACCACGAGAACCATTGTGTGAAAAATCTTTTCTCATGACCATCATATGCCATCTCTATCTTCCTCTTCTCCAAATTTATCTTAGAATGATCAATATTGTCACATATTAGACCTCACTCATTGAAATCAGAGCATAATCGCCTCCACCAAATAAGCCTTAACCTAAATACTCCACAAATTAACCTATTATTTTGCTGATCAATTGGATGAAGTTGGGTCGAGTGTTAAATGAATTATAAAGTTAGGGGCTTGTAATAATACTTCAAGCCGCCATGTCAGACATTTCTTGGCTTAGTGTATCAGATCTAGATGATTGTGGTTGAAAGCTCTTGGTAATTCAGTACATTTGACACTTGAGTCTATCCTCATGTCTAATAACATTATTGATGCTAGGGATCGCTTGATTCGAATCAAGCAAGTCTCTGCATTAATTCATATCTTAAGGACACTTGAGATAATCAAGCATTGTAGGAAAAGATTCATTTCTACTATTTAACTTTATGAAATTAAGTGTACATTTTTGTTACCCTAAGAGCCTATTCTCTTCCTATATGTCTACATTTGAGTGTTGAGATTCTTCATTTACATTTTGCTAGGGACTAGCAAATCTTAATCATGGGGGTATGATGAATCCTATATTCATCACATAATTGTGTTAAGTAGAGATAGATAAACCTGCAAGTGAAAATGCACATTATATTAGAAATAACAAAATAAGAAAGTGCCACTATGTTCATGAATGGTCCATACACTATATCACACTCTGCTAATGTTTGTGGCAACATTATTATTCAAGCAAAGAATCTAATCAATTGATAAATTTCATTTATTTTCTAGATAAAATATATTGTGTTGCATACAAATACGGGTTATTGATCGAAATCCTTATTCGATTAGTCTCATTAAATCACAATAAATCTATTAATTTTTGGTAAGTTTATGGATGTGAATGCTCATTATATGTGCAATATGGATTTAGGGGTAAATACACCATGCATTGGAATAATTGGCATAGCTAATAATTATCCAAAAAAGTGGCCTTTGGAAATATTTGAATTATCCAACATGTTGGTGGAAATTAATAGCAATTGCCATTATCAAGAAATGCATATGGAAAAGTGTATTTTTATTTACGTTAATATGAAGAGATGCATTCTCATATGAAGAGATGCATTTCTATATGACGAGGCATATGCGTCCAAGTGAAGGGATGTGTCTCTCCATTGGAAACGGCCATGCATGAGTGTATATATGAAGATCGTCTTGCTACCCTTGTTAATTTAATCAAATTAATGGTCAAATTAATTGTTGTGTCGTTCGTTGTAGTCAGGTAATAGGAGCTAATCAAAAACCACTTTTAATTGAAGTTCAATTACTTTCGAGCAGCAAAATTTTTTACTTGGGCAAGCCCAAGGTCGAACTCAAGGAGGCAGCTGTCTCTTTACGTAGATTTTAAGCAAATTTACAAGGTTGGATTTTCAGGTGATATTTTTTGAACTTTTTCAATATATTTTATGCAAGAAAGAAAAGACACATGCAAAATCAGGCCAGTTTACAAGTTAATTCAGAAAAGTGGTTAAATTAATTCAAAAAATGATGAAACTTGGCCAGATAGTGTAATGCAATGAATTAAGCTAGGCTAATTTTTCTTAGTTTTTTCTGACACTAGATGAATTTACTGTGAATTAAAAATGAATGCAAGGTGATTTTAACTAAATTAATTTTAATAAATACAAAATCATAATATTTTTCATATAGAAATTATCATTGATAGTGTGAAGAATCCATGAAAATTAATAATCCTAAATTTCTATGTGAAATGGACCTATTAGAAATTAATTAAGAAATACACAAAATGATTTATGCAGGCTTCAGGTTGCGTGCAAATGAGTTGATTTTTGGATACAATGTAAAGTTAATTATCCTGAGTCTAATGTGACTTTATGAGAATTTTTGGAGCCACAGAGAATTTAATACAAATTAAAAGCATAAATGGGTAAAATATGACAAAATTCCACCAATTAATTAATAATAAAATCCACTATTATCACAAAAATATGACAAGTGTCACATATGAAAGAGGATAAATTAAGCTACACAATGCAATTTTCAAACTTGAAAATTGATTTCATATGAATACCTAAAGATGCGTGCAAAGACAAGGGCCTAACTATAATTACAGAAAATAAAATTACAAAAAAATAAACATGCTTACAGGGACTAATATGTAATTACCTATAATGAGGGGGGCATGTATGCAAGTTGCCCACAGAACAAGTGCACCTCAAATGGGGTCTCCAGGTAGGGACTGGAATGCAATTTCCAAAACCTTCAGGGGACTAGTTGCAAAATACTCAGGCCGCACGTGAAAACCACGTGTGGTCCCAAGCTCGGATGGCTTTAGAGGATCGGACTGAGGCTCGGGGACTCTGGGGTTTCGGACATGGCTTGGATGGAGGCTCAGCTTGCTTCGAGGGCTCCAAGCCTGATGGTCGGGGAAGAGGCTCGCAGGTGCTTCATGGCGCGCTATGGACCGTGGATAAAATGATGGTCCAAAGGCTATGGATTTCTGGCGACATGGCGCACTACAACCCGTTGGATCAAGGTCAATCCAAGGTCGCTGGAGCTTGATGCAGATGAAGTCGTGGACGATCAAGTACCGTTAGATAAGGATGAATCCAACGACCCATGAAGTCGGGGCAAGTGGCGACGTGGCGCGCTCAGGTGCGTAGGATCCTCTTGATCCTACGGCTGCGGAATGAAGGCGACATGGCATCCTCCGGACCGTCTGTTCAAGGAGATCAGACAGTTGCTGGCTGTCATACTCAAAGGGTCCGCCGCATCTTGTGGCGGAGATGGCTGTGCTCCAGCGAAGGAGCTTGAGCTCTGCCTCCTCCTCTGGTTGTCGATGAAGGTCGTCGGTGGTTCGCCAATAGCTGGGAAGAATCGTGGAAGCGTCGGGGATCCACCGGAGGTCTCGGGAGCGGCTGGAATGAGCTGATGAGAGGTGGCGAAGAAGCTCGAAGGAGCTCCGATGAAGTTCCGGCTAGTCGAAATGGAGTACCTGCAGGGGGGTAGTTGAATAGCTGAGGTGTGCGATGTGAGAGTGGAGTGATCGTGAGTGCGGTGTGAGTCCTGAGGGGTGATGAGGGTGGTCCGGTGATGGTGCTCCGCCAAGGTGGAGGAGCTTACATCCGTGTGGGATGGAGTGTGTCGTCAGAGAAGATGAAAGCGTGCGTGAAGATGCCAGCTCCGAGGCGAAGCTCGGAGGATGGTCAGAGGAGTGTGGAGTTGATCGTGGGCGACGAATAAAATAGGAGAAAAATCAAGAAAAAGATGAAGAAGATCGGGAGGGAGATGGAGGTGTCTACTTGGGGATTGGAGCTCAAATTTGTGCTCCTGGTCATCACTCGAAGGCCGATAGAAGGTCCTAACTCATGCAGCTCATGGAGGAGGATGCGACACGGTGGGGGATGGTCGTGGATCTCATCGGAGATGGATCTCGATCGTCGCTCAACGTCTCCTCAAATCGTTGTCACCAAGATGAAGGTCGGAGCTCGGGGATTCTCTCTGTGATGGCAGATGGGGCTGATAGTCGATCGTGGGGGCGTATTTATAGGTGGAAGGTGACGATGTAGGTGGCGAAGTGGTGGAGTTGGTGGGCATCATGGAGCGAGGTGGAGGGAGTTCATGGTGTTCGAGGGGTTCAGTGAGGAAGAGGGAAGAGTGGGGTATGCAACGGTGGTGACAGGAGGTGGAGAGGGTAGCTGGAGTGGCTCCCAAAATTGAAAGGGGGCGGCACGCACACGAGGTGGGCGACGTGGGGCACGGGCCACTTAGGATGTAGGAGACGATGTCTTGACCGTTGCATCGAGTGATCCAACGGTCAGGAGAAGGGTGGAATGATGTGGTTGTTGGACATGCGAGCCCACGGCGAGCTAATATGCAATAAATGTTATTGCAAATATCATTCCCTGATCTGTAATGAAGAATAAATAATTTGCATAATAGGTCCCTTAATACAATTAGGGTTATGTACCATGGCCATCTTAATAATCATACAGTTGTTAATTCAATAATTGAATCATAGAGGCTGGTGCTTGGATGAATATCTAAAGGGTTAGATTGAGGACTCCTTAAGCACCATCAAATGATTGCTAAGAGATGATCTCCATCCTGAGTAGGAGATGGCAATCCTTTCTTACATAGGCCCACATCTTTCCGGCCTCTTGATGCAGGTCCTCTACATAAGAATAGAGATCCGAAAGAGTCAGATTAGCTAGGTCAAAGAGTTGACTTGACGAGATAGATATAACCAAAGTCCTATATCGTATACTGTCACGATACAAGCACGCATCCTCTGACCGGAGACAAATGTGTTACTATATGTTTGAGTATGTACATTTGGCAGACCAATAGGTTGATGACCTAACCAAGGTCTATACACCGACACGCTGGTGTGCATGCAAGGGCATATGAGTAATACGATCTCTCAAAGGGATCATAAAGGTTCATTATTGAACCGGAAGACATGAGTTCATTCATGAGATATTGGGAAGAATCAAATTCCGTGCGCACGGTCGTCTTGCTTTGGAAGCTTGACTGAATTTGTAGGTTTAATATTTACTTTTGGAAAGTATATGATCAAGACCTAGGTATGATATATTCTTTTGGAAAGTATATGATCGATACTAACTCCCAATGATCAAATGAGAAGCTTACTGATAAAACCCTGAAGTAGACAGTATAAAGTTTATCTAATACTTCGGGTTTATTCTGAGTCTTCCAGTATGCAGGATGTACAGGAATTGGGAATACCTGAGGGTGATGTGATCATAAACGATTGTATAACCATGACGCTTCCATTCCTAGGGAGTGATGAAACAGGTCTGGGTTTTAGTTACTCCTCTCAGTAGAGAAGTAATCTGATCTTGGTCCAAATTTTGGACATTGATCTAAATGTGATTCAAATTCAATGAGAACATTGGATTTGCGGTCTTGATTTAATCAAGCATCTATGGGAGGCTCGAGATCTGGATTTGAGATGTGATCTCAATATCCAAGTCACAATACATGGAACAATAAAATCGCCCTGTCCTTATATCCAAGTATCCGCGGAGAAAGCGCATTATCCTTGAAAGAGTTCATGGATAATTTCATTGTTGATATATGTATCCAAGCATCGAGAAAATTGATAATTAAATGTGATTTAATTATCATGGATAATATGAATTTGATTCATATTATAAGGGGAGTTATCTGAGATAATTAAATGTGATTTAATTATTATAGATATGAATAATGTGAATGTAATTCATGTTATTTGGGCACATGAGAAAAGAGATTCAATATGATTAAATGTGATTTAATTATCATGGATATGAATAATATGGATAACACTATCCATATTAATCATATATATTATATATGTGATATATAATATATAAGAAAGAGCTATATTGTGTTTTATATTTGTTGATTAATTGTTAATGTGAATGGGATTCATATTGAATGATTAATTGGAAATAATATTACATTTAGTTTTGAGTTGTGAATCAGATTCACATAATTTCAATGGCATGGTTGATATTTTCCATAAGATAATTTGGAATTATTTTTTGATGAAAATACTATCGATAAGAGATCATGATATAATCATGAGATAATGAGATCTCATGAGAAAATGAGATCTCATGAGATAATGAGATCTCATGAGATATTGAGATCTCATGAGATGATGATAGCCGTCCCCTTATTTTAGGGGATTGGTTTAGTCTTCTCATTATTTCTTCTCTAGACAAATGTGATTTAAATTATAATTAATTATGTTGATTTATCAATATAAATAAATTCAAATTAAATCACTTGTTGTTTTGTTTTACCAACAACAATCCTAGCCGTTGAAAGGAACACAATCAAACTCATATGTTGATTGTGTGTTGTCCATGGATTGGGATCCATGGACTCCCAAAACCCTATATAAGAAGAGGAACCCCTTGCTCTTCTTAATACACTCAACATAGATGAATGCTCTCTCTCTCTCTCTTCCTCTCTACACACCCATTCTTTCTTTCTCTCATGTGGTCGTCCACCATGGATGCTCTAGAGAGATCCTCCATCGTCGCAGCATAGTCATTATGCAGCCGATCGTTTGCTCGTGGATCTCCGTCTACTTCGACGTGCCTTGCTCGTGAAGAAGACGTCATATCTCATTTATCAAGATCAGGAGATCTGTGGCTTGGATCATCAACATGGATTGCGAGAAGCACGCGTCTCATCCACGCGCTCGCAAGCATCTCCACCGTCGGATCGAACTTGAGGCAGGAGGTCTCTTTGTTTAGAGACTCGATTGCAACTACGCTTCAAGAGGTAATCCTATTACTTTTTTGTGGTTTAGATGAAACGATCAGGGAAGTGTTCATGGATCATGTGGTTTCATCACATAAAAAATTTTAATTTCTGCTGCATCGAGCAACTAATGCGAGTAGTCCCTCTTGATCTCATTCGATGCGATCATCATGCTTCCGTGATGCGCTTGAGGATTTTTCCCGTATCCTTCAAGTGGTAATAGAGCCAGGTTGTAGAAGGTTTTGGATTAGATCCATGAACCTACGAAAGTTTGGGCTCGTTTGGGTTCGTGAAAATTTTAGCATTTCAATTTTCGCAGCCCTGACTTGTGATAAAATTTAGGCATTATTTAAAAGGTTTAAACAGGAAATTTTAAATGAATAATGTTACCCATTAATTAAGGAAACGGTAAGATTTGAGTTTGCGTAATTTGGATTTCGTTTGCTCAAGATATGATCATTTTATTGACCATATGTCCATTGTTTCGGAGACAACGATTAGAGACGTGATTAAGTTGTTAATTACGGTTTTAAAACACTTGGAAATACGTGTTTATCATATGGTTTCATTTTTAAATCAAGTTATCAATCTCTGGAAATTGATTTTGCTTAATTTGGATTTAAAATAAATGAGATATGCTATTTTTAGTTAGTGAGGGTCACTGCTGGAAATTGCATCATTGTTATGAACCTTGTGATTGTCATTCAAATAAATTAATGAAAATTAATTGTTAATTTTCTGAAATGATTATCGAGAAATATTTGTGAAATATTTAATGATGTTAATTATTTCATTGAATGACATTGCATTAACCAAAATGATAAGATAGTTGATCTTGATAACAATTGGTTAATATGAAATTTCCAACAAACGTTGTTTTCATGAAAACTCTAGTTTATCCTACAATAGTTGTGGGGCAACATTTACATGCAAAACCTTGTTGCTTGAATAGGATTGGATATTTATTTAGCAAATCTCCTTATATTATCAAAATAATTTTGATGAATATTATATGGTATAATTTTGGTTGAAAGATCGATGATCATCTCAAGTACAAAGTGATTGACTCCACATTGCTTTTTCCCGAGGCGGATATGGTGTCTAGTCAGAGATCGCTGGGGTAGCGGGTCGTACCGGTTGCGATCGGTCCCACTCCCACCGGCACTGGCCATTACAACGAGTAGGGAACAAATGATGCCTAAGAGATCATGATGTATTTTTCTAATTATTAAAATTTGAAATAATTCGTATTGAGATAATACCATAATTCAAGTAACAATTAAGAATGTTTGTTGGATATTAATTGGATCATTAATTTAATATGATTAGATTAATTGGAATCCAATTAAAATTAAAACACTCTATTATGAATAGAGTTGTTATTTCCCTTGGAAGAATTAATCATAGTGAATATGATTCATAGTGATTAATTAGAATTTGAATATTATATGGAGGATCACATAAGTGACATCCATGCTATCCCGTCAAGGCGAAGGGTTTCGTCGCCAGATATTGTATGTAAGGAGATGCTTGTTCGAAGTGACAACTCCTGCATACAATCCATTTGGATCAGGCTCTTATCTTCTCGAAAGAGTAAGGTCGTATACGTAGTGACCCCAATATTGGGTCCTCATATTATTGCGGTGATATTGGATTGCGTATAGCGAGTATTAAGCCTGTTGACGGTTGGTTCAATTAATGACGGGTCAACGTCACCTTTGGGGTGGTGGGCCCAGGTGTTAAAGACCGAATTGGGAGATGCAAGTTGAACTTGCAAGGTGGACTGTGTTCCTGCTTCTTTTTATCCGAGTTACAGGTTCTCATATTTTTGGGATGTAACAAAGATAAGGAAGGAGATCCCAGATCTTGCTTGAGATATAATGGTAAGTATATCTCTTACATTGAAAGTGATTAAGGGAATGAACTTTCAGTGTTGACAAGGCAAGACAACTTTGATATAAAAACTCCTAAATCAAAGTAAAATATGTATATATATATAGAAATATATACCCTTATGCAAATTTCTTCTTTCAGATAATCCTTCGTTAAACCCACTCAATATTATACCCAATAATAACCAGTAAAATATCATGGATTTGATTCATGATCCAGATATTGTATTTGCAATTGTACACATAATGCATGTGTTTGCAATGTGCAAGTTTCCTCAACATACTGAGGAATGACAATTAAATAGACAATAGATCTACGACGCTAGGGTTTGTTTGTCTCTATTGTCTTTATCTTTCATCGAGTGTACTTTGGAAGTGACACGTCAATGATGATTGTAATTGTCGATTAATCCTTATAAAACCCTAAGAAGATGTTCTGGCATACATATCTGCTCTCGACATTTTAATCATGAAGGATATGGTTCACTGCATCATGCAGAATGGTAGCTCTGTAAGAGATGATATATTCAAAATATTTGAATACCTACCTGAACCAATGTTTTGAGAGTCTAGATGGATGTAGACAAGATGAGTGTCATCATTCTACTGTCTATACTATAGTCATTCATGAAGCTTCATAATATTCATATTGTATGAATTTAATGAAGCATGCATAAATGTTGAAATGCTCTTACATTGAATTCTTTTGAATTTAACATAAGAGATCCTTAGTCTTAAGAAATGGTTGTTTGTAGATGAAGGGAGAACAGTGGAAGCTTGGGTCGGACCCGAGTAAGAAGGAAAGTCAAAGAGTTGACCTACTTCTGTGACTTCCATATGACATCGAAAGAGTTGGATGAATGCCAATACTGCAATAAGTTGGTGTGTTGATAGTATGACTATCAAGTCTGTCAAGAATCCTTAGGGAAGGACTCGGATAGAGCACCAAAATAATCTACATTTAATCATTGAAATTGACTTTTTTATATGATAAGATTAAAGTCTAATAATTGTATCTCATTCTTCTAATGACACAAGCAATTGTTGCATATGTTTTAGAAGACTGGAGAATTTGATCTTCAGGTTTAATAGTCATCTACATAGATTTTGATGCAATTGTTGCAACAATCCCTATTGGATAGATGGACTTCATATTCTTATTGGGAGAGCCCTTAGTCTTATAGAATGTCTCTATGACCTAGATATTAGAATACACTCATTGTTTGTTTCTAAATGTTGGCAATAAACATGAATTCTGGAATAAACCTATCATAAACAGTTATGATGGATATATTTTAGATAGTAATCTAACATCTAGTGGACTCCACAAAATTAGAAAATTAATGAATAGTTCATTAAAATTTCTAATACTGAAAGTTGAACCTTAAAAGATCAATAGTAGGATGAAGATCATTTGACAATGATCTGGCATCAAGTTTTTGACATATGTTTGTTTTTGAGATCAATGGACTAGTAAGATATGAAACTTTAGAATGTTTAAAATTTCAAATCTTACATACTTATGAATATTGTATTTAAAGTAAAATATCCAATATACCCTTCTTTTGGGAAAGGTGTAAGATTTCAAGGTATTCAAGATCTCATACTGATGAATCCATGATTCATTAACTTTTCTGTTGCATTTTGTCTTAAAACCCTTAACAAATACATATAAATACCCACTAATTCTCATATTTTAACAAAACATCATTCATGTGTAAATATTCACTTTTAACCACTAAAATCATGTAAATAAATAAAGAACCAGAAAAAGAAAGAAAAAGACAGATTGAATATATGTATATATATACAATATGACTTAAAGATAAATATAGCTGTAAGATATATTTTTAGACCAACCCCCAAGACCAAGTCAGCATGGATTGGTCGACAAACCAATAAGTAGGGGGAGATAAGGAAAGAAAAAGAAAGAAAAATAATCTAACACATGTATATACACCTTTCACTATTTATAAAACAAATACAAAACTTCAAAGTATTTTAATTATTTCATATTAATATATTTTTCACCAAATTTTCTCCTAATTATTCCTAAAAATGTATATAAAAATATAAAAAATAAGTTAAAAATTGTATATATGCCAAGAAATCCAGCCTACATATTGTCAAAATCTCAACTTCCGAACATCATAACTTCCTCATACGAACTCCAATTTCACTCTACTCACCTTTTAAAGTTCATAAAATAATATTATCTAATTAATAAAGGTGATTTCATCGAATTCGGAGTCCGTTTGCAAAAAGTCGGTTTTGGGACCAAAAGACAAAGGGGTTTCTGGGCTATTTATTTTATGTAACACATACTATTTATCATTTTCTTAATTTTATAATTTTTAAATTATTTCATGATCTTGTAGTTTCTACATAAATTATTTTATAATTTTTGGAGACTATTTATTATGTTAATAAAATCAAAAACCTCAAAATATAGGTATAAATGACCTATTTAGATACTAACCCTATTTATTAAAATATGTAAATTAATTCATAAAAATATATAAAAATTCGTACAAGTCTTATTTAATACCCTAATAAATAATAAAATATAAAATTAATTTTTACTTAATTATTTATTAAATTAAAAATCTAAAACCTATTTATAAATACATATTTATTAATAAAATATTTATATTTTAAATAATACTTATTATTTATTAAAAGTATTTATACCATAATTTAGAAAATTAATTTATTTAACTTTCTTGTATTTATACCTATTTAAAATAATGTAAGTTACTATTTTATACCTAATTTATAAGTAATTAAAGCTCTGGACAAACCAGGTGCTGACACGTGTCAGCACCTGGAGTCATCTTCTCTAAGAAGCCGTTCACCCAGGCTGTTCAACCGGCCGACTTCCACCAATTCTCCCGCGGCCATCCAGAACCTTCTGATCTATCTAGACCCTCCATCTTCTTCCCCCAACTACCCTCTCCATCGCCACCCTCCATTTCGACATGGAGCCCACGCCTATTCTCCTATAAAAAGCCCCCAAGTCGCCATAGCCAACCTAACTCTCCTAACAACCCAAGAGCCCAGCTCCAAGTTTACCGACCCCCTACTTCCTAGCCTGATTCCGGCCAACCTACAGTGGTGACAGCATCTTGGTGAAGCCCGCGAGGAGGAGGAGTCGACGGAGGAGGTTCCAAGGCCAAGCTCGACCTTGCATTGCCTCTCTACGCCGCGTCGGAGCTCCGGTTGAAGTCGCCGTCGAGCACATCGTCCAGGTAATACACCTAGACTTCCATAGGCTTTTTCATCCATTTCGTTTCAATTTTCTCCCGATTTTCGTGCATTGATTAGCAACGCTAATCACCTCTTTAGGAAGCTTAATCATTAGGCTAAACCGCCCTATCGAAATCCCTCTCGATTCATTTGTGTTTCGCATCCAAATCGATTCCAAATCATCGCCATTTTTCACGTCTCTGATTGCTTTGGCTGGAAACTCTAAGTTTTTCTCATCTTTGGAGCTTAAGATCATTCATCTGTTGGCCGATTCGATACGAATCGAGCATGTGCTTGTGTACATTGCAGATCCAGGTGCTTCGCAAGGCCTTTATTCGCCATTGGGAACCTTCGAGCATCAGTGAAATCCATCTCAATGGTTGGACTCTCAGAACTGCAACAGCTCTAGGTGGACGGAACCACAGACTTCATCGTCGATTCACGGCTGCTCGGAGCGACCTCAGCCGGAACCCTTCCGCGGGCGAGCTCGAGTGGTGGAGGAGCCACCCCTATGGCCCCGCAGGTGTGCCAAAGCCATCGCCGATCGGCTGCAATAAGTCGGAGAAGAAGGCGTCGTCACCAGCTTCCTGAACCCCCCAAGAACACCCGACTTACAGGCTTGCGACACGTGGCAGAAGTAGGCGCGTCCGATCGAGGCGCGATCTTCTAATCTCAAGCGTCTAAATCGAAACGGTGGGCAAATTGCATAATAAGCCCAGCCAGCTTCTAGAGATTTGTATCCGCCCCCACAGTTTTCTTTATTTACATTTAGGTCCCTCCGGGGGACCTAAATGTAAAGATTTGTTTAGTTCTTCTTCAGAATAGTCCCTGAGGACCGAATTGCGAACAATTTTATATAGTTTTTTTACGCTTATGCCCCTGGGCTGTAGGGGTTGTTTCTTCTTCTTGTGACCTCGGATTTCGACGATTTCTTGAGGGTAGTTACACAACTACCCCAGCTACTTAGTATAAAATTTTCGCGACTTTTTGACGAGTTTTCTACGTGTTTTGATTTTATCGAATGCCGTCTTGTTTTGTTTTGTTTTCTTGTGTAGTTCGAGTTCGCGGCTCGAACCCCGTTCACCCAATTAGATAGTATCACCTAGATATTACTCGCCTATTATATAATAAATAAATCTTTTAAAAAATATCCCTTTTTGAAAATTAAACAAAAATTTGAAAATAATAAAATCAAATAAAAATAATAAAAACAAAAATCAATAAAAAAGGGTGCTTTGATTTGACCACTGAGAGAAGAATTAAAAATAAGATTGCGAAGAGGAAAATCTAGGGAATTTATTCTGCCTCCTTGAGTTCGACCCAGAAACACTTGCCTGGTTAAATATTAGTGAACGGTTTTCCGACAGAAAACCGCAATTTGTTTGATAGGTTTAAGAATCGATTTTCTTATTTCGCGGCTTTCGGCTACAACCGACAACTTCCTTCTTTTAATAAAAAGAAAGCCGCGAAACCGAATTTTAGACCTCATCAAAATGGCGTCGTTGCCAGGGAGGCGTTAGATTCCTTTGATTTTTCATTTTTTCTTCGTGGTTTTATTTTTTTCTCTTCTCTTTGTTTCGTTTCTCGTACGGCTTTTCGTACGGCTTTTCGTGTTTTGTTTTCTGAGTTTCTCTTTAGTTTTCTTACGGCTTTCTCGGCTTTCTCGATCGGCTTTCCTTTGTTAACTATCTTTGCAGGGCCTGCAGGATCAACCGGCTTCTTCGGAAGCCGATCCAGTTGGAAGAGCAGAGGTCGGCTTCTTCTTCACGAGTCGACTGCAGAGGAGCGAAGTAGTTAGTATCCTTTTATTTGTAAAAGAGAGAGAAAGGGAGAGTGTTATACTTAGTAATAAAACCCTCATTTTTTTCGGGGCCTGATTCGCAGGATACCGTGTATCCGGGGATCAGGGCACCCACCGCGGCTTTTCATCGCTCATCGATTTTCCGCAGTTTTCTAGATGCTTGTTAGATTTTCTTTTACTCTATCTGCTTGTGCCGCGTAGCTAGTTTTAGGATTTGCAACCTAGGTGTTTTCTTTAGGGTTTTTAATAAAAAGACAAAAAATTTAACGTTGCCTGAAAAAACCATAAAAATCGCAAAACTAAAATCGGGACTGCTAAAAATATCTGACCAAAAACCGTAAATCAATTCAAGTGATTTGGGGAGAGTAACCCCTTCACATTTCATAGAGTGCACGAGCTCGAGAGCCGACACTTAAGGATAGAGACAAAACCCCGTATTTCTTGCGGGATACTACTGGGTCCATACACCTGATCACTGTTCCTCAGTGGGTAAGCTCGGGTAGCTGGAAACGGTCCGGGTTTACTTAGCAGAGTGGGAGGTTTAGAGGACACTGTGCAAGGCTCTGTCCTCAAGTAACACGGGTAGCCGGAAACGGTCCGTACTTACTCCCATACTGGCTGAGTGCAAGTGGTCTCGCATAAGGATTCGGGCCAGTGTCTCGGGGAAACGATCAGGCACCTATTGGCTTGCTCAGCCCGCGTAATCGAAACGATTGTTAATCACAACCCTAAAACCAAAAGGATAAAAAGACCGAACTCTTACGGTCTTCATCAGGGTTGAGTTGGTGAAAACGGGGTTTGCTTTGTGTTTGTTTGCGGGGGCGTGAGTTTTCGCGGTTTTCGCATTTCTCCTTCATTTGAATCGTACACGTGCTCTCCCGACTTCCTCTTGACATCGAAGATGACGTCTCGACGGCTTTTTGGCTCAAAATCTATGAGCTCTCTACCATCCACCGTCGAGCATATGTCTTCACAGGCTCAGGATGACCCTCTTCTCGAGCCGGTCCCATCCGATCTCGGGGCGAGTCAGACCCAGACTCCCTCGCCTCCTGGCCAGATCATTGAGGCAGACCCTCGCCTCAATACATCATCTAGATCTCCTGAGTATTTCTCGCTGAGTTCATACGAGAGTTTCTATTTTACAGACGATCAGATGGCTCGTGGGAAAGCATCAGCAGCAGACGAGAGGCCACCAGCTGGGGACAATCAGGAAGGAAGAGCAGAGCTGAACGGAGATGTCATGACAGGTATTCTCGATACGCTACAGCAGATGAATCTACAGATTCGAGAACAGTATAGAGTTCAGACTGAACTGCAGGTTGAGTTAGCCGCACTGAGAGCAGGGGCCGGGAACCATTTACCGCATGCGATTCCCGCTACTTTACGGGACGAGTATGACCCGGGTGCTCGAACGCTCCATCACTAGATTCGGCTACCGCCAAATCAAGGGTCATACAAACTTCGACCGTCCTTCATCTCTTTGCTTCCCACGTACTATGGAAATGCCGCAGAGGAGCCGTTCACATTTTTGCAGCAGTTTGAGATGATCTGCGGAATGGCTTGTTATCCAGGAGTGACACAGGAAGCCGTGCGCCTCAAAGCCTTTCCCTTTGCCTTAGTCGATTAGGCCCTTTATTGGCTGAGCCATCTGGGAAGAGAAATCTCCACTTGGGATGACCTGAAGTCCACCTTCCTGCGCAAATATTTTCCTCTAGGAAGGACGAACATGATGAGGAGTCAGATCTCCAACTTTACGCAATTGCCGAACGAATCATTCCATGAGGCATGGGATCGATTCAAGGACCTGACGGAGAGATGCCCACATCATGAGATCCCGATGAAGATGCTAGTGCAGAACTATTTCGGAGGACTACGGCCGGAAGTACAGGGGCTCGTGAGTGCCGCATGTGGCGGCAGTTACTTGAACAAGGACGCCGAGTCAGTCTGGGCCATCTTCGAAGGGATGGCCGAGAACCCGAGAGTTGTAGACTCTACTCGGGCATTTCAGAAAGCACCACAGCCACTGCATCACCGAGAGCATCACAAGGTGGTGAATATATCAGACTCTGAATCCAACACCAACATGGGCTTTATTAGCGAGAAGTTGACGTTGGTGGACGTGATTCACAAGCAGGTCCAAGACCTACAGCCGCTGCGAGAGTTGGAGAAACTCTCATCTCTACCTCAGCAGCTGAGTGATCTTTCGAAGAAGGTCGCTGATCTTTAGAGCCAGTACCAGCAGAACCAGACTTCTTCGAACACACAGCCAGCACGGAGGATCGCACCCGCTCCACCCACCCTTAAGATACACTATGTCCAGAGCGAGCCCGAGATTCCGTAGATTGATTAGCATCAGGATCACTCTCATGCCAATTCCGGCCAGATCATCAGCACTGCAGAGATGGAGGTGGAGCCGCAAGCCACTTTCTAGATTAACGGGATTTGGTATACTCCGGTGCAGCAGCCGAGTATACCGAATCATCAGCAGCAGCAGCCGTACGGTCATCCGCAGCATGGACGTTCGCAATTCCAGCACCGCCAGAGCTTCACGCCACAGCAGTCTCATCCGAATGTCTAACATCAGAGACTGCAGCCTTCGTATCAGCACCCTGCCCAGTTTTCACCGAACTATCATTTTCAGCAGCCGCAGCAGTCTTCTTCCACACCTCAGCGCTACTCCCAGCCTTCCACCTCTCAGCAATTCACGCCAAGGCAGGAGAGAGGAGCAAGCCAGGGCCACCACACCGAAACAGAGATGTCTTCACAGGCCCAGGCGCTCAATCAGATTATGGACATGCTCTGTACGCTCCAGATCGCGCATAAGACAGAGATGTAGTAGGTTAACCGTCATCTGGATGAGTTAACCGTGCCGAAGACCACTCTCCCAGCCCAGCCTCAGATGAATCCGAACAATAAGAGGAGGCATCCAGATCAGGTAGATCCTACAGGTAAGATCTCATTTTCTGAATTTTTGTCTAACTTCATTCGTCTCAGGAGCGGTAGATCACCGTAAATACCTGCTGGAGAAGATGAGAGGGCACCAGAGGAGCACGAGCATGATCCTGATGCCGAGGAGGAGAATCTGCAAGAGGATGAGGACCAATACGCAGAATCAAGAGACGGGAGCAATGCCAACTCATCAGATATGGATACTGGCGACTCAGACGATGATATCACGCCAGATCAGGAAGATAGCCCGGACAAAAACATTTCTTCTCCTATTTTAGAGAGTTTTGTAAATAATTCTGAGACTCTTGATGTAAATGCTGATTCTGAGTTGAATAAAACTTCTGATTTTCTGACTCCTGACTCTATTCCTTTTCCCGATGCTTTGTTTGGAAAAGGAAAGAAAAAGACCAAAAATAATCTCGAATCTCCACAGATCGAAAAGTTACTCAAAGATCACATCTTTCTGAAGATCCCTCTCCATGATGCCTTAGATCAATTTCCTACGCTCAAGAATCAATTGAAAAATAGATGCACCACGCGTAGGAAAAAGAGATCCCGAATAGAAAAGCATGTATTGACTAAGGCAACATCCTGTGCAATACAGAATAAGCTTCCAAAGAAGAAGAAAGACTCAGGTGCACATTATGTCAGATGCGATATCGCAAAAGCCGAGTTCGATCGCACTCTATTAGATAATGGTTCCTCGATCAATCTGATACCCGCTTCCTTACTCGAGAAGCTCGAGTTAGGTCCTCTTTACATATCCCGCGCGATCCTTCAGTTTGCTGATAGATCTGTAAAGAGACCTAAGGGTATACTTAGGAACGTTATCGTAACCGTGCAGGGTCTGCAATTTCCCGTGGACTTTACGGTCCTAGATATGAATTGCCCTGCACAGTTACACCTTACCCCGATCATTCTCGGGAGACCTTTTCTAGAGATCGCAAAGGCTCTCTTCGATTATGATACAGGGAAGGTATCTTTTTGCGCCGAGGGCGAAAAGGTACATATAGAGATGGCGAGAGAATCAAACACCTTCAGTGATGCATCTTCAGATTTTCTGAGTTCTTTAGCCTCCTGCGATTACATGGATGAGGTCCGTATTAACGACCTCGAAAGATATCAGGTAGAGACCCAAGAGTGTTTGACAGAGGACGGGTCCGAGACCTCAGGGGGTAGTTCTTCCGACGGGACCTTATATTTCAGTTTGGATGATGACGAGCAAAGGACTATTTTGCAATTTAAAATTATGAAATGAAATAAAAAGTTTCTACATTATTTTTATAAAACTAGAAGAAATTATCTACAATCAGGAAGTGTAATCACTATTTTATAATTTTTCTACATTTTTCTATGATTTTTTTAAAGATTTTTAATATTTTACATTTTTTTGGGATTTTGAGAAGAATTAATGCACGGAATTAGATAGAAAAAACATACAAAAAGGAAGATAATTCTTTTTTGAATTTTTAACTCAATATTTGAATTTTTATGGATTTTATAATTTCAATAGGGAAATGCAACATTTTTATTTTTTTTAATAATAACAAATGACAATAAAATGAAATAAGAAATTTATACTAGAAACGACACAAATCAGAAGCATAACATGATTTTTGCAAAATTTATTTATCAACAAATGTATTTATTTTAATGAAAAGAATATGCAATTTTAAAATCTAAAAATACAGGGTCTTGTTTGAAATGATTCAATGTTTTTTGATAAAAATATAACATAAATATAATTGTATGGAAAAAGGTGTAATTTACCCAAGTGTAGCGCGAAACACACATGACTTGAAGCTGGTGGGGTTTCTTTCCAAATCTCATAAGTTTTGGGGGGCTTAAATGTATTTTTTCCATTTTTCTAAATATCCCCTACGGGTTCACACTGGATTTTTTGTTCATTGTTGTTAGCATTGGGGAAGGGGGAGCCACCCCTACCTCATCTCCTCCAAATCGATTGTGGCGGTGCGGGTCTGCGGTGATTGATAGAGGGTGGTAGGCCTCGTGCGGGCGGTCTATGGTGACGGGCCTCAGACTGTGGGGCAACGATTTGAAGTGAAAGTTCTTCTTGGCCTCGTGCGGAGGAGAGGATGAGGTCTTGCTGTGTTGCACGGTTGGTGGTTGGTCGATGGAGGGCATGGGGCCTCGCACAGGCGACCGATGCTGATGGGCCATAGACGGCGGGGCAACGATCTGAAGCGAGAGTACTTCTTGGCCTCGTGCAGAGGAGGAGATTGATGAATACACATTTCATCATCTTTATTCTATCATTTTGGCCTCAAAAACCCTAGTAAATGCATGTAAATATCATTAATTCCAACATCTTAGCATCCATGCATGTGCAAGTAAATAGTGTGTAAAATACAGTATTTAAAGCCAAAATTATAGAATAAATAAAAGAAAAGAAAAAGAATAAAATATTGTAAATATTTTATGACCGAAACCCTGAGACCTAGGCATCTTGATGAATAGGTAGACAAAGAATAAAGTAGGGGGATATAAGGGCTAGAATACAATAAAATTCCCTTTGATTTTATCCATTCTTTATTCAATCTGGGACCTATTTTTGGTTCCACCTTTTATACCTCAAATAAAGAAACTTTGTACATGAATGTTTTAGAGAATTAAATAAAGAAAAATACAGAATTGATTTCACTCAAAAATAATATACATATAAAAAGTTATTATTTGAATAAAATCCAAGAATCCAAACTTCCCAGACCTGTATCTCCCAAATAAAAACTTCAAATGCATCAAACTCACCTTAATTATATATAATTTAAAATAAGCTATATAATGGCGGTGGTTTCACATTTGGCGAAGCTACGGTTTGAAAGTTGAGTTTTGGACCCCTATTGTATACTTGTACAGATTAAAATATTCATTTTATTATTTATTAATTATTTTTATAATTTTATATTTTTACAATTTTGTAAATATTACTTATAATATACATGTATATTTAAATCAGAATAAAAACACAAATAAAATTAGAAAAATAAAATACTTGTAATATAATACCTAGGTGCAATACCTATACACAAACCTATAGTATTAATACTTTTATTTATTAAATATACAAAACACTTGAGAAAAAAAATAAAAATATTTTTAAGTGTATAAAAGTATTCTATAAATTTAAAAAATAATAAAAAAAATAAATAGAATTAAATATACAAAATAAAAATAGAATAATAAAATACATAATTATATATACCTATATAGCCTATAAAAGGGCAACTCTTATTTTTACACCTCATAAAAATAATTAAAAATCATATTTAAGTACCTTATAAAATAATAAACACTTTTTATCAAATAATCAAATATTAAATAAAACTTTTACTATTTTAAATTAATTTTTCAAATCATTTTCAGGAGGTTTTTCCTGGTTGGTCCACGTAGACCAAGCAGGTGGTCTAGACCGTTGACCAAGGTCAACAGTCTGACCTTCCTCCTGCGCCTCTGACAGACCTCATTTTTGCCCCGTCTTCGCGGAGTTTTCGAGGTCGAGTCTTTCACCCATTTGCGTCGAGTCCTTCTGCAACATTGCTCCTCGATCATCCATCACACATGCCCCTTAGGTTTTTTTTCGACTTTCGGGTCGTTGAATCGACGTTGCAACTCGTTCTTCTCGCATCTAGAGCTACCCATTCAAAACATCACCCATCCCCTTCCATTGAATCTTGAACCGCATTTGGGCCTAGCCAAGACCTCCGAGTTGGAGCTTGTGATCTCCAGTGACAAGGGATTGATCCAAGCTCCTCGTTGAGGTGCGGTGGTGGCTTGAAGTGCGTTCCACACCACCTCCGGTGCCCACCACCGTCGAGGTCCCATCTCACCGTTCGCAGCTCGAGGTTGGCACTTTTCTTATTTTTTCTTGCATCCTTTCATTCCCAGCATCGTTAGCATCCTTCGATACCTTCCATTTCTCCTGAAATCCAGTCATCCACTTGCATCATCACCTCGCCGAAGTTGCTTTGGTGAGCTTCTCCCCTGCCGCTCTTCGCCTTCTACAACTGCTAGGTGAGGCGAGGCACTTTGCCCTCGCCTCCCTTAACTTTTCCTTGCAGGTTTTGGAGCAGCTCGTGCACCTAGAGCGATTTTAGGAGTTCGCCGAAGTGCCTGGAGGTGCTTTGCACATCCAGCTTCACCGGCACGCTCTAGCGTCTCCATCCCCTTCTTGAAGCCCCAGGCATATAGAAGACCCTTTCAGGAAGAGCCCAGGCCATTTTGCAACCCGATGGAGCGCCAGAGGAGTGAGGCGGAGTTCGGGGAATCTCGCCCAGCCGCGGGTTCTTCCCGTTCTTTGTTGACGTCTTCTGGCCGTTGGAACAGGCCAGTTCTAGGAGGAGAGCAGCAGCCCTTGGATCAGGATGCCACAGCACCATCAATTCCGATCGGATCATCTAATCCTGGCCATTTGTGCGAAGCGGTATCGTGGCGTCCAAAGCTGATACGTGGCATTAGTGGAACTACCCCCACTGTTGGATCCGGCGCGAGGGGTATTTTGCTACTCCCCCCTAGCTCATTTTTGTATTTAGTTTATTAAATCTAAACTTGCATTTGAGGTTATATAATTTTTGTAATAATTACAGTAGGACCCCTGCACTTTTAAATCTCCACATTTTGGTCCCCGCTTGACGCACGTGCTCGTCGCGTGCATCTGGGCATTTTGCGAGGGGACCATTGTGGGTCTGAGTATTTTGTCCAGGTCCTGAAACATTTTATTAAAGTTATAACTTTCGGGAATTTTTGCATCTAGGCCCTTAGACATTTTGATAATTGTAGTTGTACCCCTGCTAGGCGTGCGTGCCTAGTCATGTGGGCTTGGTGTTTTTGCGGGGAAGGGCATGGAATTTTGGATATTTCTAATTGGTCCAGAGAATTTTATATCACGTTAAATATTTTTCTGGAACATTTGCACGCAAGCCCCTAAGTTTCTTGTTATTTACAAATATGCCCTACTAGTGTGATTTTTCTTTTGTTTCTCTTAATTATTGCATGCATTTCTAAAATCCCAAAAATTCCCAAAAAAATTAGATTAAGCTCCTGTTTTCTTCCTTATTCACGCCACATTTTTGTATTGCATTTTTTTTACATTTTTATAATTTCTAAAAATCAAAACATGCATTTTCAGCACTATTTGCATTAGAAAATCTATAAGAATTAGTAAAATTTCTTGGAAAATTACCTTAGGTCTATTTTAGTGTCTTATAGTGTCAATCCAAAAATCACTAAAAAATTCAAAGTAAAACTCATAAAAATTAGAAAACTATAAAAATATTCATAAAATATAAAAAAAATCAAGAAAAATCCTAAAAATCCAATTTTAGTTTTTGATTTATTCTCTTTTATTTAAAATTAATTTGAGAATTTTTAGACTCTGATTTCTATTTTTAATCATCATTTTAATTTCGGTCAGTAGCTTAATTACCTATTTTCTTGTATTTTGACTTTTAAAAATACCAAAAAAAATTCAGAAAAATATAGAAAAATCATAAAAATAGTAGAAAATCATAAAAAGACCAAAAACATTTCCTAACTTTTGAGTATTTTTACTTATTTTTATAAATACTTTATCCCTCTCTTCTCTTATATTGTATATATATTCTAATATTGGAAAAGAAAATATAAAAATATAAAATATAAAAAGAAAAAATAAAAATTAGAAAAATTAAAAATTAAAATATAAAACTAAAAATTAAATAAAAAATTTACAAAACTATAAACCCACAAAAAATTGCATACTTATAGACACACATCACAATCACATTTTGCATAATTTGCTTGATTTATCTTGCTTCCTCCCTAAGTTCGACACTCTACATACTTGCGCTATACACATTTTGTAGAGTTAAAATAAATTTGACTCCACATTTATTTCTCATTGCTTGATTTATTATATTGTGGGTTCATTGTTGATTAGATCCGGATTTCTGAGCGGTCAACTCATCGACTGTGTTCGCGCCGTGTGTCGAATACACGACCGCCTGATTTTTGGGTTTATCAGAGATGTGGTGTTGTTGTGTTGCGAAGTCGGTGGTGGGGCGATGGAGGATGGCGATGGCGTGAGGTGCTCCTCACGCGGTGGAAGAACGATGGCGTTGAGCGATGATGGAGGAGGAGGCAACATGGATGTGGTCACTTGAGGATGGAGGGGTTGTGCAGCTCCAGATGGTCGGCGTGGCTTGGAGTTGCGGTAGTTTTGGGTTGTGATTGGCGGTGAAGGTGGCAACCGCAATGGGGAGACACACGCCTCCAGCGATCCGGGTTCTTCCAGGCGGCTGGCGATCGGTGAAGGTGCAGAGGGAGGAGCTCCAAGCAGCTAGAGGTCCTAGTGTAGGACTCGCCGGGGGTGGCTGACGGCGAGGCAAATGACCGTTGTAGAAGAGTGGCAGGTGCTGCCTGGGGGCTGGAGGGCGGTGCATGTCGGCATTTGATTGATATCTTTCTCTTTTTTTAAGAAACATTAGTTGTAGAAATGTTTTTTATTTTTTTGTAAAAATAGAAACTGCAAAAACTTTTTTTTATTTTTTTTGAAGTAGCAAACATGTTTTTATATTTTTTTAAGAAAAATTCATGAGCCTTAAAAATAAAAAGATACCGACTCGAGAACGACGGATCGGTCCAAAAATCTAACGGAGATAAGTGGATGAGAAGGTTTCGGCATGGGGGATTGTTAGAACTGATCTCTAGCCACCATACGTGGTCGAATGTGAGAGATAGCGTAAGGCAGAACGTGAAGCGATGGTGAATCAGAAAATGGGATGGAAGATTAGATTCAGGAGCGAGTAAAATCGTGATGATGGATTCTAAGAGCTAGAATTAAAAAATGACAATGAAATAAAAAATGCAAAAATTAAACTACGATCAACCTAGATTAAAAATAAGAAAAAATGGATCTCACCAAATGGGAGCATATAATGCCATGATGGCCTCGACGAGGACCGTCTCGCTTTCACCAGACGACTCGGAAGCTGGGCATCTCTCTATGACAAGATGATTCTTGGAGAATAGGCTACTCTCACCAAATTGATCAAGTGAGAATGAGGGAGGAGGAGCCAATTAAATCGAAAAAAACGAATTTGAAATTCAAAATATGAATGGAGAGGAATATAAGGAAGGGATTTAGTGGTGAAATTAAATAAATAAATAAATAATTAAATTTAAAATAAAATTCAGAATTAAATAAATGAATAAAAAATAAAGTGAAAATTTAATTAGCCACCTTAATGGTGGTTATTTAAGGCATAAATTCAAATTATATATAAAAGGTATGTTTTCAAATTATTTCAAATAAATAAATTAAATTATATTTTTGAAAGTAGAGTAATTTAATTAATTAATGTTAGATATTATTTCTTTGGTAGTTTTTATATAAGGTGGTTAATTACATTATACACGTGTACAAAAAAGGAATTATTAATAAAATTATTTTATTTTTTCATTTACTTTAAATTATAGTGAACTATATTTAAAATTTTTAAAAATGAAATATATATAGGAAAATAAAATAATACATACAATAAATAAATGTTCAAATTGCAGAAACCACCCCAAAAATCCGTCTTTTAAATCGTAACTCCAAAAATTATTAAACCACAATAATTTTAAATATAGTTTAATTTAGAATACAATGAAATGAGTTTGATTCAAGATGGGTTCATATGGAGTCGAAATTGATCTTTCAATTATCGCTTTATAACTTTTTCCAATGGTGGTTACTTTTATTCTGTACATGGTTTTATTTTACAAATGTTTTTAATATTTAATGTACATTTTTATTTACAACTTTTGTAAAGAATATTTTTTAACTTGAAGTCAATTTATGGACAAATAAAATAGTGTAAGTTTTATACAAATACATAGAATAAATGAAGAATGAAATGTATTTAAAAAACATTTTTTTAATATTTTCGAATTAAAGATCCTATCTCACCCTACTTTATTCATGGTCTATCAGGTCAAGTCTCGACCCTCTCTTGGTGTTCGAGTCAGTCTATATCTATTACATTTATACAGTCTTTTTATTTTCTTTATTTTTCCTTTATTTCTTTATTTATTTATTTTAGGTTAGACTTATAATATATGTACAATATTTACACACATACGTAGGTTAGTAAGGATATGGAGTTAATATTATATACAAGTGTTTTATAAGGGATTTGAAGCTAAAATAAATGAATAAAGATGATGAAATGCAGATTCATAATTGTCCCTAGATGATATTATCATTGATAATGTTATCCACATTTATCTACGAAGTAATGTGGGTAAGATTTACATTATTTTTGTATATCTATAGAGAGGATTTTGAGATAATTAAGTTGGATTAATTATTTTGGATAAGAATAATGTGGATAGTGTCATCCACAATAATCTTTGATTGTGTGGATAGGATCCACATTATTCCATTGAGAGTTGATCGTGAGTAACATTAAGAAATTAATATTAATGTGCAATGGATTCGCATTATATAATAAATGTAAATATGATTTACATTTAGCTTTAGACCTACGAATATAATTCATATTAGTCAATGGTCTATTAGCAATTATAAAAAATAATTTGCAATTAATTGTTGATCATTAATTTTTCAATATAAATTAATAAAAAAATAATTATTTATGATTGTTTCAACCATAATATAATAAAATGAAAATAAAAAGGACCCATCTAAAATAGGTGGACATTCAAGGTTGTTGCAACCATTGGGACGTCCCCTTTTAGTAGGGAGCTTCCCGTTTATTTTTTCATTTATTACTTATTTGTTTTTTAGTTTCTTGAGAGGATTATAAGGCTTAATTAATTGATAATTTTTGTAAACTATAATCCTAAAAGGTGGTGACGAGCTCCTTTAATCCTATCCAATTATTTGACAATTAAGACTGCAATTGTAATGGCCCAAAGACATATATATTAGGAGGGGAAGACCCTGCCATCGAAGATACAATAGTTAAGGAACTACAAGTCACTCTTCTCACTTTCTTTCTCTTCTATAGGGACTCCCCCTCATAGGGACTATGTCCTTAATGTTAGATATTTTTCCGTTGCCTCTCACGGTTATCCTCTTATAGGGATAAAATCCTTAAATGTGGATAACCCTGTTGTGGCATTATCAGATAGATTCGATCAATCTCGTAAAGAGTTCTTCATCTTTGGTTGTTTGAGATTGTGATGAAAAATGATGAATTCGTACAATGAAATCAGGAACAAGGATTCTCATATCATCTCAATTGATACCCGGGAGTATGTTGTTCATCCACGTGCCCGTAAGTGTCATCTATGTTGGATCGGACTTAGATAGGAGGTCTCTTGCATTAGAAAGTAGAAGATCATATTCTCTCTTCAAGATGGAATCCTGAACTCGTTTGATATTGATGGAGTGGATTGGGAATGGTTCCCAATACTTGTGGTTCCATCGAATATTTTTTAAAATTCCATTGCTATTGCAACTTGTATGATTGGTCTATTTTTCAAAAAGATATGATCTATCCCCACACTTCCATGATGCGCGAGGCCATAAACACCTTCCTTCATATTTCAGGGTTTTATCATAAATTTTCTTATGATCATTAGGAGTTGGCATCGATCATATGCTTTACAAAAGTATATATCAAACCATCAAATCATGTCTTGTTTCCAAACAAGACGAACAACATTGAAATTTGGTTTATCGCAATATGTCATGAGTGAGATCATGTGTTTCGGTTCAGTAGTGAGCTAGTATGATACCGTTGAGAGATCGTAAGATTCATATGCCCATGCATGCACACCAGCTCGTCTGTGTAGTGACCTCGATTAGGTCATCAACCTAATTGTCTACCTAATGTACATACTTAGATAAATAGTAATACATCTGTCTCCGATAAGAGGACATGCACCTATATGTGGCAGCATATGACATAGGTCTTAGTTATCTCAATCTCGTTGAATCAACTCTTTGACCTAACTAATCCAACACCTACGAATCTATATTCCTATGTAAAGGACTTGTATCAAGAGATTAGTTAGATGCCATCTTTTGAAGTAAGGATTGACATCTCCATCTCATGCTAGAGATCCCTTCTTTATAACCACATGATGGTGTTGTTGAGTCCCTATCCTAACTCTTTAGATATTTAACCTTACACTAACCTCTATGATCTAACCTTTGGATCAACAACTATAAGATATCAATATGTCCAGTCATAAGTTATCCTGATAAATATCTTGATCAACTGAATAGTCACATTGTCTAGAGGGAGTACGATATCCTTTTACAGACTTGCATACCTTCCAATAATAGTGCTCGTATCCATTGCGAATGTTGCATCTTATGCAACTAATATCAATATTGTTAAAGCAGTCACAGTTCCTTGGAGACTACAAATCAACAATTACTATTATCAGTAAGGGATTTCTATCATCCTTATTATAATACCATTATGCTTGGAAATCTTTGTCTCATAAGACTAAGACTTAGTCTTAAGTCTAGTAAGGTATCTGCAAGTAAGACCTTTAAATCACTATATACAAAGTCTTAAGTTCTTAAGGCTAATACTTTGAGATCATTATCTCTAAAGTCTTGTATCCTCGAAGATGTATATTATTACTGCAACTAAGTGTTTTATCTCAATAGTAGGATTGGTAACAATTTATCATTCCCACTGCATGGTAGACATCTCAACTTTGTATACATTTGGCGTACACCGGACTTCTTGGCTGATGTACAAAGGGCATACATATTTAGCAATCACATCCACAACAATTTGAGGTATTATCCCTTTATATAGGTCAGAACCATATCATTAAGGGAATGAATCCTTCCTTGGAATTTCATACATGGAATCTTTCCAAAGTGTACCTTTCATAAGTCTATCCCAATGCCCTCTTCTCGTTGCCTCTGAACAACTTCAAAACTGAGATATGAGAGACATCCTTGAGTTCTTTTATCTCAATTGTATGGAACAACCATATTATAAAACACTTATTATTATCCTTATATTTTTCCAAATGATTAGAATTTTATCTACATTTAGCATGATGAACACAATGACACTCCCACTAAGCTTCCTATGGTTCATCAAGATTCTGTCTAAAATAACAATCTTTATAATTTCATCAAATCTGATGTTCGATCTACGCTTATTTGAGTCCAAAGATAGAGTAATTTAGCATGCACGCCTTGTTTTCTTTAACAATGAAGCAATGGGGCTACTTCATATGATTATCCTCGTCGTTGTATTCATTAAGGAACAAAATATTGACTTCCATTTTTTAGATGTTATAGTCAAGTTGTGTATCTACATTTAATAATATTATGACGGGTATAAGCATGGTCACTACAGAGCACGTCTTACAGCAAGTAATGTCTTCCCTCTATGTATGAAATGTACTTTGTGGTATCTACCTTCTCATTAGGTTCCCTATTTCTCTTGAAGATCCATTTACACAAAATAGGTTTGACCCCAATGGGCAAATCATCTAGGGTCCATACACAACACCTGTGCATGAAGTCTACTTTAGACTTGAATAGTAGCCTCTCTACTAGGGTTAAGTATCAAGAAATATCAAGGTCGTTGCGACCCCAATCAACAAGTCGAGCTCAATCAAGAATAATAAACCACTCAAACAGATAAAAAACAATCAGATATATGTAAGTGATTTGCTATTTATTTTACCAGGTAATCAACCAGGGTCGAACACAAGAAGCACAAGAAAACTTACGAAGTAGTCACATCGAAGAAATAAAAGAACATATTTTCAGTGGTTTTTTAATTTTGCAAATTTTTGAATAAAGGAACAAAATCAGCAGTCAATGAAACAAGACAACACAACAATCTTTCTGTATTTTTCTTTAAGGCTAGAACTACTCAAAAAATAAGGTAAAAATATTTTTGGGTTATTGAGGTTTTAAAATGTTTTTGGTAATTTTCTAGGATTTATCAGTTGTTTTAATAATTTTATAAAAATCATATAGTGACTAAAAATTCAAACAATGCAAAGCCATGATTAAATTGCAAGTTAAAAATACTTAAAAGGCCCTAACATCCTGGATAGTAATTTTATGAGAAAGTGTGAAGAAAAACTTATAAAATTGAACATGAGATGAGGATTTTTGGATTTTTTTGGATTTTATATTATTTTTATGAGATTTTAGGTTTCTTGCATATTTTATGATTTTTATATGGAATTATCAAACAAAATTAATAGCGTAACTACACCGTACAAAAATACACCATCAGGAATTTTTGTAGAATTTATTAAGGCAACTTTCGAATTTTTAGAAATTTTCAAAGATATAGAGGGCACTTTTTAGGGGGTTTTCAATTTTCAAAAATAATAAATGCAAACAAATTGATCCAATAGAATCACACTAAATCCTACATACCAACATGAGTTAGAGGTAAATTTTAGGTTATTTTTTTAATTAAAATGTTATTTATTAAGTCCAAAATATAAGAAGTAATTAAGCACAGTTTACAGGGACCTTTGTGCAATCAAAATAAACTTTTGGGCCAAATAATAACACAAATAACAAGTATAGGGGCCGAAGTTGAAAAATATCCAAGCAATCACACACACAACACGTGGTCCAAGCTCACAGGGGTATAAGTGCAAATATAAAAAACAAGCCATTCAATTCATAATAAACAGAAAGGACAAGGATAAAAGCACAAATAACCCAAAAGACATGTGGGACAGCACGTGAGTTTAGATAAACATGACTAAAGTGCAAATAAAAGAATCACAAGGTCCAGATTGCAAATGTACTTAACTACGATTTTTATTAACAAGACTAAAGCTAAATAGAAATAGTGAGACATGCTAGGATAAGAAGGAAATATATGCCTTGGGCATGTGCGTAGAGCGTGGGACCCCTGACAGTGCTGATCACCTTTGCCAAGCTGATTTGACAGCTTTGATCTATCAGATACGTGCATGTCAGATGCTCCAAAAGGTCTGATCTATCATCCCCAAAAGCTGCTTTGTCAGATGGTTGTGATGGAATCTGGCAGAAGCATGGGCATCCAACGGTAGTAGGAAGGTCTGGAAGAACAACACCTTGGGCAACTTTCAATCGGCCAATGGAGGTGATCCACTACTCCGATGAGATCAATAAAGGGTCCTGCAATGTCGTGAGGTGCTCCACTTCTGATGGACGGCTCCGATTGAGGTGACGACGGTCGGATGGGTACGATGGTGGAGCTCCTCCTGGAGCTACTCCGCCTTAGCAACAGAGGTTCCAAAATGATCCCACTTGCGCTTGCAGACTTGCAAGGGGAAGAGGGGGCTTGGGGCTACACTCTGTCCCTGGTTTTTGCTTCAAAGGGTAGGGGAAGCGGCGGCGGATGGTGATAGACCTCTGGCAAAGGCGTGATAAAGAGGTATGAGCCTAATCCCGACCCGATGGTCGAGTCTCAAGATGGATGGGTTGTGTGAGAGGGTATAGAGTGAGATGTAGCGTAGATCAGAGCAGATAGATGTAGGGAACGGGGCCCCGACGAGTTGGTCAGAACGAGTGAACATTGGCGGAGATGAAATGAAAAGACGAATTGAAATGAGAAATGCAATGTATATAAGTGGTACTTGAAGCAACTGAGGTGCTCGGCAAGGTCAGGAAAAGGTGGGTGGTCTGGTCTTGGCCTGAACCAAGCTTCGGATGTCTGGGAGGCTTCACGCGGCGGAGGTCCGCCCACGTCGTGAGCTACAAGTCTACAGGTGCTTCCCAACGATCCTGAAGGGATCCTCCACTGGCTATCACTTCAAAGAAGTAGGAGGGAATGGGGGCGCCAGGGATGAGCTACCGCGTTTCGAGGCATAAGAGGAGATTATATAGAATGCTTCAGGGGCCTGGAAAGATCGAGCAAGTGCGCGCAACCCTAGGAAGATCTGTGCCTTCTTAGGGATCCGCGAGGATCACAGATCCTAGAAGGAGGCTCGAGCAAAGAATCTGAGCAATATGTGAATAGGTTCGGGCATGAAAATGTGGAGAAATGACTCTGACGAGAGGTCTTCGACCTGACCCGGTCTTGAAGAAGGCGTTGACTGGAGTCAACAAAGCCCCTAAACCAATCAGAAAATCGGAATATACAAAATAAATAAAATTTCAATAAAAATATCAAATGAATATAAAATAAAAGTGTACAAAATAAAAAATGTTTATTATTTTTCTATGATTTTTAATTATTTTTATAAAAATAAATAAATTAATTAATTAATATAATGTATAGTATTATATACAATTATAATATACCAATGTATTATGTGCAGGTATTTTTATTTTATTGTTTTTACACAAATACACTTATTATGTATTTTATTTATAACATAATTTCAGGAGTGTAAAATAATTTTTATTTTATTTTAATAATTATTTAATTGTATGTATTAAATGATGGATGTAATATATACAAGTGTTTTTTGTACAAGGGATAAAGGATTTTATTTTTATTTTTATTTTATTTTTCTAATTTTTGTTTTATTTTTGTATTGTTTCTAGGATTATATACAGAGGTGTAAAAATGATAATTTAATTTTATTTTGTAACAAATAAGTATATAAAAAATGTGTATACATATAAGTAATATATACAACACATAGTGAGCCCTATCTCTCTCTACTTATTATATTTTGTGATCAGGTCAAGGCTTGACCTTCTCTTGGGGTTTGGGCCACTCTTTATTTATTCTGAATACATCATTCTTTTTTCTTTTCCTTTATTCTTTTATTTTTGCACAAAAATAAGCTAATTATGCAATATTAACACAAGCATGCAAATTGTTAAGATATTATATTTACGGATATTTACTTGATGTTTTGCCAAGAAAAAGACCTAAAATAAAAGAATAAAGAGTGAGAATAAGGGATTCATCGAGACTTTATTGCTAATATCCATCTTTCCATGTCATGATCCTCATAAGCTTAATCACATGATGTTACATCTTTGTTATACTTTTTTGACACATGGAATCCATACCCTCAAGGTAGTCTTAGCACCCTTATATTGATTTTAAGAGGTATGTTTGTTTCATCTTTAATTATCTTTTTAGATTCTGATTTTAGAAATCTCATTATCCTACGAGGAATCGGCGAGTTCCTTAACTTCACTCATATTTTTATTTGTAAGGAAGTCATCCTCTGAGAATAATATAGTTAGAGATGAAATCTTTTAAGAATCTGATGGTCATAAAGCGAGTATCATATGCCATCTTTTATATACCCAATGAAGTAGCACTCTCTAGTGCATGATTCCAACTAAATCCATGTTTCTATCATGGACCAAGAAATCCTAAATACCGAAGTGTCTAACACTGGAATTGGTTCCAAACCATAGATCATAATGGGTTTTTGGTTAAGATTTTCTTGTAATCTTATTAAGGATATATATTTCAGTCTCTACTACATATACTCGGAAACTAAGAGTTAATTATGATAAGATTCATCATTGATCAAATCATGTCACACAAGATATAGTTGCATCTCCTTACAACTCCATTGAGTTGAGGTGCATTAGGAGGAGTGTGATAGGAATGATATTTCTTTATCTATAAGGTATTCTTCTAAATTCAATAGATAGATACTAGATACCTCGGTCAGAATAATTTTTTTTCATGTTCCATTCTAACTTTGGTTCTCAACAAAATTAAAAATATTTGAACATTTCGAAGGTTTCTAATGCATAAGGAAAAAATCTCATGCAACGAATAATCATCAAGGGATATCACATATCACTAATGTTCATTATGGTATAGATGCTCCACATACTTCAATATGTATTAGGTCTTTAATAACCATGCATCTTACACCATTCCCAGAGAAGGGTGTATCAAATATTTTACTTCGAATATAGTATCCACAAGTATGTATGTTTTGAACTTTCATACAATATAAAGTTATATCTCTTACTAGTCTATGATCTCATCAACAAATGTATGTCCTAATAATGATGTAAGATCATTGTCAAGTGATCTTCATCCTCCTTTTGATATTTTAAGATTTAATTTCAGTAGAAATGTCAATGAACCATTCATTAATATTCTAATATAATAGTGTCCTCTAGATGTTAGATTACTATCTGAAATATATCTATCATAACTCTTTCTGATAGATCAATATTAGAATCTATGTCTATTTCAAACAAGTTTAGAAATAGTTAACGAATCTATATTAATATCTAGGTCATATATATTTTACGTAAGACTAAGGGATCTCCCACTGGAAATAAGTAGTCTATCGATGCAATAATTGCATCAACTCCCATCTGGATGACTATCGTCCTTATGATCAAGTTTTTCAGGTCTTCTAAAACATGTTGCAAGTACCAGTAGAAGAACGAGATACAATTATAGGATTTTAATCTTATCTAATAAGTAAGTCAATTCAATGATGTTATGTAGATGTAGAATATGTCCACGAACTATCTGAGTCCTTCCTTAAATTTCTAGGTAGTCCAGATACTATCAGTATATCAGCTTGTTGTAATATTGGCATTCATCCAACCCTTTGTATGTCATATGTATGGAAGTCATAGAACTAACGTCAACTCTTTAGTGGTCTTTTTACATGGGTCGTACCATTTATTTCATCTATAAACAACCATTGCTTATGATAAAGTATCTCTTAAATTGAACATGTCCCCAAGCGTCTTCAATATAATAGTATTTCATCATTTATATTTGCTTCATCCCATTCACACAATATGAATATTATAAAGCTTCATGAAATACTTGAGTAGAGAGAGTAGAATGATGGCACTCATCATATCTACATCCATCCTAACTCTTAAAGACTTTGGTTCAGGTAGGTACTCAAACATTTTGACTAAATCATCTCCTGTAGAGCCACCATTTTGCATAATGCAGTGAATCATGTGATTCATGATTAAACGTTGAGATCATATATGTTCGCCAAAACATCTCCTTCGGTTTTTATACATATTTTGATGGTTACAATCATCATCGACACGTTACTTCCAAAGCACACTTCATGAGAGACCAAGACTGTAGAGACATAAACACCCTAGGGTCTTGTCCTATTGTCTATTTAATTGTCAATCATCATTATCACGAGGAAACTTGCACATCACAACAACGTACATTATGTATTCAACTGCAAGTACAAGATCTTGATCATTGATCCAATCCATGATATTGTACAAGTTATGCTTGGCTATAAATCTGAGTGGGTTTAATTAATGTTATCTGCAATAAGATAATTTGCATAATTATATTTACTTCGATTAAGGTTATTATTATTCTAAATCAAAGTTGTGTCTCTTTTTATTACCTTGAAAGTCCATTCCATTTTAAACATTCAAAGAATGAGGTATGCTAACCAAAGTACCTCATCCTGGATATGGAACTTCCCTTCTACCTTTTTTGAAGGCTAGGGTTCGGGACGTAGCACATCATGGAAGTGTAAAGATCGCATCGCATGCGATCAAGAGGGACTAGTAATACTAGTTGCAAGCCTAAGAGATTAACATTTTTATTTAAAATAATGATGAAACCACATTATATTTTTATTCACTATTTTTTTCATTACCATATACACCTCAACAATAATGTGTTCAACACAAAACTTGTACACAATAAAGTAGGAAAAATAAGAAAAATCTTTGCCAAAAGAAATAAGGCATGGTGCACTTGATACACTCAAATGAAAATGCCACAAAAAGAACTTCGTTGATCCATGGTATTTCAAATTAAATTATCAATCAATAGAAGATGATTCCATTGGAGTTGGGGCTAAGATATAAAAGATCTCTTTTTGTGTACTCTTATACTTAGGCATCTGTACATGTAGCCAAATATTTTATTCTTCATTTTAATCTCCTTATATTTTTGAATTATTCTAAATATTATGTATTAAAAATATAAATACAACTTAAAATATTTGAAAGACACCAAAAATATCTAATGAGTTGAAAACATAGGTAAAATATACCTATAATAAAAAGACATGTAATTATTAATACACATAAAAAATGTCATAAATACTTGTAAATATGTATTAAATAATTTTTTAAATATATAAAAATGTAAATATGGTATTATGAATAAAAATAATAAAATCAAATACAAATATATATTATATTGGTATATATAACTAAAAAATAACAAGTATATTTTAATACATAATAAATAAGATTATAAAAATAAATAAAAATCACAAAAAAATAGTTTATAAAATAATAAACATTTTTCATGTTTTGAGTATTTTAATAAAATTTTTTAATGTTTTATTTCTAATTTTCTTTTATTTCATTTCTGTTTTGTCTTCTAGCGGGCCTATGTGGCCCAATTAGTTTTCGAGGGCTGTCAACCATCGGTCAACACCCCTCCTCACGTGAAACTATCCCATACATCTCTGACCCTCTCACTTTATCTGATTTTTTACGCCATCTACCATGATTCTAATCATCTCTCGACCTTCATAAAACTTGTGTGCAATATCATTCTATGCCACGTCCTATGCTTAGGATCCACCAACCAACCTCATATCATGCGCAATTCAAAGGTCAACTTCCTCCATTTTCTCTATAAAATGAACTCCACCCTTTCCAATCAATTTTTGATCCTCTCGTCACCCACTAATCCCAAAAATCATTCTTGGAGTGAGCCTCTTTGTGATAGGAAGGAGTGTCATCCGATTTCCAGTGGGTAGAAGGGTAGAGGAGCCTCATCCACCTCGTTGGGGCATCTTCCAGTGAAGGTTCCACTTCTAGGTAATCCCTTTTTGATGCTTTGTTTAATTTATATTTTTAGCTTCGTAGTTTAATTCTTAGAGTATCTTAGCACTTAATTCTTGCTATTTAATTTAGTTTTAGTTAAAATCCAAAAAAACATAGTTCATTGGAGCTCTAGGTTCTAGCCATCATTGCACTACGATACACATACTATTCCGCCTCGTTCATACCACCTTCCTCATCATCTTCTACATAGATTCACATACCTAGATCTACTTGATATTGTCCTTCGGTCTCCTCCTCCTCCCCGTCATCTGAGATCACCCCATTCACCTCATTTTTGTGTTATTCTGCTTCATTTTTTTGAGGTGAATCGTACTCAAGTCCATGTTCTTCCCATTCAAGTGATTGGATCATAGTGCCCACCTATGGTGAGTTCGATTCCCATACGAAGCTACCAATTGGTCGAAGAGGAAATTTAGCTTTGGACCTCCTTCTACAAGTCTCGGACACCCTTGAATCCTTCAATCGATGTGAAAGAGCAACATGATCATTTTGCACCTCTCCTTAGTGAGAGAAGTGGTCAGAGGATAAAGTATTGGCTGATAGAAGCTAGCAGAGAATACCTTCTTCCCTATTCTTAGAAATACCCCAACTATCATTGGATGAAGAACTATGCCCATATCTAATTTGGGTAGTTGATTTAAAATGAAGTGGTACATGAGCTCCATCATTGGATCGACTTAAGTGGTGCATTAGAGCCGTTCGATCTACCCCGCATGCCCAACACATACCCCTTTGAGTATGTTTTTCCTGAGCACTCCACAATTTTGTATTTTCTATTCAGTATTGTAAATATTAAGTATCGCTTAAGAATAAGTACATTAAATTGCAAGTTGACCCTTAATTCCTTGTATTTACAAAAAGGTCACTTGTCAGGTCACCTCACGTGGTTCTCCACTTAAAGCATTGGGTATTTTGCGGCATAAATCAAAAACTTTTACAGACCTATTCTCAAATGTATCTTAATTTTGTATAAATTACATTTTTGTCCCTAACAACTATGTACTTTATTTTCTTGTAATTTTGTTTCACTAATTGCTTCTTATATGGTAAAAAATATAGGAAAAAATATTAGATACCTTAGACCTTTTATAACCACATATATTTTTCATAGGGCATTTAAACTTATTTTCCTATTTTTAAAAATACAAAAACATGCATTTTTCTCTTGTTTAGCAATAAAAAATCCTTAAACACTAAAATATAATTCCAAAAATTCCAAAAAATAATTAAATTAGATTTTAGTATATTATACATATCCAAAAATCACCAAAAATTTCTAAATAGACAACATAAAAACTTAAAAATCATGGCAACCGTACTAAAACATTGTAAAAAAATAAAAAAAGTCCATAAAATATATCCTTCTATTTCTGAATTTTCAGTCTTATATATAATATAGATTAAAAAAGTGTAGGGTTAGATTTTCACTAAGAAATAATTATTGAACAATAAACAAACAACACAGATTTGTTATATTCCATGTTTTATAAATTTTCAACATTAAAATCTATATAAATTACAAAAATAACATAATAATGACCAAAAACAAAGAAAAATATGAAAATTACAAAATATTTTATTTTATTTTATTTTGAGTTTATTTTAACTTTTTTGAAAATCTAAAAACCTATATTATATTATATATATATATTACTAATATATATGATATATTATCTACATATCTATACATAATAATAATTGAAAAAAATCACAAAAAGAAATTGAAAATTTATAAAAACAAACCAAAATATAAAATTTAAATCTAAAAATATAAACCAACTAAAAGACACAAAAAATAAATATAGTTAAAAAGCCACAAAAATCCAAGAAAATATGAAAAACTAAATATATATTATTATTAATTAACAATAATTATTAATAGTTCTCAACCCGTTCGTTTCCCAATGTCGACACTCCCATAGTTATGCCTATGCATATTTTTGTAGTGTTATAATAAATTTTGCCTCACATGGACTTTATTTCAAGACATATTTGTGTTGATTATTGTTCGAATTGGAGATTGGTTAATGCATCGATTATGGACCTTGCTTGTTAGGTTAGCAGACCATCTCTCTGTTCAACAAATGGCGCTTTGGCCGGGGAATTTCAATAGTATAGGGTAGATAGTAGTGCAAATTTGTTTATTTTCTTTTATTATATGTTATTTATATAATTCTTTGATATTATTGTTTAACGTCCTAATCACCGCTCTTGTTTGATTTTGCTACGAGGGCCTACGGAGGAAGGGTGGATTTTTTGGGAGATCTTATGCACTTGAGTGAGGTGAAGATAGCTCCTTCAGACCGAGCTAGCTAGAGAGAGCAGTAAAAGAAGACTGAGAGCTGAGAGGAGCAAGTTAGTGGATATTAGTTTAGATTTTATTTTCTTTTGATGAGAGAGTGATTTTAAATAAATAAATTTTAATAATTAAACAATCTCACTGCACTTAGCACCTCACGGGTCTATTTTACCAAGTGTTTTTTCATTTGGGAACCTAACCGATTTTTATCGTGTTTTTATCACTTCTTATTTTTATTCTCCCTAATTCTCCATTTATTTTATTTTGTCTCTCATGTTTTGATTTTTTTTCACCATTTGTTGGTTTACGCCTTCATTGATTGAGCCATAGAATTTATGATTGCCTGACTCAATAACTAGGTCCAGAGCCCTAATTGATTGCATGTACCTATAGTCTCTACACCTGGACTTAGTCAAATATATCAGTGTCTCGGGATTAACAGCAATTACATTCTAGGTTGATTTCATCGAATGCATTTGCATATAGATTAGTATTATTTTATGCATAGATCATATTGCATATAGATTGTTGGATCAGGGTACGCATCTCTATCGACTGCATGCATTCATAAATTTCTCGCTCATCAACTTTTCCATCTTCTTGCCCTTGTGTTTCTTGGACTAAGAAATAAAAGAAATTCAGAAAATTTGTTAGACAATTATTTAAAAAATATCCAAAAAAGTTAAAAGTAAAAATTTAAAAAGTGGTTGTCATAAAAACTTTGACCCTAATAAAAACCGATTAATGGACATCATAGTATTGGGTGCATAAAGAGCACATTATATTCAGGTACTTTCCAAACTGAGTGAGGCATGACACTAGGAAATAGAGCCTAAAACCCTGCATTGATATTGCCTTGTTTATGACATGGCCTTGTGTAGTAATAGCTCTTCTATTGATGCGTTGGTGACTAGGGCTATATCCTCTTACATATTTTGTCCAAACTAATTGATCATAGGGCTACTATGAAGGTAGGAACCCATCTCATCGTGCCACATCCAAGTACCCCTTTGAGGAAAGTATCTGATTTGCTACATATGGTTTCCTTTGTATTTCTTTATCTGAGTAGCAGGCCCAAATCCAATAACAAGGATCTCAAAAAGTATAGGCTACATGTTATAGAGGAAGTGTGAAATACTAGATGCTTGTCTGATAGTACTCATTTTCCTATAGGGTTTATAAATGATTGTGTGAAAACAGAAATAAAAATGATCAAGATAAAAAGTTGAACTCTCATGGCTTCACACGTTGTTTGATGAATCTACACTAGTTTTGCATTTGATTGATTTTATCTAGGTCAATGATCAAAACAAATTATGCACATGCTCCATTTTTCTTCAATTCATTTTATCCTTATTTTCATTTTTCTCACTTTAAGCCTTCATACTTCTCATTCTTCTCTTTATTCCTTCTTAAGGAGAGGCAGTATAAGTACAGGTGGGTGCGGTTAGCTTGTATTACTGTTCGAATAAGTTGGAAAATCTATATGTTTTCTTTATTCTCCATATCACATTCTTTTCTTCTCAAGATGGTGTAATGGGGATGTTTTTTTCGAACTATGCGAACACCCTCATCTCCAATAATTTGGGGGTGATTCTAGAGAGACTGGCTAGGACTTTGTGAATAACTCTCGTGACTCCCTATTTCATTCTTCTTTACCTAGAATTTGGGATGACTCTCTTCCTGAATTCTTTTCTTTCTGAATGGAGATAGACCAATCTCCATTAACTTCTCCCACTATAATAGTGTACAACATTTACCCTAATCTTGAACAATTCTCATCACCTGGTGCTTATTTCCAGTCTGATCAGGGTGTATTTCCACTTGCAGCTGAAAAACTTGATCTGGATTTTTTATCATCTAATTCTGAACAAGAAATGGCTCCTCACAAAGGAAATGCACAAAAAGTAGAACATGATGAGGTCAATGCACATATGCTCGCCTCCATACATGCAATTTTGCAACAATTGACCGTCAGCCCTAGACTTAGGCTGCTTCTAGGAGAAACTCATGGAGATGACGAGAGATAGAGAACAAAGAGGAGGAGGAGGAGAAGAACACCATGTAGAAGGAACCCATGGAGGGGAGGAAGAAAGAAGAGAGGCACCAAAGTCCACACTCAAAAGAGACATACAATCCTGATGCTGGTCAGATGACAACGTGGATACAGATACAACTGATACACAAATACTTCGAGTTGAAGCCACAACTCTTGTCCCTTCTTTCTACCTTCATGGGAATACAAATGAAGAATATATATATAGGATTTCTTTCAAATAGGACGTAGTCATTCCTAAGTTTAGGAAGGCCAGTCCCTTTTTGTATAAAACACGATGACTTTAGTAGAATACATATACATTTTTGTATTATAATGTGCAGTTTTAATGTTTGTATTATAATGCACAGTTTTGTATGTGGCTTTGTATTTATAACGTGCTCAATACAAACTGTATATGTATTCTACTAAAGTGTTCGTGTTTTATACAAAAAAGTGTCGGCCTTCCTGAACTCAGGAAGGATTGCATCCTATTTGAAAGGCCCGCTATATATATATATATATATACCTGTAGCATTTTGGCTGCATCGGTGGAACCACTCATTACCCCAACATTCCATTGGGAGTTATCAAGATGATAACTTTCTCGTTCAACCTTCAGGACAAGGCATTATATTGAATCAATCATTTAGGGAAAGTTGTAATGACCTAGGAGGAGCTGAAGTCAGCCTTTCTCCATAAATATTATCCCCTAGGTCATCCAAATCAGTTGCATGCTCTGGTTGCAAACTTCTCGCAATCATCCCATGAATCTATTTGTAAGACATGAGAGAAAATCAAGGATCTATTGGAGAAATGCCCCCACCATGACATACTGAAGACCAACTTGGTCAAACACTTCTTTGGGGCTTGACTAAAGAGAGTCATAGGCTGATTGATGTTTCTTGTGGCAGATCTCATTTTAATAAGGATGAAGATATTTTCTTAAAGTTATTCAAGGAAATGGTCGAAGGAGATTCCACATTATCGTCATCTTGAGATTATCAAAAGACCCCACAAATCCTCTACAAGTTCGTCAACATATCAGCATTGCATGAAGAGGAGGTTATCCACTGATCCCAAGGCGAATCATTTCTGCAATAAATGTTATTGTAATCTTTGATATATCAATAAAAGTTATTGATTTATTTCACTCTCTATCTGAGATTAAATGAATGAATGCATTATAAGGTCTCTTCATACAATTAGGGTTATGTACCATGACCATCTTAATGATCACACAACTTTTGATTCAATGGTTGATATAGAGGTTGGTGTTTGGATAATATCTGAAGAGTTAGAATGAGGACTCATCAAGCACCATCAAATGATTGTTAAGAGGTGATGTCCTACCTGAGATGGAAATGACAATCCTTCTCTATAGGTTGATATCTGACCGACCTCTTAATATAGGACCTCTGCATAGGAAGAGATTTGGACGTGTTAGATAAGTTATGTTAAAGAGTTGACTTAACGAGATCGAGATAACAAATATCTATGTCATATACTGTCAAGATATTGACATGCATCCTCTAACATGAAACAAATGTTTTGCTATATGTCTACGTATGTTCACTTGGTAGACCGATAGGTTGATGACCTAATAAAGTTTTATACACGGGAGAGTTGGTGTGCATATGAGTGCATATGAGTAATAGGATCTCTCATAGGGATCATATGGGTTCACTATTGAAGCGGAAGACATGAGCACACTCATAAGGTATTGGGACCAGCCAAATTCCAAGCATGGTCATCTTGCTTTGGAAGCATGTCAAGAATTTGTAGGTATAATATATGCTTTTGGAAAGCATATGCCCGATACCAACTCTCAATGACCAAATGAGAATGTTAATGATAAAACTTTGTAGAAAACAATCTAGAAGAGATAAAAAACATCGGGTTTATTCTAGGTCTTCCATTATGCAGGATGTACATGTATTAGGAATACTCGAGGGTTATGTGATCATAAACGATTGTATAACCATGATGCTTCCATTCTAAGGGAGTGATGAAACATGTTTGTATTTTAGTGTCTCCTCTCAGTAAAGAAGTAATCTAAGCTTAGTGCAAATATCGGACATCGATTTGAATACAATTCTGATGAAATAAGAAGATTAGATTAATGTTTTTGATTTAATCAAACATCTAAGAGAGGTCCCCGAGATATGGATTTGAGATATCTCAATATTCAAGTCACTCTACGTGGAATGTACAATTTCCATGTCCTTATCTCCAAGTATCAACGGAGAAAGCACATTATTCTTGAAAGAGTTCAAGAATAATTCCATTGTTGAATCGCATATCTGAGCATAGAGAAAATGATAATTAAATGTGGTTTAATTATTATGAATAATGTGAATATGTTTCATATTATTTAGATGCATGAGAATGTTGATCCAAGATAACTAAATATGATTAAATTATCAAAGATATAAATAATGTGGATTGCACTATCCATATTAATCGTATATATTATAAATACAATATTTTTTATATTATAGAGAGCTATCTGTAAATAGTATGACACATTTAATGTTGATGTGAACTAGATTCATATAAGACAATTAATTGAAAATACAATTTACATTTTATTTTTGATGCATGAATATGATTAATATTTTCAATGGCATTACTGAAGATGTCACAAAACAAATTAGAATTATTTGTGAATAAATTTGTAATAAAAGTTGCTGAAATAAATGAAGGATTATCTGAGATACAATATCTCACATAATTGGAAGAAGGAAGGCACCTTCCATGTAAGGAGGGTGGACGACCAACCTTGAGTCCTAAATCAAGGTGGTCGTCCACTCCTTAACTAGAAAGAGCCTTGCCACCTTCCTAATCCTTCTATGCACATTGATTTGATTGAATTAAACTATATTGATGAATATTAAATATATTTAATTCCATTTAATCGTTGTTGTAAATTTGTACAAAAAATCATGGCCTTTGAATAAAAACACAAATCAATATGAACCACTGATTTTGTATGGCACATGGATTATGATCCATGAACTTCCAAAATATTAGAAAAGAAGAGGCAACCCTAGATATTGTTTTTACAAAACATAATTTTTAAGATCTCTCTATCATTCTAATCACATGCTCCTCTCTCTCTCTCTCAAGAATGACCGTCCACCTCTTGACATAGAGATACTTGACGTCATAGATGTGCAATTATGCTACTGCTCGAACGCTCATGGATCTCTATCTTCCTCAATGCTCCTTGAACATGAAGTAGACCTTAGATTTTGTGAGACAAAATAGTAGATTCAATGCTTGGATGTTCATCTTGGATTACGAGAAGCGTGCATTTCATCAAAGAGCTCGCAAGCGCCTCCTTCATCAGGTCAGGTTAGGGACATGCGGTCTATTTCTTTAGAGACTTTGATCGCAACCACACTTCAAGAGGTTTTCATATATATTATTTGTGTTCTTGATGAAATTATTCGATAAGAATTCTCGAATCATGTGGTTTCATATCTTTAATTTTGTTTAATTCCTCTGCCCAATCGCATATGATGCAATATTCATGATTTTGTGATGCGCTAAGGCCTAAAGCCAAGCCTTCAAGTGGTATCTAAGCTTTGGTCAAGGTCTTTGATATGGTCCAAAACCCTAGGTGAATGAGGTTTTGCATATCTGATGTGCGAGGACTCGTTATTTTGCATGAGATGCAAGTTTCAAATTGGTTTTTCACTAAAATAAATCCCCTTGTTTGTGCACTATATGGGTGTGTTTTTTTGTTATTAAAATGTTTTTATATAGTCTAAATATGTCCCAAAAATTGTAGCCTATTGTTGGCATCAAAAGTGCATGAATGAAAATTCAAATAATTCCCGATGCGAATTTATTTTTGTATGTATTCACATATCTGTATGATATTAATTTTTGCCTTTTTATTTTCCCATCATGAAACATGAAATAAATTGGATTAAGTAGAGAATCAAACATGCAAACCTTTATTTTACGTGATTCTGGATCTGTTCACTATAGATATTCCATATTTAGTAGAGACTAATGGGATCATGATTAGATCGTGAAATCTATTTGCATAACGTGTTTATCATTCAATCGAAATCATGGAAATCATGACTTTATCTTGATAAACTTGATGCTTAATATTTATGAAAATAATTGATTAAACATCATTGCACATTAAATGTAGGTTTCATGAAAACCCTAGTTTATCCTACAATAGTTGTAGGACAACTTTTACATGCAAAAGATGGTTGCTTGATGTGATTAGAAATTTAGGATCTAGAAATTGTTTTAAGATGCCTAATATTTTTGAGTGATTATTATATAGTATAATGCTGATCATTAAAGTAGATCGATAAAACCACAAGTATTTTGGCATTATTTTGTAATCTAAAAGAGATTTCGGTGATGTCAATCGCACCCAAAATTATATTGTTATGAAAGAGCTTATTTGTTGTGAAATGCAAAAAGGGATTCTCATTTGAGAACATGTGATCAAAATGTTTTGTTATCTTTCCGAACTAGAGACTCTCGAGGCTGAGATGGATGCAGACATGTAGTTCCATTTCATTCTGTTGTCTCTTCCCAAGTCTTTCAATAACTATGTGCTATCGTACCACATGAACAAGTTAAGCATGTCTAATGCTAAGTCAATAACTTTATTAAAGTATGCAAAAGATGTAATGAAGAAATAGAATCCAACTAGCAGTGCAATGGTTGTGCATGTCAAGGGAAAAGATGGTCGTAAGTAAGGGTCTCGGAAGGGTCCAACCTAGAAAAAGAAGAAGAATAATTAAGCTGTTGGCTCATCTTCTAATGATTCAACATTGATAGCATCGAAGAAGACCGATGTTTGTCATCACTACAAGAAGCCAGGGAACAGGATCATAACTTCCCAGAGTACCTTAAAACCATAGAGAAAGGAAAAGCCCAGCAGGTATAAATTCTACTTTAATCATTGAAACAAATTTTCTCGTAGGACAAGACAGTAGTTTGATAATCAATTCTGATGCTTTTGTTCATTTATACAATTTGTTGCATATATTTCAGGAAACTTGGAATCCTGATAAAGGGGAGATAGTCATCTGTATGGGATATGATGCAACTATTGCAACAGTTTCCATCAGGGCCTTGATTATTGGGGTTTTTGAGGGTCTAATGTAGACTACACAAGGTGAGAACTACACTGTCGCTAAGGCAACTGCTCACGAAATCCCGATCAATCAATAATTAACACATAATAAGAATTAAGCAATGAAAAGCAAACTATGTGGAGTTAAAAATTTGTTAAATATATAATAGTTGTGTATAGTATGCAAGTATGTAGAGGTTGAACACAGGGAGCAAACAGGAGAAAGGAGGCAGATGAAATCACAAAATTATGTTCTTCTTGTTGTCTTGGTATTTTTGTGGGATTTCATTTTATCTTTTTAATTATTGCTTTTATAATTTTTTATTTTTTTATTAATATATATTTTTTATTTTCTTTTAATATTTTTCTGATTTTTAATTTCTTTTTCCATTTTAAATATATGCTATGTAGAATAATATATATAAATGCAAATAAAAATAAATAAAATAGTATATTTAATTTTTTTTTGGTTTTTATATGATATTTTACTATTTTTGTGATTTTTTAAATATTTATTCTGATTTTTAATGATTTTGAAAGTAAAAAATATCCCAAATCAGAGAATAAATATATAGGTCGAATTGAAAATGAAATTAAAAATAACAACTAATATCCAAAATTTTCCAAATCAGATTTAACAGATAAATAATAATATAAAGAAACCTATAAAATAAAAATCGATATTTTTGGAGTTTTTATTTTTATATTTTTATAACGAAATTTTGAGCTTTTTAATTTTTAAGAGTTTTCTTTTTCTATATTAGTGATTTTTGGTCAGAAGGTTCAAAATACTTAAATAAATAAAAAAATATTTTTGAGGGATTTTTTCAAAATATTTTTATATTTATTTGGTATACTTGTATAATTATTTGATATTTCTGCTCTTTTTTATTTTTAATAAATACTAAAAAGTCCTAAATTGCAAATATAATAATATAGTATGGAGTTATATTGCAACATGAGCTTAACCCTATTTGTTGGTAATTTTTGGAGCAAGGACACTATATTTGATAAATAGAAGAAATGCGGAAAAATCATTGAACTGGTAGGGACAGAATGTAAATAAAATCAAGATCAGGGGCCTTTATGCAACTTTCATAAATATTTAACTTACAAATATTAGGACTAAAGGCAAATATCAAAAGCCTCGAGGGCCTTGTTGTAAAATGGCCATCTCACATTTGATGGCACGTGAGGTGACCTAGCTTGGACTCAAGTGTAATATGAATTAAAGGCAAGGGATCAAATGTAATGTTCCCACAAGTTTAAACAACTAAAATAGATTGCATGACCAAATAATACAGCAATAAAAACGTGGGGTCAAAAGCGAAACCCCAATAAGGCGCGATCATGCGGTTGATAAACATTGCTTGAAAACATGGCGAACTACAGATGCACGATACCGCTTCGCAACCAATGTCCAAGATTCAATCTCTCAAATGTGATCTACGGTGGAGGCTCAATAGAATTCGATGGTGGATGTGTTTTCTGGTACTGAGGCTTAATCGAACGACACAAAGATGATCATGAAAAATAGGGGAAGAACTCGACTGGAATGAGTTTCGATCTGTTGAGGCACGTGTCTCCGACCACTTGTGAACCTTTCGATAGGACCAAAATTCTTCTTCTACTTCCTTGAAGGTCCCTGATGTTATAAGATATCTGAAGACTTCTGATAGAGCCCCGGATCTCGGAGATTCTTCCGTTGGACCTAGGGTTCTTCACAACTGCAATCAGGGGCTCAAATGCCCCCTTCTACCCGTTATACCTGCAGAGGAAAATAGATTACGTGCTACCTATGATAGGTAGACATTTATTAGTGGAAATCAAGGTGGAAAATGGAGGAGGCGAAGATGTCCGATGTACGACGGAGAGTGGACCTAGAAGTACATATCCATAATGGATTTGATTGGATGGTGGTTTGTAGATGATGGGGTAGTGGAAGGTGAAGGAGACGATGGTGAATGCGCGTCGGAACAGGGTGTTTGCACAGTAAACAGGGGTGGTCGGATCCTGAACGCACCAATGAGGGTTAAAACCTAATATAAGCTAAAAGCAGTAATTCAACAACTACATTAAAGCATAAACATGATCTTGAGGACTACGACTAACTACTGATTAGAGAACGAACCTCAAATGGCCGCGAGGCAACGAGATAATACCTCGATGGTCAGGTCAGGTCGGAGGTGGTGGGAACCACCATCGCACCGCCTTTCTCACTGCAAAAGAGGCTAACCAAGTTCGTTGTCACAAGGCTCAAGGCATAGAGCACAATATGAGGAGAAAAAGCCACTCTAAGGGAACCAAGGATCAAAAGAAATGATGGAGGAGCTTTTGTACAGGAAGCTATGGAGGGATGTTCGAGGCGGTGTGGCAATTGAAGGAAGAAGGTATGGAGGAAGATATGTACACTGTGTGGATCATAAATCTACAGAGAAGAAATCTCATGAAGGGTCCCATCAATGCGAAGAAAATCGAGAAGGAGAGGGGGGTGTCATGTTCTAACAGGGCTTAGGGTGAGTTAGATAGTTGACCAGAGTCAACACCCGAAGCCACCTAGTTGGTGGATGTGGACCGATAAGGAATAACCTGGACTGAAAATGATTAAAAAATCAATAATAATGATCACATGAATTTATTAATTTTGAGTTATAAAATAAAAAATGTTTACTATTTTTCATAGTATTTTAATATGATTTTTATCTATTTATTTGAGGTTTTTAATTACAAGATAATTTTTAGGGTTATTTTATAATTATATTCATCTTTGTTTTAAGTATTTTATTTTTATTTTGCACTTTTTATTATATTATTTTATATAAATATAACTTATTTTTATGTACTTAAATATATTTTGATTGTATTTTTCTGATATAATATTTACACTTAAATCAATAGGTATAATTATTATATAGGTATGTGTATCGTATATTAATCTATGTATTTTATGTTCTTATTTTATTTTGTTATTTTACTTACAATTTTATTTTAGTTTTAATGTGTACATATGTTAAAAATAATATTTACAAAATTATAAAAATATAAATTTATAAAAATAATAAAGAATAAATAAAAAACATTTTTTATTCAGGTATATAACACAATAGAGGTCCAAAATCTAACTTTCACATATTAACTCCAAAAATATGAAATCTCCTTCATTAAATGGCTTATTAAAAGTTATATACATTTAAAGGTTATTTTGATACATGTTGAGTTTCTAACTTCAAAAAATATGATACATTTTGATTTTAATCCAATTATGATATATTTTTGCGTCTGTTGGGATTTGGTCCTTTTATTTAGAGTATAAAATGTAAGCTGTATATTATTTTTTCATGAAATCATTTTCTACAATTTTCTTGTACATTGTTTATTTATTTGATGTATAAACAATGGAAAATAAAATATGCCCCAAAAATGAATTATTGATGCATTAATAAATGGAATTTATTGGGTTAATTGGCCCTTATCTCCCCCTACTTTATTCCTTGTCGACCCAATCATTAAGATGCTCAGGTCTCAGGGTTTAGGGTCATAAAATACCTTTAGCATTTTATTCATTTTCTTTTCTTTTCTTTATTCTATAATTTTGGCATTAAAGTTGTATTCATACACAATATATGGAACAAATAATGAATGACAATTTGTACAAATTAGTGATAATTTACATGCATTAGCTAGGGTTTTTAAGGCCAAAATGATAGAAAAAAGGTGATGAAATGGAGATTCGTCACCTTGTCTTTGCTAGTCCCTAGCAAATGCAGAAAATAAAAACAAAGAAAAGAAAAAGAAAGAAAGTGGATTGAATTTAATTCCCAAACTTGTGTTCATAAAATCAAACTTTGGAGCTCATGTCAGACCTTTGGAATTTTTGGGTGCAGTTGGAACCTTATTGGAAACAGATTTGAAACACAATAGCCTTCGAAAATCCCAAAACTCTGCTTAAGTCTCCTCAATAGCTAGGTCAGAATACTTCAACTCATATGCAAACCCTTATGACTATGAGTCTCACTTGTACAATGTAAGTGATAGTGGCTCCCCTAAACTAAAATGACAAAGAGACTGACTTCTCTAGTGTGACAACCCAATGATTCCCCGATCCATCAACTCTTTCCTCGAGGAGTGAGGTATTCCCTTCTAAGTTCAAGTGACAACCAGCTCAAGAAGAGGAGGTGGAGAGAAGGATGTACGGTAGCCAGCATAGCAACCTATCCAAGGATGCTTGACCAGTGTAGCAAAGTGATCATGTTGCAAGCTCATATACATATGACTTTGAAGCTTAAGCTTGCTTATTGACTATACAAATATGTACACTCCGGCAGGCAGGCATTTTATTTTCAATCAGGATGGCCACTTTTTTGGAGTTTTTTTTTAAATACTATATACAACAACATTTACATAAGGAGTTTTTCCTCTTGAGCTAGTAAGTTATTCCTCTTTTGAGGCGTTTTTGCAACCTGCATTGTCTTGTCTTTAGACGTCTCTGCTACTGGACAGGATGGGGTGCACTTCCCTCCCAAGACGAGGACAAATGTTCTACGTGTGTACGTCTCATACCGGCAAATCCAATACCCTCACCACTCAACCTGAGTTGAGCCAAGTGAAAAGTGCATGTCCAAGTTAGGTCATTATCAGTAAGAGTCGTGTGTGATCTCCGAAATACATAACATAGGTAATCATGAATACATTGAATCAAGTCTCATGATTCTCAAAGAATTAAATCAACTTGACATGAAGTACCTCAATTCCAGCCCCTATAAAGTTTATGTGATTAGGTAGATTTAAGGTCCAACCAAGATCCATTCTTCAGATTTTGCTTAGAATTGTTCAATTATCAAACTCAATCCAAAAAATGCAAATGCTATGCACAATGCAATGAAAATCTTTTTGTGATGCAATTTTCAAAGTTGAACTTCTAATGGATTTTTTAAATTATTTTGCAAATTTTTTTCTATTTTTCAAAAAGATTTTGCAAATGTTTTTTAAATTTTCAATTTTGCAAATTTTTTTTTTGAAAATTTTCAAAACAAAAGATTTTGGAAAAAAATCTAGGTACAAATATTTACGCAGGGATGCATCTTATATTTACAACATTTTGTTTTATTAAGGATATACAAGGGATATGTTATTATTTTTATAGATATAAAGAATTTTAATGCGATGTGTATATTCCTTAAACTTATTTGAAAATCATTTTACAAACATTTTTGCAAACTATAACACAAAATAATTTTTGCAAATAATTTTTACAAATATTTGAAAACCATTTTGCAAAAATTTTTCAAATAGTATATATATTAGTTTTTTAAAATAGTTTTACAATCAATTTTTAAATCATTTGAAAATAGTTTTTAAAATTTTTTTTATTTCACACAAAATAAAAGAAATTTTTACAAACAACAGTTTTACAAAGGTTGAAAATATTTAACAAAATATTTTCCAAATAGTTTTTAAAAGATTTTTAAAATATATTTTTCAACTATTTTTTTAACATTTTTTTAAAAATATTTACCTGATGTATTAGTCAATATGTAAAAAAAGAATTCTGAGGAATAATACACCTTTTTATTGGTGATTTCTGAGGAATTATGAGGAATATAACACCTTTTTATTTTCTGAGGAACAATTCAGCCGTAATTATTGAAAATATGAAAGTATGAGTTATGGCTTAAAGTATATACGCAGTATTTACGACCCCCCTATCCTTTGCTTGAGCTATGTCCTCATAGATCTCAGAGAAAAGTGAAGACATAATTTGTACATTATAAAAATGCCTAAAGAATGAACGAATGAAAGAAGTAAAGAATAAAAGAAATGAGCGAATAACAAGTCGACCGTCCCCCCATACTTATGATTAACCAATCCTATAAGTATAACTGACTGTGCACAAGGCATGGAGGGTCATGGGTGGGAATGAATAGATTGTACTTAGACTGTCTCCCCCAATACTTTGGGTGAGATATCCCTAAGTATGGACAAGAAGAGGAGATAGTGGAGGAGATCAATGAATGAAGGAAATAGAGATGTACACCCCCTATACTTAGGAAAAAGTATGTCCTATGTATAGCAGCGGTAAAAAAAGGGTCGACACCTTTTTGGTAGAAAAAAATGAAAACGAAAAAGAAGAAAAGAAGAAAAGATAGATGAAGAGAGAATAAAGGATCGAAGAGAATTTACGCATCACTCCCCCTATACTTAGGGTAAAAGATCCCTAAGTATAGACAAAAAGAGGAATGATGAAACAGAATGAAGAAAGAACACTCAGCTCGTCAACCCCCTCCCCCTATTCATAGGAGAAATTATGTCCTAAGCAAGGCACACACGGAAATGGGATGGACAAGCCAAATGGTGGATGGACAAATGTAAAATGAAAGTGGATAAGTGGATGTATAAATGAAGGTTGTACAAAGATCCATAAGGTATAAAGTAAACCTTCTAGCAGGACTGCTGAGGAATGCATCTGACAAGGTGTAGGTCAATATCGGGGTCCGCACTAGACACAATCTGATCAAGATCGACCTAATGAAGATCCTCAACAGTATCAAAGCAGAAAGGCATGATCTTTTCCATCAAAGTAGTGTGGTCAGGTCTGGCCCGGGATCTCTCTACTAGGTCATTATAAAAATGAAATGGGACGAACTCATCTATGGAAGTAGTCAAGTCATGTTCATCCTATTGAGTCTTGCAGATATAAAGGTGAAAGGCTCGAACTCAACAGTGAAAGTATTCATGCCACGCCCAGCTTGGCGAGTCTCTCCTAAGTAAAAACTAGAGGGGATGAACTCATCTGTGAAAGTAGTAAGGTGAAGTTTGTCATCTGAGCTCTCAACAGAATCATGATCCTCATAAAAAGGCCCATATTCATTGATGTATGAATTAAGATCAAATTCAGCCTTATCAATCTCTTCAATGGCTGCCCTCCGCTCTAAAGTATCAATCGTGTAAATACAGCAAATGTCATCAACATAACGCCAATCATAGGAAGAGGAAACTCCAATGTCTATGCTCTCTGAGTCTTCCACTATGTGGAGATATTCTCAGTTCTCGTCATCGGTTATAAAGCAAGCCTCTCTGATATCAGCAGATAGGTTATAGACCTCAGGGTCTGCTAAAGTAGGTGTAGTCACATAAGGTGCAAGTCTCTGGTCGATGGTAGGTGCAGTGACGACCATAGTGCTTCCGTCATCAAGACGGAAACAAATCTCTCCTGATCCGTAATCAATAACGACTCTCGTAGAGGAGAGAAAGGGTCGTCCCAGTATGATTGGAGAGTGCTCCTCAATGGCGGAGGTCTCCATGGGCAATACATTAAACTCAACAGTATATCTCATGCCCTGAATCCAAATGGCAGTGTTCTCTAGAATACCCTTCGGCCTCTTTATTGATCCATAAACAAATTGAACGATCATCCTGGTTGTCTTGAGAGGTCCTTAATTAAGAGGTTGTATCAACGAGAAGGGTATGACTGTAAATTCAAGCAGCACCATCATGGAGAGGGTGATCACATGAATAGCCAGAGATGGTGCATCTGATGAATGATGTAGTAGTGTTCCCTTTCCTACAAGAAGGGCGGTGGGTGATGGCATGGGCAGTGGCCATGGTCAAGATATGATGCTCATATGTGCTTCTTTACTTTTTCTTCTTGGGTTGAGGAGCAGATAAATAGGTCATGGCCTGGCAAGGTGGGGCATCCATGATCTCATGAATAGCAGCCACCACTTCAGGTGCAGTCAACATTTTTTATATTTTTGGATCTCCTCCATACAATGGAGGAGATCAGAGTCAACATATGCACAAGGACGACTAAGAGCAACTTGTACAGTGTCATCCTTGGGGTCAAAGGTGGGCCTGGGGGTAAGTGAGTGTGTGGACAAATGATCTGGCAAGTGGGCCCGCTCCGTATAGTTTAAATCAACAATGTGTCTCCCAAAATCTTTTTGTATTTTCAACTTTTTCTTATTTTTTTGTATTTTGGGCGATTGCAAGGTCTCATAAGAATCTCCAATTGAATTCATATCCTCATATGGTGAAGCATTATGGTGGATCTTATTTATGCTGGTGAGGTTGTCAATCCTCTACTCATATGATCCATCTTCTGGGTCAAGTGCTCAAGGGTGGATTCCATGAGAGGTGACTCCAACAAATCATTCTCGGGTGGGTGAGATGGTAGAAAATGTGATGGTGGTGGTGTTGGGTAAAGGTATGAGGAATGAAACTGTGTCTGAGGCGAATATGTACAGAAATCAAGAGCAAAGTCCTCCTGGAAAAATGGACGTGGACCGGCTAGAGGATTTGAGCGATCTGCAAAGTCCGAATGAAAAGTGCTCCAGTCATCCATCTTCGATTAGGAGAGCACGATGGTCAAGTCAAGAGACGTGAGAACTAAGTGCAAATGTGTAGAGATGATGGAGGATGCACACAAACAATCACAAACAAACTCACACAAAAGAACCCCTCAATTCACCTACTCAACGTAGTGAAGATCGTGAAAGCTCGGTCTTTTTATCTTGTCAGTTTTAGAGTTTAGGTGAGAGTAGAAAATTTCATAATCACATAGGAGGCCTGGAATTGGGTCACTAACCTTTGTGTGTACGTGAGAAAATGAATACAATGAGGGGGTTACTCTCCCTATGACAAATATTTTTCTTTTTAATGTATTTTAGGGTCTAGTAATATTAGCAGTCCCAATTTTATTGATTATCACTTTTTGTATTTTTAATATAAATGCACGAGCCTATCGAGGAGTCAATTCTTTTAGCAACCTAGGTGGTCAAAATCATAGGGAGATAGTCGGAAAAGCAATGCAAGCGACAAATCGATAATGAAAGCTAAAGCATAAATGCTCACATTGCCTACACTTTTCTACATGTAGGAAGCTAAGCAGAATTGAAACCTATTTATATTCAAATGCAAAGCCAATGAAATCACCATAAATGAGAATATATTATTAATGTGAAGAACAATATGCTAATTATCTAGAAATGATAACAAGGTCCTGTCTTCGATGCCACTCGGTGCCTGCCACAACGAGTCCTGCGTGCACTATATACGACCTCTCTCGGTACGCAGTCTCAAGTCCAAATAAATAGCAATTCAAAATTTGACTAACTCCAAACAAGGCTATATATACATGAAAAGGTTGTTAGATGTTTGGCCTTAATCTATCATCCAACAATTCTAAGCTAGGTCTCACTAAGACAACACAAAGGAAAATAAAATTAGAAAACAAAGAAAAATAAAAGTGATTCAAAACGTGACAAAACCGGCGAGGCCACTAAGGGAACAATCCCTAGGGCAGTGGACCTCATGAAGTAGGAAAGAGTCCGGAATATTACAATAAAAGAGTCTCTCTCTCACTTAAATTACAAAATAAATACAATAAAGTAAAGTGGGCAATGTCTTCAAAATTCTTCAAATTTCTTTTTCTGCTAGGTCAAAACTATGAACCGTCTTTACGTGGGTGCACAGGCGCTCTAAAGAGGTCCTTTCTGGATCTGTGGTACCACACATCAAAGTCAACAAAGAAGTAGATGGTTAGATAGCTCAACAGATAATATCGACTAAAATAGAAAAATAAATAAAGAAGAAAATAAAGACAAGCTAGAAGACACGGGTAAAAATAAATATACACGACATTACTCCCCGACAACAGTGCCATTTGATAACCGGAGTTTGTGAGGGTCTAATGTTGACTACACAAGGCGAGAACTACATTTATACTGAGGTGACCACCCACGAAATCTCGATCAATCAATAATTAAGCCACGATTAGAATCTACAATAAAAAGCAAAATATGTGGAGCTAAAAATTATTATTACTATACAATAAATGTGTATAGTGTGCAAGTATGTGGATGTTGAACATACGGAGAAAATGGGAGAAAGGAGGCAGATGAAAGCACAAAATCGAATTCTTCTTGTTGTCTTTGTATTTTTGTGGGATTTTAATTTTTTATTTTTTGTAATTTTTGTTTTTATATTTTTTATTTTTTAATTATATATATTTTTTATTTCCTTTTTATATATTTCTTATTTTTAATTTCTTTTTTCCTTTTAATTATATAATATAGAATATATAATAATATATAACGCTATATATACAATGTAGAATAATGCAAATATAAATACAACTAAAAATAAATAAAAATGAGAATTATCTATTTTGGGTTTTAAAATTTTTTTTACTTATTTGTGAATTTTTGAAGATTTTTTCCAATTTTTAGTGATTTTTAAAGTCTAAAATATCCAAAACCATTGAATAAATAAAAAGGTTGAATTGAAATGGAAATTAAAAATAGCAAATAATATTCAAAAAATTTAAAATCGATTTTACTAGATAAATAATGATATAATGAAACTTATAAAATAGAAATTGATATTTTTGGTGTTTTTATTTTTTTTATTTTTGTAATAGATATTGGAACTTTTATTTTCTAGAGTTTTCTTTTTTCTATTTTTATTGATTTTTGGTCCGATGGTTCAAAATACATATATAAACAAAATATATATTTTTTGGAATTTTTATAAAGATTTTATACTTATTTGGTATTTTATATTATAAATAGGGAATGTTTGTGCTCTTTTTTATTTTTCATAAATACTAAAGTCTTAAATTACAAATCTAATTATATAGTGTGAAAATATATTGTAGTGGGAGCTTAACCCTATTAGTTGGTAATTTTTGTAGCAAGGACACTAAATTTAATAAATAGAAGAAATGCACAAAAATCACTAAACTAGTAGGGACATGATTGTAAATAAATAATGATCAGGGGCCATTATGCAATTTTCACAAAAATACGAGTTACAAACATTAGGACTAAAGGAAAATGTCAAAATCTGTGAGGGCATCGATGTGAAATGGCCACCTCACGTGGGATGGCACATGAGGTGACCTAGCATGGACTCAAGTGTAATATGAATTAAAGGCAAGGGGTCACATGAAATTTACCACAAGTTCTAACTACTAAAATAGATTACATGACTAAATAATACAACAACAAAAATGTGAGGTAAAAAGTGAAATATACCCCAGTAAGGCATGATCGTGCGGTTGATAAACGTCGCTTGGAAACATGGCGAACTATGGTTGCACGATACCGCTTCGTAGCCAACGTCCAAGATTCGATCTCTCATATGTGATCTACGGTGGAGGCTCAATAGAATCCGACGGTGGCTATGCAGTTTGGGACTGAGGCTTAATCGAACGATGCAAAGATGATCACAAAGAATTGGGGAAGAACTCACCTGGGGCGAGTTTCGATCTGCTATGGCGCGCGTCTCCAGCCACCTGGGAGCTTTCCGATTGGCCAAAAATGTTCCTATTGCTTCCTCGAAGGTCCCTGATGGTACAATGATATCTGAAGACCTTAGTTGAGCCCTAGAGCTCGAAACTTCTTTCGTTGGACCTGGTATTCTTCACGGCTGCAATTGGGGCTCAGATGCCCCCTTCTACCCACTATTCCTACAGGCGAAGATAGATTATGTCCTAGCAATGTTGGGTAGGCATTTATTGGTGGAAATCACAGTGGAGAGTGGAATGGGAAAAGAGATTCGATGTACAGGCGGAGGGGACCTTGAAGTCTAGATCCGAAATCGATTTGGTTTGCTGGTGGTTTGTAGATGATGGGACAGTGGAATGTGAAGGAGATGATGGTGTATGTACGTCAGAACAGGGCGTTTGCATGGTGAACGTGGGTAGCCGAAGCTCAAAAGCTCTGGACAGGGTTAAGACCTAATCTAAGCTAAAAGCAATAATTAAACTACTAAATATAAGCATAAACATAATCTTGAGGACTATGGCTAATTACAGAATAGATAACGAACCTCAAATGGCAAGGAGGCCAAGAGATAATAACTTGATGGTGAGGTCTCGCAGGAGGTGGTGGGAACAACCATCACACTGCCTTTCTCGTTGTAAAAGAGGCTGGCTGAGCTCGCTATCACCGGGCTTATGGCCTGGAGCACAATGTGAGGAGAAAAAGCCATACTAAGAGGAACCAAGGAGGGAAAGAAATGGTAGAGAAGCTTTTGTACAGGATAGGTATGGAGGGATGTTCGAGGCAGCGTGGCGGTCGAAGTAAGAAGATATGGAGTAAGATATGTACACAGTGTTGATCACAGATCTACATACAAGAAATCTCATGAAGGGTCCCATCCTCCTCGAGCCTTGTATCAGTGCGAGGAAAATAGAAAAGGAGAGGGAGCATGTGGACCACCCTTGAAAAACATGGCCAAAATTAATTAAAAATAAATAATAAATAATAAATGCATTTTATAATTTTAATTATAAAATAAAAAAATTATTATCTTTCATAATATTTTTATATAATTTTATTAATTTATTTGAGGTTATTAATGACAAGTTAATTTTTAGGGTTATTTTATAGGTATATTCATATATGTTTTAAATAATTTATTTTTATTTTGTATTTTATTATTTTATTTTATTATTTTATAAAAATATAACTTATTTTTATTTACCTAAATATATTTTTATTGTATTTTTCTGATGTGATATTTACACTTAAATAAATAGATATAATTATTCTATAGGTATTTGTATTGTATATTCATCTTTGTACTTTACTTTCTTATTTTATTTTGTATATTATTTATGGTTTTATTTTAGTTTTAGTATGTACATACGTTATCAATAATATTTACAAAATTATAAAAAAAATAAAATTGTAAAAATAACAAAGAATAATCAAAATGAATATTTTATTCAGGTATAAAATACGATGGGGATCTAAAATCAAACTTTTACATATTAACCCCAAAAAAATATGAAACCACCTTCACTAAATAGCTTATTAAAATTTATATACAATTAAAGGTGATTTTGGTACATTTTGGGTTTTTATTTAGTAGATATGGGTCTGTGAACTTGGGATTTTGACTTTTTATTTAGAGTATAAAATGTATACTATATATTATTTTTGTATGAAACCAATATTGTATTTTTCTGTGTATTATTATCTACAACTTTCATGTACAAAGTTTATAAATAATGGAGAATACAATTGGTGCCGAAATTGAATTATTGATGAATTAATAAATGGAATTTAATGGGTTTATTGGCCCATTTCTCCCCTACTTTATTCCTTGTCGACCCTATTATCAAGATGCCTAGATCTCGAGGTTTAGGGTCATAAATACCTTTGGAAATTTACTCTTTTCTTTTCTTTATCCTATAAATTTGGCATTAAAAACTGTATTTTATACACAATAAGTGGAATAAATATTGAATGATAATTTGTACAAAATAGTGTTATTTACTTGCATTAGCTAGGGTTTTCAAGGCCAAAATGATAGAATAAAGTGGTGAAAGGGAGATTCATCATACCTACAGACTATCATTATCTAGTGGAAAAGTCCTAGTACTTAAAGAGTGTCTTTATGTTCCAGATGTTAGAAGGAACCTTATATTTGTATCTAATCTTGTTAGAAATGGATATTCGTTCTTTTTCTATAATAAACATGACATAAGTCATTATTATTAATATATTACATATGGTATTCTAACTTCTAGTGGACTCTATGAATTGTGCATTGATGAATTAGTCATGAATTTTACTACAACTAATAAAAATCCTAAAAGAATAAGAGAGGATGGAAATCATTAAAAAATGATTTGGCATAAAACTCTTGGTCAACTATTTGTTGATAGAATCAATAGATTGATAAAGGCTGGACCCTTAGATTTTCTACAGGTCCAAACTTTTCCTACCTGTGAACATTGTATTTGCGGTAGATTTACTTTGACGTCTTTTCATAGAAAGGTTACAATATTCGAAAGTATTATTTATCTAATATGTACCTATGTATGTTGTCCCATCATTACCATGATCCGAAATGAATATCTATATTATTTTACATTTATTGATGAACATTCACGATACAAGTTTATCTTCCTATTACATCATAATTCAGAAAACCTTTGAAAAGTTTAAAAAGTTCATGGCTTTAGTTTAGAATGAAACCGATTGGATGAATAAACTAATTCGATCTAATCAAGGTGGCGAGTACCTCTCAGATGAATTTAAGGAATACCTCAAAGATAGAGGAATGGTCTCCAATCTCACTCCTCTTGGAACTCTGCAACTTAATGGTGTTACTAAAAGGGTGCAATAGGGCCATCATGGACACGGACCATTCAATGATGAGTAAAGAACATTTACCTCTTACTTTCTAGGGATATGAAATAGAGACTGCAATATATGTATCCTAAATAAGATTCCTGCAAAACTTGTGCCTAATACTCCTCATGAGCTTTGGTATGGTCCAAACCCAGTGTTAGATACTTGAGGATTTGGGGTTGCTTTGTCCATGCAAAGAACGTGGATGCAAGTAAGCTAGAATCTTGCACTCAAGAGTGCTACTTCATTAGGTATGTAAAGGAAGATATTGGATACAAACTTACAGCCCTGAGACTCAGAAGATCTTCATCTCTAGATATGTAAAATTTCTAGAGGATGACTTCCTTAAGAGTCAAGACAAAAATAAAGTGAAGGAACTCATTGAATACCCTGAGGATACTGGGCTTCCTATACCAGAAACTGAAGATGTAAATGAAGATGAAACACCCATACTTCTTTGAAGGAGTTCAAGGGTTGTTACACCACCTAAAAGGCACATATTCAATGTGCCAGGTGTAACCGATAATAATCCAGCTTCGTTTGATGAAGCACTCGTGAATAATGACAAGAATAGGTAGATGCTAGCAATGAAGTCTGAAATAGGCTCCATGCATAAGAATGGTGTATGGACCCTAGAGGATCCATATTGAGTGGTAAAACCCATTGGGTGTAAATGGATCTTCAAGAGAAAGTGGGGACCTGATGGGAAGGTAGAGACCTTCAAAGCAAGACGTGTAGCTAAGGGCTACATACAGAGAGAAGTTATCAACTACGATGAGACATTCTCTCCAGTGGCTAAGCTTAAGTCCATCAGGGAACTGCTAGTTTAAGCAGCATATATTGACTAAAACATCTGGTAGATGGACATCAAGATGTCTTTCCTCAATGGATACCTCGAGGAGGATATCTATATGGAGCAGCCTAAGGGTTTCATAATCGACGAAGGCGAAGCATGTAAGCTGAAGAAATCCATCTATGGGCTCAAGCAAGCTTCTTGTAGTTGGAACATTAGATTTGATGAAACCATAAAGATTTATGATTTTGTTTGGAATCTTTATAAACCACGTGTGTACAAGAAGCTTTGTGGGAGCCCCGTTGTGTTCATCGTGCTTTACGTAGATGATATCCATGTCATTAGGTATTATGATTAGTTTTAAGATATGGTTGTACCATACCTTTGAGTTGAAAGATCTTGGAGAAGCCTCTTATTTCTTGGGTCTGCAGTTGTTCAGAAACAGAGAAAAGAAGATTTTGTGATTATCACAACATGGGTACGTTAAGAAGATCTTAGAGAATTTCCATATGGACAATTCCAAGAAAGGCTTCCATCACTTAAGACATGGTATCCACCTATCTAAAAGGATGGCTCCTTAAAGTGTTTTTGGATAAGAAACCATGGCTAGATGCCCCTACACATCCGCTGTGGGAAGCCTAATGTATGCCATGATGTACACAAGGCCAGATATCTTCCATTTAGTGGCAATGGTAAGCCGTTACCAATCTTGATATGGAGTAACCACTCGAATACAGTGCAAGACATCTTTAAGTATCTACAACAGACACAAGATAACATCTTAGTGTATGGATGTGATCTCCAAGTCTAGGATACACAGATTTAAGCTTGCAGTCTGATATTGATTACCGAAAGTCAACATCAACATTTGTGTTCATGTTGAATGGGGGTGGTGTGATAGAGAGAAGCAAGAAGAAGGATGCTATAGTTGATTCAACAATAGAAGCTGAATACATTACTGAATCGGATGCTACACAAGAGGCGGTGTGGTTTGCAAGTTCATCCTAGAACTTAGCTTAGTTTCCTCTGATACTCCCATCCCGCTACTTTGTGATAACATAGGAGCAATAGCTTAGGCGAAGGAAACCAGATTGCATCAAATGAGCAATCACATGGAAAGGAAAATACCACATCATTCAGGAGATATAAAAGGGTGGTGATATCATCATGATCAACGTGGCCTCTATAGACAATGTTGTTGATCCACTTACTAAACATTTGATACAAAAGGTTTTTTAACCAACATGTAATGAGAATGGGTTTAAAGATGGTACATGAATGGTTCTGAGGGCTAGTGGGAGATTGTTAGCCATGTAAAACTTAGGATAACCATTTCTACAATAAATGTTATTATAATCTTTGATATATCAATAAAAGTTGTTGATTTATTTCAATCCCTGTCTAAGATTAATTGAATTAATGCACTATAAGGCCCTTTTTACAATTATGGATATGTACCCTGACCATCTTAATAATCATACAACTGATGATTCAATGATTGAATCATAGAGGCTGGTGCTCGAATGATATATAAAGAGTTAGATTGAGGACTCATCAAGCACCGTCAAATGATTATTACAAGATGATCTCCAGCCTAAGAAGAAGAAGGCTATTGTTCTCTATAGACTGATATATGATCGACCTCTTGATGTAGGTCCTCTGCATAGGAATTGAGATTTGGAGGTGTCAGATAAGTTAAGTCAAAGAGTTTACTTAATGAGATCGAGATAACCAAGACCTATGTTGTATACTATCATGATATAGGCATGCATCCTCTGGCCGGAGATAAATGTATTGCTATATGTCTAAGTATATTAACCTGCCATATTGAGAGAATGATGACCTAATCAAGGTATATACACCGACGAGATGGTGCGCATATGAGGGGATTTGAGTAATACGATCTCTCAAAGGGATCATACATGTTCACTGCATAACCATAAGACATGAGCTCACTCATGGGGTAATGGAATTTATCAAATTCCATGCATGGTCGTCTTGCTTTGGAAGCATCACAATAATTTGTAGGTATGAAATGCTTTTGGAAAGCATATGATCGATGCCAACTCCTAATTATCGAATGATAATCTTAATGATAAAACCCTAAAGAAGATAGTCTAAAAGAGATCTATAACTTCGGGTTTACTCTTGGTCTTCCAGTATGCTTGATGTATGTGTATTAGGAATACTTGAGGGTGATGTGAACATAAACAATTGTATAACCATGACACATCCATTTCGAGGGAGTGATGAAACATGTTTGGGTTTTAGTGGCACCTCTCAGTAGACAAGTAATCTAAACTTGGTCCAAATATTTGACATTTATCTGAATACGATTTAAATTTGATGAGAAGATTAGATTTACATTTTTTATTTATCCAAACATCTACGAGAGGTCCTCGAGATATGGATTTGAGATATCATCTCAATATCCATGTCTCTATATGTGGAACGCACAATCTCCCTATCCTTATCTCCAAGTATCCATGGAGAAAGTGTATTATTCTCGAGAGAGTTCAAGAATAATTCCATTGCTGAATTGTATATTTGAGCATTGAGAATTTGATATCTAAATGTGATTTACTTGTGATTACTGTGAATATGATCCATATTATTTAGATGCATAAGAATGCTGATCCAAGATAACTAAATATGATTTAAATATCAAGGATATGAATAATGTGAATAACACTATCCATATTAACCATATATATTATATATAAAAGTTATAATATATTAGAGAGAGCTATTTGTAAATAGTATTTACAAATTAAGTGTTAATGTGAATTGGATTGACATTGGACAATTAATTGAAAATACAATTTACATTTTATTTTGGATGAAAGAATAGGATTCATTTTTTCAATGGCATGATTGAAATTATCATGAAATAATTTAGAAATATTTGTATGAATAATTTTGCAATAAATGTTGTTGAAAATAATGAAGGATTATGTGAGATACAAGATCTTAAATAATTGGAAGAAGGAATGTGTTTTCCATGTAAGGAGGTTGGACGGCCATACTGAAGTCCTAAATAAAGTTGTATGTCCACTCCTTAATTGGAAGGAAACTTGCCTCCATCCTAATCCTTCTATGCACATTGATTTGATTGAGTTAAATTATATTGATGATTATTAAATATATTAAATTTATTTTATTTTATGTTGTAAATTTGTTTAGCAAAATCATGGTCATTGAATAAAAATACAAATCAATCTAAACTAATGATTTTGTGTGGCACAAGGATTGTGATCCATGGACTTCCAAAATATTATAAAAGAAGAGGAAACCCTAGATCTTATTTTTATAGAAAATAATTTGCAAGCTCTCTCTCTCTCTCATTCTCATCACACGCCCCTCTCTCTCTCTCTTAAGAGTTGTCGTCCACCTCTTGACCTAGAGAGTCTCATCGTCGTCATTACACCATCGTGTCATCACTTCAACCACTTATGGATCTACGTCTTCCTTAGTGCTCCTTGCACGTAAAGACGACCTCAGATATCATGAGACAAAATATGGAGATTCATTACTTGGATCTTCATATTGGATTGCAAAAAGCATGTGTTTCATCAACGTGCTCGCAATCTCCTTTTCTGTTGGGTCGAACGTGAGATACGTAGCCTCTTTCTTTAGAGACTTTGATTGCATCCACACTTCAAAAGGTATTTATATATATATTCTTTGTGGTATTGATGAATTGATTCAAGAAGTGTTCTTGAATCATGTGGTTTCATCTCTTTCCAAAAATTTAAATTATGTTGCCCTAAGCAACTATTATGACTAGTTGCTCCCGATCGCATATGATGCGATCTTCATGCTTACTTGATATGCTAGAGCCTAAACCCTAGCCGTTAGATAACATGTATGAGAGTTACCACCTCATCATTATTGGGTACTTGTCCAAAATAAACATTATTAATATGGGATCATAGAACCTTGAGAAACTCGTCGTGATCAAACAACGAATAAAGAATATGGAAAAGCTTGACTATATTGCAAAGCAGAAAGAGCTCTTGGTGACCTCGATCAAATTATGCTAATCAGTCAGCCTACCAACTGAGATGTCTGTTATAGAGCTCTAGCAACCACGATAGTATATTCTAGGGTAGCCATCATCTGTCCAACATGTGTACTACGTGCAGGCACCCGACCATGCCCCATCACTACAACTGTAATAGACACAGTATATTGTCTACCACCAGGAGCCCCAACCATCTTAAGTCCAGCCATTTTTCCCACCTCCACCCCAAATCCAGGAGGGGAATGACACATGGAATAATGAATTTCAATTGACTTGTCCTGGAGGATGTCAACAGGGTCAATCATATGCTATGAAGTTGTACCACCAACCTCATGGAGGGAGTCTAATCAAACATCAGCCTCAGTAACATCAGTTTCCACAGAACACACAAACTTGGAGAGAAAGTTATCAGCAACTGGCATATATCTAGAAATAATACAACCACTATCAGTCGACTGCTCAATATCACAACCAGTATCCCCCTACTCCACAATATCAACATTTCCTTCATCATTTTTCTCAAAGTTACCTGTCACAACCTCCACACTACTATCAAAATAAGCATGGTCCGTACGCTGAATCTTCCTAGGTTACATCAATGAATCCAACACTAGATCGGTTGGCTCGATTTGCTAAGAACTTGGTGGAGATGAGCCATAAGTTGGACAACCTAACTTCTGCAAAGACTATCATTCCCCCACAAGTCGAAGCCATCCCTAATAATCATCATTGTAAGGAGTAGATAGCCTGTCATGATTCATCATCCACTGAGTTAGGTACAAATTATTCTTTTATGTTATCTATAATTGTGACTCTCAAGAGTGGCAGATCCTTACAGTTGTTTGTAACTCTAAAGGAGAAGAATAAAGGCCAACCGTCATCATCTATAGCAGATGATCCCGCAACAAGTTGGGACGCAGAAGAAGTAGAGGTAGGAAATGCGTTGTATACAAAACAACAAAAAAATGAAGAAAATGAAAAAGATCAAAAATATAATAATAGTAGAAGTCGAGCCGTGCAAGCCAAGGATCCAACACCTATACCTGATCTCATACCTGTCGATAGAGCCGGATTTCTAATTTTTATTTTTCCCCTATTTTGGATGATTATACTCCTACTAATCATCCAATAGTAAACGTTGATTCTCATGTAAATAAGAACATTGATTCTGGTGATGTGAGCATTCCTTTTCTTGATGCATTGAAAAATATAAAAAAAATAGAAAATTGAAAAAAAACATTGTTTGATCCAGAGTGATTGAAATTTTACAGAATATCTTTCAAGAAATACCATTACTAAAATCCTTGGAATACATGCCTAGTGTCAAGAAAGGACTGAAAGAGGCATGTACTTCAAAGCATCAACCTCGCAAGAATAAATGCAATAGAGCTGAAAAAAATATTCTAACCGTAGCTACTATAAACACGATCACAATCTTCAATCATAGAAAAATGATTTGGGAGCACCTCTAATCAGTCGTGAGATCTTTAATCAAGTGTTTGAATGTACTCTTCTTAATAGCAGCTCTTCTATCACCCTCAAGTCCACATCTATACTCAAGGAATTCTGGCTAGGTCTATTTAAACAAACTTGAATGATCCTTTAGTTTGTTGATAAATCCATTAAGCGACCTTGAGATGTCTTAGAAGGTGTTATCGTAATAGTACATGGCATGCAATTCCCCGTGGACGTCATTGTCCTGGACATGGAATCCACAACACGATTACTCAATATTCCTATAATACTTCGTGGACCTTACATTGAACAGTTGGGGTGGTGGTTGACTATGCATCTAAGAAGATTACTTTTTGCTCCTATGGTAACAAGGTCACCATGAATATAATCACCGAACTGAAAGCTGTAAGGAACACATCTAAGAGAAGACAACCAAAATCGAATGCAGAAGACCATGAAATCGTTGAGGAATTAGAGACCCGGATTTATAACTAAATGACATTTTGACACAATAATTCCTTTTCCCGGAGGAAGACTTAGAAAGTACAATCAGTTTTTATTCCTGTGCCGACTGGGAGATATTTGACGATGAGATAATCTATTTATTTGAAGAAAAATCATCCAAAACCAAACAATAGGAAACCATTTCAGATATGTTCGATATCTTATTATTTGAGCCAATAGTGACAGCGGTGGACACCAAAATATTGGCAAATCATGCACTAACCGCCAGCGTAGTTTCAGAAGTCACTATCAATTTGACTAAAACTCCTCCTGAATTGAAGCATCTTCCAACAAATCATAAGTATTCCTTCCTTACGTGAGATCATGAATAATATCCTGTCATCATTAGTTCACGATTTACCAATGATAAAAAAATATTGATTGCTAGAGATTCTAGAGAAAACTACAAGTCTCTTGGTTTTAATGTTTCAAATCTTTGAGGGATAAATACAACCTTTTATTCACATGGTATTAACATAGATGATGATAGCAAGCCATCCCATGAGTTTCATCGTAGTCTAAATCTTAATCTCCAAGAAGTTTTCATGAAAGAGATAGCGAAGAGGTGATAGGTGGATTTATTTATACCATATCTGACTCAAAATAGGTGAGCCCATTGGATGTAGTTCTGAAGAAATTCGGAATTACAATGCTTACTAATGACCAAGGAGTGGAGATCTCAACCCGAGTGTCTACATCGAAACACGTATGTTTAGATAAGGTTCCTAAACTTAGCTAGCAAGAAGGATCACTTTCCTCTACCCTTTATTTATCAAGTTCTTGAATGGTTGGTAGGGAATGAGTTATTTTGCTTCTTGGGTGGGTACTATGGGCATAACCATGTGGGGATTGCCATAGAAGATCAAGAGAAGATCACTTTCACTTGTTCATTTGGCCCTTATGCCTTTAAGAGGATGTCCTTTGGATTATGCAATGCACCCAAAACATTCCAAAGGTGTATGTTGGTTGTTTTAGCCAACATGATTGGTAGGTTTCTCGAGGTTTTAATTTATGATCTCTCAGTCTATGGTGACAGTTTTGATGTATGTCTCTCTCATCTACACCAAGTACAATAGAGTTGCCGTGAAGTTAATTTAGCGCTATCATGGGAGAAGAGTAACTTCATGGTTACTGAAGTAACTATGTTGGGCCATGTCTACTCCAAACGAGGAATGGAGGGTGGCCCCACAAAGGTGTATGTTAATGTAAAACTTGAGCCACCAAGAACAATGAAGAATGTGAGGCCTTTTCTAGGGCATGTCGGTTTTTATAGAAGATTCATTCAGGACTTCAACTAAATTTCCCAGCCTCTCACAGAGATGCTAGGCTTGGGGACACATTTCATTATTGATGACAATGTACTGCAAGACTACAATCATTTGAAATATTTAGCCACGTAGGCGCATGTTCTACAACCACCTGATTGGTCTCTCCCATTAAAGATCATGGCATGCATCAGATTTTGCTATTGGAGCTGTGTTGGGATAGTGAAGGGATGGATACGCTACGCTAGTCATTTTGCCAATAGAACATTACATGAAGCCCAAAAGAGTCATACCATTATACATAAAGAGCTGCTTACAGTGGTTTTCGCCCTCGAGAAGCTTAGTTCACATCCTCTCGATTCTAAAGTGGTTTATGCAGACCACTCTACTACTAGGTACCTACAACAAAAGAAGGATGTCAAGTCACGTCTGCTCCATTAGATCCTTCTGATTTAAGAATTTGATTTTGAAATAATAGATAACACGTTTTATTTGGGATTTTCATGTATTTAATTTATTAAAGAAAAACAAAGTCTGTCGATGTAACCATAATCTCCCTAATTTTTTTTAAATTATTCACAACTCAATCCATAAATAGAAAGGAATGTAAGCATAGAAATAAAGTGTTATTAATATACCTATATAGTGCACAAGATCGAACTCAGGGAGGCTACGATTCTCTAGGGTTACTTAAATCAAAGGAAAAATCAATGAAATAAAAATGAATTCCTTTTATGCAAATTCTTGTTTTTTGTGTTTTTTTAGCTTTTTAATTTTTATAGAATTTTTAATTTCTATTTTTTTATACTTTTATGATTTTATATTTTTTACTAATTTTAATTTCTACAATGTTTTTGTAATTTTAACTTTAAAAACAATGAAAATAAAACAATGTAAACAAAAGAAAAGAAAGGGCTCTTTTGTATTTTTAAAATAAGGAAAATGTACAGAAAAATCAATGATTTTTTTTTGGGTTTTGGATTTTTTAATTTTTGTGTCATTTTTATAAATTTTAGATTTTTCAGATTTTTATAATAATAAAAAAGGAAAAAGATAAAACATGAAATAATGTAGTAGTTTTTTTGTTTTTAAATTAAGAAATAAAACAAAAATGTAGAAAATATATACAAAAACAAAGAATATATTTCAAATTTTGCCTGAAAGGTATTTTATGAAAGAAATTATATTATGTATGAATATTTATGATTTTTTAGTATTTTTAGTGTTTTGTGATTTTTTCCATTTTTATAAGGAATAACAAGGTGAAATTTATACAGAAGTTAAAACAAATAAAACAAACAAAACAAAATTTTTAGAATTTTTCAAGCAAATTTTATTTTTTATTTAATTAATACTGCAAATAAGAAAAAAATTAAGTTTTTATATTTTTTAAAAATAATAAACCACGATAAAATGTGAAATAAAAATTACAGCTAATGATGGTGATCATTACAAGCAAATTATGATTTTTATGGAAAATTACAGTAATTAGCTATTTATTAGTCTCAATTAACACACGAAACAATATATTACAGAACATGGACATAAATGCAAATATTTTAATTTAGCAGACAAAATAGATAAAAATATAAAAGGGAGCGGGCTCTGTGTAATTTTCCCAAAAAGCACGTCATGTGCCAACACACATGAGCTATGGTGGCATGGACCCCAATGGGACTAATTTGGAGGGGTTAATCAACAATGGAAAGCTCATGATCTATGTTATAAATTGACCAAATGTCATGTGCTCAGCACGTTTAGACAATTGAAAAGGACTCATATGCAAATAAAAGAAACCATAGGGATAATACTACAAATGTTCAAGCTACTATAAACCGGCATGCATCCTAGTAGGATCTTATTTACAAAAAGAACAAATGATAAGGGCAAAGGTGAAATTATTCACCGATGAACGTGTGGAGGAGTGTGTTGGATGGATGCTCGTGATCTGATCTAGAGCTTGTGATCAACGACTGATATTTGGGGGAGCACGGATGGCTTGGATTCAATATGGAGACATGTGTTCTTGATCTGACGATGAGCAATGGGTCTGGATGAACACGGATGAAGGACAACCTCGCTGAGTTTTGATCTGCACATTTTCAAGCAACCAATGTTTGTTTCTCCTCCTGAAAATAGCAAGATTCTTCTGATGTCTCTCTCCATCGACTAGATGAGTAAATGATGCTTGTTGGTCTCCTATGATGGATCTGGTAGCAAGGGGAACTAATGCTACAGGTGGAGCTCCCGATCTCTTTTTACATCCCAATTGCACTCCCAAGCACATGTAGATTATTCCTTTGCTATAGGTTTAATATCTATACAGATTATTATGCATAAATAAACAAAATGGATGTGGATGGATCGAATCTAGCAGTAGTGAATGGAGATTAGTCAAATATTCCAAATCCGATGTATATCAATGGGTACAGGTCTAATAGAAGATGAAGAATGGTCAGGCAAATATAACACGCGAGTTGGAATTAGAAATGGAAGAACGAGGAGCTCCAATCGAGTAGACCGTAGGTCAAAAATCCTACACCTCCACGCACTCCAGATCGCAGATGCACCTTGTTGTCACCTCGACACACTCTGGCATTCAGTCTCGGGTGAATAATCTAGGGAAAGATGGATCATGGGCGATGACAGAGCTGGATGTGGTATATATAGAAGTGACAGAGCGACGAAATTTGAAGTAGTGATTAGCATACGAACCGAGGCGAGCGATGAAAATTATAAAATGGGCAGGCTAGAAGATTATTCAGGCTATCAGATTACATAAGGAGATTGGTTCAAAGGACGATTGGATCGGAAGGAAAAATGCAAGATGTAGGTTTGGAAAACCAAATTATTTAAGCGGAGCTGGAACTGGGAAGCTGACCTGTGTCAACGAACCCGAGTCTGGAATAAGATAAAGTATGAATAAAGATAAAATAGCAATAAAATTTAAATAAATTAAAATAAAAATAAAAAATTATTTTAAAGAAATAAATAATGTAAATAGAAAATGTTAATAAATAAATAATCTTAGTTTTAGTTATTGTTATTGAATTAAGTAAATTAAATATATAAATTAAAATAACTAACAAACTTTATTCGTAGGTAATTTTGCATATATATATATACAACACCTTAATTTTTATAAAATTATTTTTTATAAATAAATATATATAACTTAATGTTTTATTGTTTTACAACATTTTACAAGAATTATATATATATTTTTTAATTTTTTTATGAAATAAATTATTAAGTTCAATAAGTAGGTATATTTAAAGTATACATAGTGGTGTTTACACAATATGTACAATATTTTATTTTTGACGAATTTCTATTTTGTACTTTATATTTGCAATTTTATAGATAAAATACAATATTTAAAAGTATTTAAAAATATAATATGAACAAATAGGTACATAAAATAAATAACAGTACTATATACACACAATGTATAATATATGCACAATATACAGTATACTCTAAAAAGACACATTTTACATCTTAACTCTGATTTTAGCGAAACCATTTTCATTTGGGAATTATTTTATTTAGATTACAATAAAAGTGAGTTTGCTTTATTTTGAGTTTTTGTGGAGAAGATATGAGTCTAATAAGTTTGGTTATGCAGCTTTTTCAAAGTGTCATTATTTACATAATGTACAATGAATTTTCTTGCAATTATTTTTAATATTTATAACTAGTTTTTACGTACAAGTTCCAAGTAGAAATTATTTTTTTTTGGAATGAATTGGGTGACAAATAAAATATAGTAATGAATTATATACAAAATAATGGTGTATGTGCAATTTATTTAAGATGAAGAGAATTTGATTTTCTTTATTTGTCTACAAGTGTCCTTATCTCTTACTAATCTATTCCTTGTCAATCAGGTCATGTCTTAACTATCTCTCAGGGTCATAGTCATCTTGTATTTATTGCATATATACAGTCTTTATTTTCTTTATTTTTCCTTTATTTCTTTATTTATTTTAAGTTAAAAACAATGATATTAGCACAATATTTATAAAAGAATAAGAAGTAATAAAAACCAAGATTTATTACTATTTACAATTGTTTATTGAGGGATTTTAAGTTAAAATAAATGAATAAATATGATGAAATGCATATTCATCATAACACTGGAGTCAAGAGTGTCTTATCTTATCTTATATCTAGAATTGAATGCACATGAACTCTGTTGAGCAGTGTGCCTTACAGAAACCTTTCCTGATGAATCTATTTTAAGTGTTGCATCGCTCCTCTGGTATGTGATTATTGTGAACTATCTCATCTTTAAGAAAGTTCCACAAGATTGGACGCACATAAAAGATGATAATTTTTTTCTGATATTTATTTTTACCAGTGGGACAATCTATACTTTTCACTGAAGGTGCGGATTGCATTTGGCATCGGGGCATTACTCAAGAGGAGTACATCGGTGTCCTCGAGTATTTTCATGAACTCGAAGTAGGGCGACACCATTCTAGAGTAGAATGATACTGAAAGTAATCCAACATCTTATGTGAAAGGCTACATTGAATGTTAGAAATTGGGAGGTACCATCAGTTCCAAAGATTCAATGCCACCTAAGTTCATCCATATCTATAATGTATTTGATGCTTGGGGCATTAACTTTACGGACCCATTTCCTAACAGTTAGGAATATGAATACATCATGCTTGCCATTGATTATATGAGTCATTGGAGGAAGGCTATTTCCGCCCAATCCACATATAGTCGTACGGTTTGTTGCTTTCTCAAGGACAACATCATCTCGCAATTAGGAAATCCTAAGATTCTTATTTCATATGGGGGTAGTCATGTCATTAATATAGAAGTCAAGAAACTTATGAAGGAGTATGAGATTGATCATAATGTCGCATCTCCTTACAACCCATAATCTAATGGCTTGGGCAAGTTATCCAATAGGGAGATCAAGACTATTCTGTAGAAACTTGTACGACCGGATATGAAAAATTGGTCTCAACTTCTTGATTTTGTTCTATGGGCTTATCAGACGGTACACAAGACTCGATTGGATATGTCTCCCAATCTATTTGTTTATGAAGAGCCTTGACATTTGTCGGTTAAATTAATTCACAAATCTATTTGGGCAATAAATAAACGAAACTTGGACTCTCAATATAGTGTTCATAACTGGAAGATCAATATGAAGAGACTCATGGAATTCAGAGAGTATACATACGATAACAACCTGATGTACAAGGAGAAAGTCAAATGATGGCGTGGCAAGCATATCATACAAAAGACCTTCGAGCCTTGTTAGAAGGTGTGGTTATTTGATGCGAAGATAAAGATATTCATGGTAAATTAAAGACAAGTGGCTGGGCCATTTATAGTGAAAACTGTGTGTAACAATGGTAGCATCATTTGTAGTCAATAAACAGTTTCTAAAGTCGAATTTAGAGCATGATATTTTCCTATCCTTTGTCGATTCAATTGATATGGCATTTCAGGATAACCTCCCTGTATCAATAGAAGATTCATTGCATAAGCTGATCAAAAATATTTTTGTGATTGGTCCTTTTCATTCCTTTTCAATTATTTTGTTCTTATGTTTTATTCATTCACATCTTTCATCAGTGTCATACTTAGGATGACTATATCATAAGTATAGGGGGGATTAGTGCATTGATGTTTCCTCTATTATTCACTCTCTTGCCTCACATCTTGTTGATATTATGTTATATGCTTTGGGATATTTTACCCAAAGTATAGGGCAAGATAAGCTGGTCATTTATTTCATAAATTCTAACATTCGATCCTCAATGTTTAGTATTTAGTCTTCTATACCCAAGATTAGTTTATCCTAAGTATTGGCAGGACGATTTTCTTCTTACTTTTTTTATAAGTCGTTGTAGTACAGATTTCTTCTATAATTAGCATGAGTTACATCTTCCTTTGTTGCTCCTTGGTCACAATGAGGACATAGTTCAAGCTAAGTATAGCGGGTCGTATATATGTTATAAATACGTTAGCCATAACTCGTACTTTGTTTAAATATTTTTGAAAATTATTGTAAAAATTAGTTTGAAAATGTCTTGCAAATGAATTTGAAAAAAAGGTTGTGAAATATTTTGACAAATCTTTTGGAAAACCTTTTAAAAATCTTAAAAAAATGTTATTTAAACCTTTAAAAATTCCTTTGTTAATGTTTTTAAAAAGATTGTTAATTTTTGAATAAAAAATGTTTAAAATTTTGTTGGAAAAATATTTGCAAAATAAATTTTCAAAATGTTTGCAAAATGTTTTCAAAAACATTTTCAAATGGTTTTGAAAACATAGCACATAATCATACTACAAAATTATTTAAACAAAACCAAGTAAAAAACTTGTATATACTTGTATAAAATCCTTTCTTAATATGAAAATAATACTTATAATTCACTAACCCCTTTAAAAATATATAAAAATTCAAAAAGTTTTTTAAACTCTTAAAAAATTGAAAAACTTTACCAAAAACATAAAAAGTTCAAAATGAGACAATTGCTTCATAAAAATATTTTTTAATTTGCTTTCACCTTTTTTTAGAATGATTTGGACAATTGAACTCCCCTAAAAATAAAATATGAAGATTGGAGCTCGGTTTAGACCTTAATCGACATTATTTCTTAGGAACTTTATAGGTATTGTAGTAAAACATTTTAGATCAATGAGACTTAATTATTTGAGTACACTAGATGATGTTCACATGTCATGTTTATTAGCCTAAGTAAGAATATTTCATGACACATACATGACCCTTGTTGATAGTGACCTAACTTGTATAAGAACTCTGCACATAGATAAACTTTGATGAGGATGTGACGATAGAATTCTTTTGCTTGAGAAGCATGTGTATTGAAACTTATGTCGCCCCAATAGGAGGCCAATGCAACCCAACCCGATCTAATGGAATGGATGTCTAAATACAAGATATTATGGGATGCAATAAAGCTTTAAAAGAGGGATAGTCTATTGTCTCAAGAATAAAAATTCCTTATGTACATGTTGTTGTACATAAATGTAAAGAAAACATGCGTATAAAATAATGACTCGAAAAAAGGATAGACAATAAAAAAGTCAATGAAAAATGAATCATGTCTGAGTTGTGTATCAATGTGCAAGGCATTATGCTTCAAAGTCAAAGTTGAAAGGTTGCCTACAACTAGAGATTTGGCTACACTGGCAAAGCTCCAAAGGATATTTGACTACACTGGTCACAACTCATTCTTATTTCTCTACCCCCTCTTCTTTGAGATGGTTATTCTTTAACTTAGAAGGAAATACCCCGCTCCTTGGGGAAAGAGTAGTTAGATTGAGGAATTATGGTTACATTACCGAGGAAGAATATTTCTTTTAAACTTCAGAGGAGGAGAGCTATATTTCACATACACTATACAAGTGAGACTCATAGTCATAAAAGTTTGTGTATGAAAATACTTATTGAACTTAACAGAGTATTCTGGAACTCGAGGGTTCTTAAGTTTTAGATCCTATTCCCAATAAGGTTCTGACAAACTAACAATTCAAAGGTCTCATTGAGCACAAAACTTTGATTTTATGAAGATAAGTTTAAAAGCCATAATCATTCTAAGTTCTTTATTTTTTTCTTTATTTTTTTCATCACTTATTCTCCTAATAAGTATTTGCTTCTTCCATTTTGGCCTTAAATCCCTAGTAAAATACTTATAAATACCACTAACATGCATGAATTAACATGTAATATTGGTATGTAGATAGTACGTAAATATGTGTATTTAAACCGAAAATTAAAGGGTAAAGGAAAAGAAAGGGAAAATAAAGGAAGTATCAAAGATAATGAGTAACCTTGAACCCCAAGACCAAGTCAAATATTGACATGGGTCGACCATGAATAATGTAGGGGGAAGTAGGATGGAATAATGTACAAAAATATTCAAGAAACCTTAATTCTATATAGATTGAAAATATCCCAAAATTACACTATATTATTCATCACCATACATACCCCCAAACAATGAAGTATTCAACACCAAACGTAAATCATGCACAGTGCTCTTGGTACACTCAGATAAAAAAACGCAAACAGAATTTCATTTATCAATATCTTCTCCATATGAATTTGAATTAAACCAAACTCACCTCCATGATATTTCAAACTTAATTATCTATAAAATGATATACATTTCAATTGCATCTAAGATACAAAAGCAGAATTTTGGGCACTGTTGTACTTGGGCATTTGTATATAGCCGAAAATTTTATTCTTTATATTTTTAATATCTATATATTTTTATTATTGTATATATTATACAATACATATTAAATATATAACTGCAGCTAAAAACATTTTACAGACACCTAAAATAAATAATAAAGTATAAAATATGTGTATAATATACCTATAGTATTCATACATTTAATTATTTATACACATAAAACAAATTATAAAAATATCATAATTCCATATAAAATTATATTAAATGATGTTGTAAATATAGAAAATATGTAAATATGGTATTATCAATAAAATAATAATGTAAAATATAAATATATATCATCCATGTATATATATGTATGTATATAATAGCATGTAAATATTTACACCTAATAAACAATGTTCTAAAAATATATAAAAATCACAATAAAAGAGTCTGTAAAATAAGAAATATTTTCCACGTTTTGAGTGTTTTTAAACAAAATAATTTGTTATTTTATTTCTAATTGTCTTTATGCTTTATTTCTAGCATGCCTATGAGTCCGAATCAGCTTCCAAGGAGTGTTGACTCCCCAGTAACAAACCCCTCCTCATCTGATTCCCACCCATACACCTCTAACCCCCTCACTTTCTTTGATTTTTATGCCATCCTCCATGCTTCTGATCATCTTAAGACATTCACCAAAATTGTGCGTAGGTCGCACCCTATGATTAGGTTCCACCAACCAACCTCGTATTATGCGCAATCTAAAGGTAAACTTCCTCATATGTTTTTTCTATAGAATGAATTCCACCCCTTCCATTCAATTTTTTATCCTCACTTGACCCTGTAACCACACGAATCATACTTGGAGTAAGCCCCTTTGTGTTGAGAAGGAGTACCATCTGATTTGCACTGAGGAGAATGGTTGAGGAGCTTGATCCACCTCGTCGGAGTAGCTTTTAGTCAAAGGTCCTACTTCAAGGTAATCCCCCTGTCGAGACTTAATTTAATTGAGGTTTTTAGCTTCGTAGTTTAATTCCTAGCATAGCTTAGCATTTTTTTAATGATTTGACTTTATTTTAGTTAAAAACCAAAAATCATGGTTCGTCATAGCTCTAGGCTCCGACCATCGTTCCATCGTGATACATCCTAGATTTTGACTCGCTGACACCTTGACCACCTTCCCCATCATATTCTTCATAGATTCATATGCCTAGATCTCCTGAATCTTGCAAATATCGAGTCCCTCGATCTCCTCTTCCGCCCCATTTTCTAAGATCACACCATTCACCTCATTTTTGTGCTATTCAACTTCATTTAGGGTCGAGGTGATTCACCCTCAAGTCCCCATTCTTCTCGTCCAAGTGGCTAGACCAGAGAGCCCACCTGAGACACATTTGATTCCCATATGAAGCTCCAAAGTGGATGGAGAAGAAACTGAACTCGAGGCCTCCTCCAATGAGAAGCAGACCCCTCAGACACATTAAGTCGATGCGAAAGACTAATAGGATTATTTTGCACCTCTCCCAAGCAACAAAGGTGGCCGAAGGATGAACTATTGGACAATCAAAGCTTGGTCAAGAAATACCATCTTCCCTGTTTATGCAGAGCACTTACTTGTTGTTGGATGAAGAACTGAGAAGAGATCTAATCGGGCCATTAATTTAAAACGAAGCAATAAGCGAGCTCTACCATTGGATCGACTTATGTGGCACACCAAAGCCGTTCGATCAGCCCCACGCACCTAACAATCACACCTATGGGTATATTTCTCTATGATCCCATTGCAAGTTTGTATTTTTATTCAATATTGTATATACTAAATATTGTGTAAAATAAGTAATATAAATTACAAGTTGCACCCCGAACTTCCTTGTATTTACAAGTAGGTTCCTTACTAGGTCACCTTACGTGGTCCCTAATGTGAGGCATCAGTTATTTTACGGATTAAATCCTTAACTTTATGGACCTATTCTGAAAAGCATTTTTATTTGTATAAATTACATTTTAGTCCATTAATTGTGTAATTTATTTTCTTGCTTTTTGTTTTTATTAAATGTTTCATGTGTGCTAAAAATTGAAGGAAAATGATGTTATATGCCTTAAGCCTTGCTTAATCACATATATTTTCATAGGGCATTTAAACTTATTTTCCTATTTTAAAAAAAAACATGCATTTTATCATCTTTAGCAATAAAAAATCTATAAAAATTAAAATATAAGTCTAAAAATTCCAAAATAATATATTAATTAGACTTTAGTAATATGTTCCACATATCTAAAAATAACTAAAAATATAAAATATGAAAACATTGAAGATTTTATAAAAATTTGAAAAAGTGTTATAAAAATACAAAAATATATCTTTCTATTTTTAATTTTCTTTATTATTTATAGTATATATTAAAAATAGTATAGGGTTATTTATGGACATATAAAAAATTATAAACAATAAAAAAGTTCATGATTATATTTTATTCCCTATTTAATATATTTTCAACTTTAAAAATCCATAAAAATTCAAAAAAGAGCGTAAAAATGACCAAAAATAGTAATATAAAAAACATAAAAGCATATAATTTTTTATTATGACATTTAAAATCTAAAATGCTACATTATGCATATATAATATATATAACTTATAAATAAGATATAATATTTATATATTTATATTATTATTATATTATAAAAAATCATAAAATATAAATATCATTAAAAACCCGTATAAAAACAAGAATAATATTAAACAACTAAAGGACATATATTATTATTAATTAGAAAAAATTAATAATTATTCTCTTCCTCATTCATTTCCTAGTATTTGGCACTCTACCATACTTACGCCATATTCATATTTGTGTATAGTTATAAAAAAATTTGACTCACACAAACTTTATTTCAAGATACATTGAGGGTTGATTGTTGTTCAAATTGGATATTGGTCAACAGAGAAATTGCATATCAAGATTGTTAGGTCAACATATTGTATCTCGGTTCAATAGTTTCCTCCGAGCCTAACCCTCTCTCCGGAGAAAATTAGAGCGAGTGAGTAATAACAAATACAGAGGTTCAAACTCCAGCAAGATTCACTGACATAGGCCTTTGTGCAACCATACAAACATTGTTGCTCGAGCTTTCCGCAAACGTTGTGTGCATCAAGCAAGGATGAGGACCTAGTTAGACCTCCAACTTGGGCCCCACTCCACCTCCAACCATCTTCTCCGATCTCTGGATCACCATCAAATACCCATTAACTTTGTGCATGATTTCAGTTACATGTTCTTCATCTTCAAGTAATCCTCAATATCATCCCCTTAGTTCTTTCTCCAATTTTATTACCCATACACACATTAACTCTCATCAATTTGATTATCTCTACGCTACCTCAACACACCCAGGATCTGCGTGCATTACTCGATTTCATCTTCCTTCTTTTCTAGACCTCCTCCCATGTCGATCTATTCTTCTTCCTGTAAGGAAGAAGACCCCATTAGGGCATCATCTCCTCCACTTCGATTCAACCCTCAATTTCATCCATAATAACACTAATTCACAACACACACACTTCAACTATCAATCTACCTCCTGCAAGTGTCCATGTACTTGACTGATCAGAGGTTCAAACTCCTATTCAGTCTCGTTCTAACTCCTGCAAGTTTGCAAGTACTTGATTGATCAAACTCCTGATCGCGCGAAATAATTCGAGTGGTTTGCTAGTTTGATTCTCTACTTAATCCAAGTGACTACTTCACATTTCATGATGGGAATATAGTAAGTAAAAATAATTTTCTTACAGATTCATGAATATAGGGAAAACATCTTTCCATGGTAGGAACTAATGAAAAAAGCATGCCCAAACAGTTCACAAATAGTGGGATTTTAATTAAGAGAAAAAAATATTTGAATCTTGCATCTAATGCAAAAACAATGATTCGCAGGCATCCTAAATATGAATATCGATCGCTAAGGGTTTTAAATCATACCCTAGATCTCAACAAAGGCTATCATATCAATAGAAGGATATGGAAAGATCCTTAAGCTTATCACGGAAGCGAGAATATTGCATCGTATGCAACCGGATTGACTAATCGCACTACTTGCTCGGTGCAACAAAATTTTAAAAAAATTAAATGATGAAACCATATGATCCAAGAACACTTCGCGGATCACTTCATCTAGCCACAAGTAATTTGTAGTATAACCTCTTGATGTGTGGTTGTGATCAAGTCTCTAAACCAAGGGACCCTCTATCTCAAGTCAGATCCGAAGAAGAAGACACTTACGAGCGCGATGATGACACACTTACTCCTCGCAATCAAAGTTGATGATCCAATCGGCGAGTCTCATGAGATCAGATGTATTTTTCACGAGTGAGGCACACCAAAGGAGACGGAGATCCACGAGCGATCGAAACAGTAACACAACGATGTGGCGATGATGTCGACTCTCTCAAGGAAACAAGGTGGATGGCCACTAAGAGAGAGAGAGAAACATGGGGCATGCAGGATGATAATGAGAGAGAGAGAAAGAGATGACTCAATTATTGTGTGTAAAAGAAGACCTAGGGTTACCTCTTCTTTTATAGTACTTTGGGAGTCCATGGATCGCAATCCTTATGAAATACAGAATCAATGGTTGAGATTGTGTTTCCATTCAGTGGCCATGATATTGTTGTAAAGAATACAACAACAACAATTCATTTAGATTATATTAAATACATTGAATAATCAACATAACTAAATTTGAACTAAATAAATTAGCATAGAAGTATTAGGAGAGAAGTTACCCACCATCCTATAAAGGGGTAGATGGCGACCATTGAGACCAGGTCAAAGGGTGGTCATCCACCATCCATTAAATGGATGGTGTTGGTTCCTCCAATCCTTCATATTTATTTGCAACAACTTTTATTATAAATTATTTCACAAAAACAATTCCAAATTAATTTTGTGAATATTGCAATCATGCAATTAAATAACTGTGAATCATATTCACAACCCAAAATAAAATGTAAATTGTATTTCCAATTAATTTCTAATGTGAATGCAATTCACATCAATAATTAATTTGAAGATACAATTACAATATGCTCTCTCTCTAATGTATTATAAATCACATTTATCATATATATATAATATGGATAGCGTTATCCACATTATTAACATCCTTGATAATTAAATCACATTTAATTATCTCGGATCGTGACTCTTATTTATTTAAATAATATGAATAGCACTCATATTATTCATGATTATTAAATCAAATTTAATTATCAACATCTCAATGTTCAGATACCTAATTCAACAATGGAATTATTCTTTAACTTTTCAAGAACAATGCGCTTTCTCCACGGATACTTGGAGATAAGGACATGACGATTATACGTTCAACATATAATGAATTGGATATTGAGATCATATCTCAAATCTAGATCTCGGGACCTCTCAAAGATTATTGATAAAATAAAGGTCGTAGATCTAATTTTCTCATTGCATCTGAATCACACTTAGATCAATGTCAGACACTTGGACTAAGATCTGATCACTAGTCAAATAAGAGGAGTCACTAAAATCCAAATATGTTTCATCACTCCCTTACAATGGAAGCGTCATGGTTATACAATCATAAATGATCACATCACCCTCAGGTATTCCCTACTACTTATACATCATGCATACAAGAAGGCCTAGAATAAACCCTAAGATATAGATAAATTTACACTATCATTTCTATGGTTTTATCATTAAGTTTGTCATTCGATCATTGGAAGTTGGTATCGATCATATGCTTTCCAAACGCATACATCATACCTACAAATTCCTGTCATTCTTCCAAAGCAAGACGACAATGCATGGAATTTGATCGTTCCAATACCTCATGAGTGAGCTCATGTCTTCCGGTTCACAAGTGAGCCTATATGATCCCTTTGAAAGATCTTATTACTCATATGCCCTTATATGCATACCAGCTTGCCAGGGTATAGACCTTGATTAGGACATCAACCTATCGTTCTTTCAAATATACATACTTATACATATAGTAATACATTTGTCTCCGGTCAGAGGATGCATGCCTATATCATGACTGTATACGATATAGGACTAGGATATATCGATCTTTCTAAGTCAACTCTTTAACATAATTTATATGACACCTCTGAATATCTATTCCTATGTAGAGGACCTGCATCAAGAGGTAGGTCCGCTATCAACCAAATGAGAAAGGATTGCCATCACCTATTCAGGCTGGAGATCATCTCTTTATAATCTTTTGACGGTGCTTGATACGTCCTCAATCTAACTCTTTAGATATTCATCCAAGCACTAGGCTCTATGAATTAATAATTGAATCAACAGTTGTATGATCATCAATATGGGAATGGTACATAACCCTAATTGTAGTAAGGGACCTTATAGTGCATTCATTCATTTAATGTCAGACATGGAGAGAAAATAAACCAATAACTTCTACTGATATATCAAACATTACAATAACATTTATTGTAGGAATGGTTTGTCTCAGGATCACAATGCTAACATAACACTTATTGGTTCTAATGTGTGAGTTGGTGGAATCAAGGGTGTTTGCTTAACGAGCTGAACCTTGATTGGGTATTCTCCCCAACCATTCCATAAGCCCTAGATTCCATATTCATCTATGTAGACCAACCCATCTTGTAAATTCATTTTATCTAACTCTAACCAGGTATCCTGGTTCCCCATCCATATATCCATATCTACTTACTTAGGATACTCTTCATCCTAAGTAAAGGGGGAAAATGTTCCATCAGATTGTTAACCTCGGGTCCCTCCATCTTCATTTCCTATCTGTATACATTAGCTCTTTTTAGCCAACGTATAGAGGGACCCCGAGCCCCTATCCCCTTATATTCTTCACTCATTTGACCCACCCTTTTGGTCCTCTTTTTATACTTAGGTTATTTTTAATCTAAGTATATGGGGGCATCCATAGTCAGTTCTCATATATATTCCTATATTTTAGCATGAGCTATGGCTTCATATCAATTTTTACTATGAGGACATAGCAAAAGCAAAGTATAGGGGGTATACTATATATATTATGTATATACTATCCATAGCTCATATTTTGGAAATTTTCAAACATTTTAGGGCTAGGTTATGAATATGCATTTCATTATCTTTATTCTTTTTTAGCTTAAAATCCCTTATAAAACACCTATATATATATATTAATAAATCCATATTCTTACTAACTTGCATCTGTGTGTAAAAATTGTACATTTCTTATTATTATTAACCTAAAATAATTAAATAAAGAAATAAAGGGAAAAAAGAAAATAAAAGACTCTATATATGTAGCAAATACAAGTTGAATCAAGCCCCGAGAGAAGTTCAAGACTTGACCTGATTGACAAGAAATAAAGTTGGGGGAGATAAGGCCAAAAAATCACCAAAAATATGCATGATACTTATATATGTTCCTCACTTGTATAATATTGTATGTAATAGAAAATTCTTTAATTACTTTATCACCTACCCCTTTGTAAATAATCATGATAAAAGTCTCCTGTAAATAAAAAAAATTGCAAAATAAATCTGCGTATATAGTGTACACAATCACACTCTCCAGAAGCCACAAAAGTACAAACTTTTTAGACCAATATCTTCTCCACATGAACTCCAAATTCATCAATCTCATTTTCATTGTACTCCAAATCAAATGGAGGTGGTTTCATAAAACTCTGAGTCAAGGTGTGAAATGTGTTAAATCTGGGTATTATTGTACACTGCACATGTATATACTGTGTTAATTATTTAATTAATTGTTTTCTTGTGCAAAATTGTAAATATTATATTTTTATTACTTGTAAGTATTATATTACCCGTATAGAATACTATTAAAAATTACAAAATAAAAAATCAACAAAAATAAAATCATGTATTTATTGTATATTTATCACTATGTATATATTGTACCTATAAATATTTAATTAACATAATATATTAACTCATAAAATTGAATAATAATATCACCACAATCCTTGTAAATTATTGTAATTAATGAAAATATTAAATTATATATATGTATAAAATTAATTAATAGAAAATCATTATACTCTATATATAAGTATACATTCCTATAAATAATACCATGTATTTATGTTAACCCTTTTAATTATATTATTTAATTAATTTCAAATCACCAAAATTTACTTTAAATTTTTCCTAACATAATAGATTTACGTCATTTAAATTAATTGATTCATTTTTTATTTTTATTTAATTATTTAACTTTTATTTACTGGTTTTTTTCCCTAATTTGTCTTCATTCCAGGCACGTTCTTATTGGCCCGCCCAGATCTGTTGACCTGGATCAACTCTTCATCCAACACCTTCTTCTGTTGATATCGCTCAGTGTCATTACTTCATCCATTTGTCCCCACGTGCTCGATCACTAACACGCCCCAGTTGCTTCTCTGAATCATTCGCTTCTTAAATGCCCACGCTCTCCAAGACACCCAATTCAACCAATGCTCCGCAGATTGTTCCCACATTCAAATTTTAAACCTCGCTTGAGCCATCTTATAAATAAATGACCTCCACCTCTGACGATGAATCAATCCATCTTTGGCCCCTTATTCAACTGAGATTGAGTAGCAGAGGAACATCTTCAGTGACAACGAGGAATTCCTCTAATCAAGAGCATGAGAAGGAGAATAACATTCGTGATTCGACCACTCAACAGAGTCATCCACCGCGAGTTTTGCTTCTTCGCCTTCAACGTAGATCGAGGTGTAATCCATCTTTCCAGTTAAACCATAAGCATCAGATGAATCTACATTTCATCATCTTTATTCATTTATTTTAGCTTAAAATCCCCTATAAAACATCTGTATATAATATTAACTCCATATTCTTACTAACTTGCATCTGTGTGTAAATATTGTACATGTTTTACCATTTTATCCTAAAATAAATGAAGAAAGTAAGGAAGGAAAAATAAAGTAAATAAAATAAAAAAAAAGAAGAAGACTGTATATATGTAATAGATACATGCTGAACCGAACCCCAATACAAGGTCAAGACTTGACCTGATCGACCAGGAATAAAGTAGGGGGAGATAGGGTCCTTAATCAAAAAAATCCAGAAAAAATGTGTGCTGTGTATATTTGTATACTAAACTATTTTATTTGTAAGAAAATTGACCTCAAACAAAATAATGTTCAAAACAAAAGTTGTAAACAAAAATGTATCCTAAATAATAAAAATGTTTGCAAAATAAATTCATTTACAGAATAAAAGCAACCACACCTTGAAAAAACTACTAAGCAATAATTGGAAGACCAATTCCAGCTCCATTTGAACACTAATGGAATCAAACTCACTTCCATTGTATTCTAGATTAAATTATCTTAAAAATGGTTGTCATTTCATAATTAAAAAAATGATTTTCTGAGGTGGTTTGTGCAATTTTACCATTTATTTGTACATAGTGCATTTGTAAATATTTGTAAATATTTTTACTAATTATTTAAAATAAAAAAAAATTAAAAAAATGAATTTCTTTATTTAACTATGTATATAATGTACCTTATGTATATATTATTTGTATATAGTTGCTATTATTAAATAACCACTACAAAAAAATTAACATTTTTATTAATTTTTTTAGTGATGATAATACATAAAAATAATTAACTTTTGTAAATAATTTTAACTTTATATCATTTCAAATTTTCTCTCTTATCTCTTAGCTTTATTCAAAATTTCAAAAAAAAACAAAATCCATTCTCTATCTATTAATATGGCTCTCTCTCTCTCCCTCATTTCCACTTGATCAATCTTTGGTGAGAGGAGCCTATTCTCCAAGAGCTATCTTGTCGCAGAGAGGTGCCTAGCCTCCAAGCCATCTGGTGAAAGCGAGTTGGCCTTTGTCGAGGCTATCACGGTCTTTTCTACTCCAAAGGTGAGATACATTATTCTTTTTCTTGTTTTTAATCCAGGATTAATCGTAATTTTTTTTTCGCATTTTTATTTCATTGTCATTTTTTATCAAGATCTCAAAATCCATTACGAGTTTTATTCACCTTTGATTCTGATTTTTCATCTTACTCTCTCGATCTCTACGCATTCTATTCTACCTTGCACGATCTCTCACCTCTGACCACAAACGGTGGTCGGAGATCCGGTTCCATCCGCCATGCTCCTCGAAAACTACACTCGTTCACGTCTTCCGTTTTGATTTTGTGATCGAGTTGTCATGCTCGCATCTTATTTGTTTATAATCAAAAAAATTAATTAAAAAAACAAAAAATCTATATATATATATATATAGCCTTTCTTTCTAACATTTGTTTTGCAGGATCATATTAAAAAACTAAATAAAAAATAAAAAAATAAAAAAATAAAAAAGTATTTCTGTCATTTTTTCCACATAATAGAAAAAAATAAAAAAATCAACTATTATTTCTATTTTTACATATTCAAAAAAATAATTATAAAAAAATAAAAAAAGTATGAGCAACGCCAACACCTGCTCAGGGGGGAGAGGGGCGATCTCCAGGCCATCCAGCCTTCGCGTACCCTCGGATGAACCCGACCTTCATCGCTGGCTCACTGCCCGGCCGCTGTGAGCGCAACCACTCTGCAAGTGAGTTCACCGCAGAACCTCATCACCGCCATCAGCCGCTCCAGAGCGCGGCTGCCCGCCACCCGTTAACAGTTGTGTCCTCCTGTAGCGGCCTCCATCGCAACCGACGCAGCACTGACCATCGCCGCCTAACTCCAACTACCTACACCACCGTGTCCCCTGCTCAACCACTACACGAGCCTCTGTCGAGCGCCTCCGCCCAACCTTGTGCATCCCTCCGACCGCGCAGAGTTGTCCCCCGCGCGAGCCGCAACCCCTTACGAGAGAAGACGAGGGCGGCAACCCCCTGTCCCTTTTGCTTCCTTGAACAAAAGAATGAAGAAACCCTAAGTGGTATTAAAATATTGGAAATTTGCATTGCCACCCTTGGAATTCTCGTTAATAAAGAAGCCCACTCTATATTCAATTCACGTGCGTAGCACACACAACTGGGTAATTTGCACCTTTTGCCTTCTTTTTTAGTTCTTGTTAATTTTTCTTTCAAAAACATTGAATAATTGCAATTAAGTCCATAATTTCCAGAGATTAAGTTGCAAGTTTTTTTCATTCAAATAAATATTTTTGTTGCTCAATAAATTCGTGAAAATTTATGATATGCTCCTGATGTGTGTATCTTCCTAGCATAAATTTTTCAATGCATTTTATTTCATTTGTTATTATTAAAAAAAATAAAAAATAGAGTCATTTTCTCTTACTGAAATTCAAAAACTCATAAAATTTGATTGTTTCTCTAAAAATTCCAAAAAAAATATCAGGAGAACTTCATTGTCTTTTAATTTCTGTGTGAATTTCATGTATTAATTCTTTTTAAAACCAAAATTTGAAAAATATCAAAAACTTTAGAAAAATCATAGAAAATTCTCCAAAATCCAAAAATTGTGATTTCACATCCTTTTGTAGATATTTATTTATAGTTTAGCATAAAAATAATTTCCAAGACTTTTGGGCAATTAAAATATTTTTAAGTTGCAAACTACTCTAGGTTGTGCAGTGTTTATCATTTTTGCCACTACTTGATTTTTAGAAAAATACAAAAACATCTGAAAATTTTACAAAAATTCCCAAAACAATTCAAAGCCTTTAAAACCCAAAAACATTTTCTCTGTATTTTTCTGAGCATTTCTGACTATTTTGAAAAATACAAAAAAAGTGTGGTGTGCGTATTTCATTACATGTGCATATTGCTCCTTATTTGAAAATAAAAAATTGCAAAACTAAAATCACTAGAAATTTGAAAATCAGAAAAATAAAAAACTAGAAATATTTTTTTAAAAAAATAAAAAGACAAAAAATTCATAAAAAACTAAGATAATTTGCATTCGAGATTCCCTATTTCTTTTAAATGATTTTTGATTATTTGAATAACCCTCAGGAAGCCTCCCTAAGTTCGATCATGTTGCTATGAAGGTAAATAAGTAGCAAAAAAATTTCTCTGGCTCCATTATTCTTGTAATTATCTTTGTATATTGAGAAGAAAAAAATTTGTTTGTTTGTGCCGGGAATTTTTGGGATCACAACGACATCTTCATACCGTTAACAACCAATCCTCGATGTTTCTGTCTCAACAAAATGGCATTGTTGCTACTTTTGCTAGTCCCTTAGCAAACACTTATTTGAAAGAATAAGTGAAGAAAAAGAAAAAGAAAGGAAAAATAAAGAAATTAGGAAAATATTGAGTATTTAACTTATCTTCATAAAATTATAGTATGGAGCTCTGTCAGAGCTTTGGATTATTAGTGTGGCGGAACCTTAATGGGAAATGGATTTAAAACCTAACAGCCTCTAAGTTACATAAGACTCCTTTTCAGGTCTCATCAACAGTTAGGTCAGAACAAGTCTACATACACAAATTCTTATGACTATGAATCTTTACTTGTACGATGTAAGTGAAATATAGCTCCGCATCTCAAAAGTAGCAAAGGAACAACCTCCCTCAATAAGGTAACTCTAGTCCCCAGATCTAGCAACTCTTTCCTGGAGGAGCAGGGATATTCCCTTCTAAGTTCAAGTACAACCAGCTCAAGAAGTGGAGATGGAGAAAAGAATGGATGGTAACCATACACTCCGGCAGGCATTTTACTTTTCAATCTGGCCTGTTTACTTTGGGAGATTCTGCATCCCCCCTCTTTTCTTGAAAATATATACAAGGTACATCATGTACATAAGGAGTTTTTCCTCTTAAGATAGTAGACTGTCCCTATTTTGAAGCATTATTGCAACCCCATGGCATCCTGTCTTTAGACTTCAATGCCACCAGACCAGGTTGAGACACACTTCCCTCCCTAGAGGAAGATGAGAGGTTCCGCCTAGATGTACTACCCTCGTATGCTACTCCAAGCCAAAAGATTCTACCTCCTCACCACCTCCTCCATGAAGAGCTACGCGTAGAGTGCTTGTCCAAGATAATCCACAGTCTAAAAGAATCATGCATGTCTTGTTAAATATTCTACTTAGACTAATCAAGATGACATGAGAACATAGTCTTATGGACTCAAAGAATTAAGTCACTAAGACCTTAAAAGTCTTTACTCCAGTTCTTATAAGGTTCCTCTGAAATTAAGTGGATTAGGGCCCAACTAAGCTCCATTCTTCAATTTTATTCTAGGCTTAGTTTAAATGTCAATACTATCCTGAAACATGCACATGAAAATGTAAGAAATATGTACAATGTAAAAAGCAAGCATTTTTTTGAAACAATTTTCTAATTTTGAAATTTTTATGGGTTTTTGGAAAAGAAAGGAAAAATGATGCACATGCGAAAAGAGTTTTTTTTATTGTAACTTTTTATAGAATTTTGATCTTTGTAGTTTTTTTAAAGGAAAAGGGGTTAGTAGAATATATACAAATATATAGAAGAATTGTTATTGTTTTTTTTTTGTTTTTTTAGGGTTGTTTTTTTGTTGTTTTTTTGTTGATTTTTTTTAAAATTTTTTAATTTTTTTCTCGATCTCTTTGTGTTCTGTTCTACCTCGCACGATCTCTCACCTCCGACCATGCACGGTGGTCGGAGATTTGGTTCCATCCGCCATGCTCCACGGAACCACACTCGATCACATCTTTCGCTTTTATTTTGGGATCGAGCCATCGGGCTCGCATCCTACTTGTTTATAAATAAAAAAAATCAAAAAGACAAAAAATCTATATATATATATATGGCCTTTCTTTCTAACATTTGTGTTGTAGGATCATCTTAAAAAAATAAATATAAAAAATTAAAAGAAAAAAAGAAGTTCTATCATTCTATTTTAACAAAATATAAAAAATAAAAAAATGAAATATTGCTTCAATTTTTACATATTCAAAAAAAATATTTATAAAAAATAAAAAAGTACGAGCAGACAGCGCCTGCCTCCCCCTATTTGAGCAGCTCCAACACCCGCGTGCACCCTCAGATCAACCCAACCTTCAGCGTCGGCCCGCCGCCCGGCTACCGTGAGCACGACACCTCTGCCATTGAGTTCCCACCAGTACCTCATCACCGCCATCAGCCGGTCAACGCGGCTACCCACTTCCTATCCACAACCGCAACCTCTTGTAGCAGCCTCCGCTACAACCGACACAGCACTGACCGCCACCGCCCAGCTCTCGCCACCTACACCATCGTGGTCACTGCTCAACCACTACGTGAGCCTCGGTCGAGAGTCGCCGCCCAGCCCTACGCATCCCTCTAATCGTGCAGAGTTGTCCCCAATGCGAGTCGCAGCCCCTTGGGAGAGAAGATGAGGGTGGCGGCCCCCTACCCCGTTTGCTTCCTTGAACAAAAGAATGAAGAAACCCTAAGGTGTATTAAAATATAGGAAATTTGCATTGCTACCCTTGGAATTTCTCGCTATTACAATGAATCCCTCTCCAAATTCAACTCACATGCGTAGCACACACAACTAGGTAATTTGCACCTTTTGCCATCTGTTTTAGTTCATGTTAATTTTTCTTTCAAAAACTTCGAATAATTTCAATTCATTCCATGTTTTCCAGACTTTAAGTTGCAAGTTCTTTCATTCAAATAAATATTTTTGTTGCTCAATAAATTCGTGAAAATGCATGCTATGCTTCTGATGTGTGTATCTTCCAAGCATAAATTTTTCATTGCATTTTATTTCATTTGTTATTATTAAAAAAATAAAAAAGAGTGTCATTTTCTCTTCTTGAAATTCAAAAAGTCTTAAAAATTCGATTATTTCTCTAAATATTTAAAAAAAAAAGATTAGGTATATTTCATTATCTTTTAATTTCTATGTAAATTTCGTGCATAATTCTTTTCAAAACCCAAAAAAATGACAAATATCAAAAACCTTAGAAAAATCGCATAAAATTCTACAAAAATCCAAAAATTTTGATTTCACTTAGTGTTTGTAGATATTTTTCTATAGTTTAGATAAAAATAATTTCCAGGATTGTTTGGCACTTAGAATATTTTTTAATTGCTAATTACTCTAGGATGTGCACTGTTTATGATTTTTGCCACTATTTGATTTTTAGAAAAATACAAAAACATATGAAAATTCTACAAAAGTTCCCAAAACATTTAAAAATCTTTTAAACCCAAAAACATTATCTCTGGATTTTTCTGAGCATTTCTGACTATTTTGAAAAATACAAAGATTGTGGTGTGCGTATTTCTTTACTTGTGCATATTGCCCCTTATTTGAAAATAAAAATATTGCAGAATTAAAATTACTTAGAAATTTGAAAATTGGATAATAAAAAATTCGAACTAAAAAATTAAAAAAATTAGAAAGATAAAAAATCACAAAAAAACCAAGATAGTTTGCATTTGAGATTTCTTGTTTCTTTTAATTGATTTTCGATTATTTGAATAACCCTCGAGAATTGTAGACTCCCTGAGTTCGATCTCATTGATATACAGGTAAATAAGTAGCAAAACAATTTCTCTCGCTTCATTATTCTTGCAATTATTTTTGTAGCTTGAGAAGAAAAAAATATTTGTTTGTGCCAGGAATTTTGGGTATCACAACGACAACTTCATACCAATAATAACCAATCCTAGAAGTTTCCATCCCAACAACACCTTAAGTATCTTAGATTTCATTCTGCGATTTTAATCATGTGTTTTAATTCCTGATTTAGCTTAAATCTGAACTTCATCTTTTATCTCCGATCTCACGGTTGAAGAAGTTCCGATCACTGTTAACCATATCCGACTCGACTAACACCTCCGCCAAGCCATTCCCCATCTCGTTCATCCTCTATTAACCTCCAGATCCCCAAAAGAATGGGAGTTCGGTCTCCTCTCCGACCATCTACACCGGAGACCTTCGCTCACCCCCATTTTACACTCTTTTGACCTAATCTTTTGGCTTGAGAATATCTCCGAGCATGGGCTATCCATTGCAGGTAAAAGCAACTCCGAGGAACATGTGAATCACATTGAGCATAACAAGATGAGAATCCTAGAAGAGTAAAGTTCCTCACATTCCAGATTGAGCATCTGATGATTTCACTATGATCCAATGTGTATATATGATGTGGAATCGAAGGAGCATTGATCCTAGACCAATTTGAAGAAGAGTAGAACTCAGACGATAAAGAATCATTCGATCAAAGTTCACCAGACGCAGCATTCATCCTTGTTCTTCTAGGACACAACAGAACCACACGATGCAGAACCACTCGAATTTATTTCATGTAGAGCTCAAAGTCTAAATACATTATATATACATAATAATATTTTTTTAAGTGTTTTTTAAAAAATAAAAACACTTGTTTTATTGTTTTGTTTTTTAAATATTTATAATAGAATGAATAATATATAATGTAATATATACAATATTAACCTATTTTTTTTGAATTTCAATAATGAAAAGCACATAAAATAATTAAAACCACAATGCAGATAATGTGTATTCATCTATGAATGATAAATAACCCTAATTATTTACAAGGTGTTAGATGTTAAATATAGTTAATTAATAATTAAATGAAATAATAATTTTAAGATAGAGAAATAAATAATATAAAAGATGAATCTTGGATTCATCACCATGGTACATAACCCTAACTATGCGAAGGGACATACTATGCAATTCAATTATTATTCATTTCAGATTAAGAAGTGATTTGAAAAAATTATTGTTGCATAATGGCTCGCCATGGGCACTTATGTACAACATTCCATCCTTCATCATGGTTTGAATCCCCAGATCAACTCATCCATCTCATCCTTAAGCTCTGACTTCTTTCCATTTTACTCATGATCTAATGAACTCAAATCATCACAGATATGAGATCGGTCGCCAATCCTCCACATAATGTGGGAGATCTGAAACTCTTTTCCCATTCCCCATTTGGTTAAGATTGCGAATAACCATCAAGATGAGGACCTTCATCTTCAAGACTTTGAATAAATTGCATATTCTCCTGGAGCTTGTGGGATGTCAAAATATTTTATTAGAACCACCTCAAATATTAATTGGAACACATCAAGAGAAGGGCATCTAGATGTCTTCGCAACAAGATGTGGACTCAATCATCTCCACAGATGGAAGTGGGGCATTAGCAAAAATAGATTAAATCCAGTAAAGCTTTGATCCGAGCCCCATAGCCTCAGATCGGAGAGATCGAAGCTTGAGGAGGAGGACCTTCTTTGCTTCTTCCAAGCAACTTTGTTGACATTCAATCAAAGAGGTGCCCTAGATTGCATCCATGATGTTTGTTCATGCTTGATTTCCATCCACTGATCACTTTTGAAAGAGCTCCATCTAGACCATTCACTACCCTTCCGAGCTACCTCGCGTACCAGATGTGTTTTTGCTGTGTATTTGCAACTTTTTATTTCTTTGTTTTTATTATTTCATATAGGACTTTTGTTTGATTGAAAATTTTCACATCAGACCTTGTGATTCTTTTTAACTACATTTTAGTCCTAGCGAATTGTGCTCACGTGAAGACACCCATTCTTTTTTGTGGTTTGATTGCACTTTTGTTCTTAGAATTTATATTCATTAATAAATGCTATGAAGTCTTTGTTTGATTAAATATTAGTCATTGTGCTTTGTATTTCTTTTAGTTCTTTTATTGCTTTGATTAAGTCGGTACCACTACTTAGAAATTCCAAAAAAATAGAATAAATAAGTAAGAACCCTACATAAATATAATAAATTTATTTTGAATTTTTTTAATTTTCTTTTTTATAAATAAAAGAACAAAACTTTTCACTCTTTGAACTTTAAAAGTTCATAAAAAATCGAAAATGCTTTCGAAAATTATAAAAATATTATTGTACCTATGTTTATTGTATTTCATCACATAAGCAAAAATCACATAAAAATACTAACAAAAACCCTGAAAATATAAATATTTAAACATCCTTATAAAAATCATATAAAATCACTGAAAAATCATAAAACATAGTTTAATAGCTTGTTTTAAAGCTTGAGAAAAAAATCTTTGGTTTGGAAATTGTTTGAATTTGTTTTCTAATAAAAAATCACATAAATAGTACCAATTTTCCACTTTAAATTTTTTTGCAACTTTAATACAATGTCAAATCTATAAAAAAAATAAAAATTCCACAAATTTACAAAAAAATAGTGAAAATTATTTGTGATTGTCAAATCCTATTTCACCAGCAGGTGTCGAGAGGCTTCACCGATTTTCATCGCACTTTTCATCTTCTACCCTTCCTTTCTCCCTATTTTTTCACTTATTTTATTTGTTTCTCGTGATTTGAGTTTTTTACCTTTCTTTCAGTTGTTTTGTGTTCTTGAGCTATTAGATATTGGTTTCTATTTGGTTGAGCCCATTAAGTCATTAGATCCAAACCCACAATAGACGTTTTTTTCCTTTAGATCATTCGAATTGGACTTAGTCAAATAAAATCGATGCTTGCCACTAATAGAAGTTACTACTAGGACAGTTCTCCTTTGCATTAGTATAGGTTATATTTTATTATATATGTAGATCATATTGTATGTAGAATGTTGGAGAAAGGTATGTCTTCCATCTCATGCATACATCATTATTTCATCGCGCATCAGCGTTTTTGACTTCATCAATTGTCTTGTACTTCGGTTAATAAAAGGATTAGAAAACTCATTAGGTATCTTTGCATTGAAAACAATTCGAAAAAAGTGATAAACAAATAAAATTGGGACACTAATTTCACTCGAACCCTAAAAGAAATGTAATGATTCACTCTTGTAATAGGGAGAGTAACCCCCTCATTGGATACATGTACATACCTCTGAACATGAGTGGTGGGGATATGTCCCTGAGGATTAAAGCCAAAAATACATGAACTTGTGCCCTAAGCACCCTTGTAATGTCCCTTGGAACTCAGTTGATCTGCAAGCACTTTCCTCTGATAATAGAAAGTCATTTTAGTGTGCTCCACTTCACATCTCACTTTGAGCCTGATATAACTTGGTAGAACAAGTAAATGGTTCCACTATGTGGGGGTGTGTGAATACGTACATTGGGCGATTTGGTGACACTACTTGTGAGTTTGAGATAAATAAATGAATGATCACCTAAATCAAAAATAGAAAAGATAAACAACCAAACCTTCATGATATTTACAACGTTGAGTTGTTAAATTTAGGGTTTGATTTGTGCTTGCTTGTTAGAATAAAGATCCTTGTGTGTGCTTTATGCCTTTGTTCATTATCTCTTTTGATTCGACCTATGGGTCCTCGCATCTTTCCTTTTGTTTCAAAGAATTCAAATTGGAGAAATTTTTATTCGAACTTCATGAACCTATCTATTTACTCTCCAATTCAATCATAATTTCATGATGATACTCTTACCAAATTATCAGCTTTTACTCCTTATCTTTCACCAATGAACCTGTTGTTTGAGATAAACTCTCATCTCAAGCTCTTATGTAAGACTCATACATTTATGAAGAATAATTGAGATCCTTTTACACTTTCAGATGTTGATTCAGAGATAGAGGTTTCAATGGCACCCAAGGGCAAGGGATCTGTTAAAAACCAGAATGAAATTAAATAGCACAATATTTGCATCCAATCAGGCCATTCAGGCCTAGCTGATAGAGCATGCCAACATTTAGGTAGGATTGAGAGAGACGATGTTGGACTTGTATGCCCTGTACAACCCATTAATGCAACAATGGTTATAATTTTATCATTTCCATCTAAAATGAAATGAGTGAATGTGAATGCACTTTACTATTAAGGTACCTTATACAATTAGGGTTATATACCATGGCTATATTGAATGCCATGCAGCTGGGAGGACAAAACTTACTTCAAACATGTCATATTTAGTAAAGATCTCTAGTTTGAGAAAGAATTGACAATCTTTCTCTTAAGACTAATTTCCAATCGACTTCTTGATGTAGGTCCTCTACATAAGAGTGGAGATTTAGAAGTGTTGAAATAATCAAATCAAAGTGTTGACTTGATCAGGTCGAGATATACTATGACCTAAATCGTAATTATTATGATTAGTCTTTGACGTGAGAAAGATATGCATATATATGTCAGAGTATAAACATTTGACAAACCCATAGATTGGTGACCTAGCCATGATCCATATACCGGCACATTGGTGTGCATATGACGTCAAATGAGATGTATGATTTCTCGAAGAAATCATATAAGTTCATTATTGATAAATCAAGAGATAGAGATCACTCATGAGATATTTTGGGGTTAAAATGAATTCAATTTACTCTCATCTTGTTTATGAAATAAAAACAAATTCAAGATATTAATATATGATTTTGGAAAGGATATGAGTAATATCGTCGCCCAGTTATCAAATGAGAAATCTATTAATACATTCCGAAGAAGATAGTCAAACCGGTGTACATATTAACAATCATCATTTGTCCCAATTATTGTATATAAATCATGATTTTTAATGCCAAAATTATAGAATATAGAAAATAAAAGAAAAAAGAATAAAAGGCCAAAGGTATTTTATGACCCTAAACCCCAAGACCTAGGCATCTTGAAGACTGGGTGGATAATGAATAAAGTAGGGGGAGATAAGGGCCAATAATACAATAAAAATACCATTTATTCATTCATAATTTATCCATATTTTGGGACCTATTTTATTTTCCACTTTTTATATCTCAAATAAAGAAACTTTGTACATGAAAGTTGTATATAATAATACAAAGAAAATTACAAAATTGATTTCATGTAAAAATAATATACAATGTACTTTTTATACAGAGAATTAAAAACCAAATCCTAAATTTCTCAGACCCATATCTCTTAAATAAAATCTCAAAATGTATCAAAATCACCTTTAATTGTATATAACTTCTAATAAGCTACTTAATGAATGTGGTTTTATAGATTTTAGAGTTAATATGTGAAAGTTAGGTTTTGGGCCCCTATTGTACAATATACTTGAATAAAATATTCATTTTATTTATTCTTTATTATTTTTATAGTTTCATTTTCATAATTTTGTAATTATTATTCATAGTATATGAACATAACAAAATAATAAAACCCTAAAGGAAACATAAATAATGTACAAAAATACATGGAGAAAATACATTTAATTATATCAATATAATTTATACCCCTATATATTTAAGTATACAAATAACATCATAAAAACATAATAAGAATATCTTTAAACTCCAAAAAATAAGTTGTAAATATAAATATAAGAGAATAAAATAATAAAATCAAAAATACAAAATAAAAAAATACAAAAAATTATGAATATACCTATAAATTCACCCCAAAAAAAAACTTGTAATAAATAATACCAAAAATAAATAAAAATAATATTAAAATACTACATAAAATAATAAACATTTTTATTTTATAATAAAAAAGTAATAAAGTCATCTACTATTTTAATTATTTATTTTCAAATAAACTCGGCATTTTTGTCATGTAGTGTCCGAGGTGGACAAATCAGGAGGCTAGGACTATTGACCTCGATCAACAACCCCTCTCTTTCTCGAGTCGCCAAAATGTCAGACTCCCGATTTTCGCCCATTTTTCCACTAGCGATCATGATGCTCTGGGGAGGAGTGATGCATGATTCATGGAGATTAGACATCCTTAACTCATGCCTCGACCAAGGATCTAATCAAATCCTCTCGATCGGATTGCATACCCTCGATCAAGAAGCCCTTATCACCTTGTCTATAAATAAGAACCTACATTCCTCCTTTTCTTATTGATCCTTCTCCGAGCTTGGAAGCCCTCCATCATTAGTGCGAGCATGTTCCGAGTGATAGCTGGAGCATACCCGAGCTTTAGGAAAGCTCCTCGGGAGAGGCCGAGCGATCCATGATGGACTTCCTTCCACCTCTACTCTCTATGCATTCGATAGGTACGAGCTGCGTCTTTTAATCTCTGTAGGAAGTTGCAGCTTGTAGCCTTCAATTTATGCCTTTTATTTCTGACTTTAGTTGCTTTAGTAGCATAGATTAGCCCGGATCCCCACGCTTGAGCTCTTGAGCTTCGACTCCTTTTCATCATCATCTTATCTATCTCAAACCCCCTCATCACACCATTTACCTTCACATATGCTTTCTACATCTGCACCGACCATCAAATAACCAGATCGCACCTCTATAAACAAATCGAAGTCCCTTTTCTTCACTCGTCTGACCTTTGTCACCCACCTTTATTTTCGTGTGATCCAGCTTCATCCCTGATCAAAGATATTCGTTTAGACCACCTGTCTTCATTGTGCAAGTCCAGCGCGTAAAGGAGCCCTCTTGGGCCAGAATTTACTTGCTAATAACCTCCCAGGTGCCCTATGCTTCATGGACCTCCAGATCCACCATCACTAGGATTAGGTTCATTCTGGAGGCACCATCAGTTGCAGAAGATCACTTCGGTCGTGTTCACCTTGGCTGCATCGATAGGAAGACCTAGAGGAGAAAGGAATCGTCAACCGAAGCTCTGGGAAGGCGAGCTCTTCCATGTTCTTCATCAATACCAGCAGCCGTCCGATGAAGGGGGAGGTCCCAGTTCAAATCTCACCTATCTACGCCTAGCTCCCTTTGATTGTTGATGAAGAGCCATGATCAGATCCTGAGCATCGATCGGTGAAGGGTAATCAAGAGACGACAACATGCCACGTGTATAAGTGATGCTCATCTGGTCGTCCATCTACACGGGCATTGACGATAATTTTCACATCTTCCCCCACCATTTTTGTATTTATTTATTAATTATGTAAATAAAATATGCAGTGTAAATAAAATGGAATTTTTGCATGAAAGGCCCATATATTTATTGTAAATTACATTTGGGTCCAGTCTACATCACCTAAGTAATCATCCCACATAAGGTGAAGAAATTACAGAAGCACCCTTGTAGGTTTCTATATTTAGTTTTAGTATATTAAATTTTAAAATATATTATATATTTTCAGGAAAATTGCATGAATGGTCCGGATGTTTATTTTATTAGTAGATATGCCCTTCCTAGTCTATGTGTTTTTTGTGATTGAATTTCATTTATTAAAAATAACACCCATGCTCTGAAAATATGCAAAATTAGGGCTAGATGTATGTTGGCATGTAACTTCATGCTACATTTTTGTTTTAGCATTTTGGGTATTTTAACTATTTATTAAAATTAAGAAGAACAAATTTTTGTTCTGTCTAATTTATAAAATACCAAAAAAATAGAAATAACATTTAGAAAAATTCCCAAAAAATATATGTTGTTTATTTTAGTATTTATTAACCCTAGACCAAAAATCCCTAAAAATAGAAAAAGAAAAAGACTAAAAATCAAAAAGCTCCAAAATCCTTTATAAAAATGTGAAAATCACCAAAAATTCCAAAAGATGTTTTTCGATTTCTAAATTTATTTATATTATTATATACCTATTAAAATTTATCTGAAGAATTTCGATCTTATTTTTAAATAGATTTGAAGAATTGATTTCTAAATCTTAGCCTATTATTTAATCCTTAATTTAGGATATTTTTTATTTTAGAAATCAATAAAAATTTAAAAAAACACAAAAATCGAAGAAAAATGTTTAAAACCCAAAACAATTTATTTTCTGTATTTATTTACTTTTACTAGTATTTGTAATTGTATTACTCTATAGGGCATATATAGCGTTATATATCCTATTATCTATCAAGAATAAAAAGGAATATAGAAAAAATATAAATATGTAGAAAAAGAAAATACAAAAACTAGTATTAATTTAAAATAAATAATTAAAAACCCACAAATATATATATATATATATGTATGTATTTATGTGTAAAGGACATGTTTGTACATGATGTACATTAATTTGCAATAATTGTAGGATACCAATTTTGCTTTCTATGGTTCGTCCTCCACATGCTCACTTGTTATACACTTAGTTTTGTAGAGAACTACTATCAGTCCTCCTTGTGGATTGACATGACTTCGACTAAATCTAGGTTATCAAATGGCTTCGTTGTCGGGGGCAATGTGTGTAGCCAATCTTGTAGTTTATCTAATACATTCATTTGCTTATTCAGTTATTCATTTATCTAATTAGTGACTTATTTTGCTTGCATATGTTTAGACAATTATTCTTTGTATATAGTTCATTTTGATGACATTATTTGATTATATGTGCTAACATATGTCTCTTGGTGAATTTGTTGCGAGGGCCCGCTACACGAGGATGACTTCTTAGGAGATTGGTGCAGCCGAGCGTGGTGGAGATTGGTGTTCACATTCTGACCAGTTGAAGAGGCGATAAATGAAGCAAGGAGAAAATATTTAGCATAGAATTTAATTAGATTTATTTATTTATTGCGGAGAAAGATATTCATAATTTGTAATAATTAAGACTTGGACACTACTCTCCACAAAGATGTCCAGTACCTAGGTATATGTTTTTTTTGGATAGTCCTAGGTGTATGTTTACCTAGGGGCCCCATCATTGCTTTCCTTGTTTTACCGTATTCTTTTTATTTTGTTTCCCGTTGTTTTTAGTTTTCCTCCTTCTTTTTATTTGTTTTGTAGACATGGAGCCCCTAAACTTAGGTTGCTTGTCTCTATAAATAGGTTCAAACACTAATAAGAATGCATATACCTATAGTCTCTTACGTTTAGATCTAGTCAAACTAATAAATATTATTTATTTGGACTTGAGACCCTGTGCTGAGAGACGCTGCATACAGCGAGTGCAGGACCGATTGTGGCGAGCACCGGGTGGCATCAAAGACTGGACTTCCAGTCTCAGTTCTGAATATTTAACATATGGTTCTTCACGATTGATATCATCTACTATTTAGGACAATTTTGTCGATTGCACTCCACCATCTAGATAGTTTTAAAACTCATGCATCATTAGATTTAATGGTGAGATTTCACTCACTGAATCGACTTGCATGATTTTTCGCTATCTCCCTCTGATTTTGAGCGCCTAGGACTTAAATGAAAATCTACAAAAACATTAGGCGCTTGTATGAGAAAAGATCCAAAAAAGTGAAAATCCAAAAATTAAAACAAGGGGACTACTAAATAAACTTTGACCTTAATTAAAATCTGTAATGGACTATCATTGTCTTGGGTTCATAAAGCCCTCATTGTTTTCAGGTACCTTAGGTGGGGACAAAAATACCGCACATGAGCGAGGTACGACCTGCTAAGGATTAGAGACAAAAACCCAGTCTATAACTGCGTTGTGTATCACCTAGTCTATCGTACGTGATCGAGTAGGGCCTTTTACCGATAGTGTTCCCGCCTTGCGTGGAACATTGACTTCGTCGAAGTATTGATCTTAGGTTACGCCCTCACGGGTATGTCTGTCTCATCGTTTTGCGTCTAAGTAGGTCCTTGCATGCTTACAGGTGATTCCATTACGAGCGACAATTGAAGTAGTGGTTTCACCTATCGGTTTCCCCTCTCTTCTACTTTGGTTGAGTATGGATCCAAGAAGGGTTACAAGGAACTCAAAAAGTACAGACTACATGTTAAAAAGGAGGAGGACAAGTACAAGATACATTTCTTGCTGTACTTTCTCTCCAGTAGTGTTAGCATGCCAAGGACTTGTTAAAAGATATGCCTAAAATAACAACTCTAGAAATGAAAAGATAATAAATAGTCGATCCTTCACGACTTCACATGGCATGAGTTGGTGAATCAAATTTGTATTGTATATGTATGGATCTAAGATTAAGGTTCAAAGATCAAGTCCCGTGCACTTGTGCAAGATTTTGTCATATGTGTCTTCCTTTTGACCCCCGCTCAGTTCAAGCCTTTCTACTATTTTAGACTCCTTTTTATTCCTCTATGACCACTGTATATTTCCTCCTATGTCGATCTCTTCTTGCTCCATGATGGTGATCCATGGATGCTTTAGTCGGAACTTCACCAATGCCCACATCGATTCCATGGACTCGACATCGTAAATAATTCGAGGTGATTCCTAAGAACATAGTCTGGACCTTGCGGGTCGATCTCCAGACTCCTTGTTGTCTTTCCACCTCCTTTGACCACCTAATAAATCGAGACCACTCTTGTGCCTCATTCCTCATTGAGAATGGGAGCCGATTTCAATCTACAACTTTTTCTCCATTCACAATAATATGGTATTGACCCTAATCCCAGATTCATCTTGGCAGCAAGAATTTAATTTCAAGTGGTCTGATTGGGACTATTTCACATTTCAGATAGAAGCCATCCCCAGTCCTAGATCCCAACACAGAATTCATCTCCTTTGAATTAGACTCAGAGATGACACCTCAGGGAAAAGGGAAGAGACAACAACCTCCACAAACGGAGTCGGGTCAGGAACCTGACCAGAACCAAGTCAACGCTCAGTTGTTGTCCTCCATACATGCCATACAACAGCAGTTGACAAAGCAGGATCTTGTTCAAAACAAAATTCAAGACATGCTGAATGACTTAAAGAACAGATCAACAGGATGAGGAGGAGACTGACCTCATGATGACCCTGACGAAGAAGAACCAAAACTTGAGAGGCAAAAATTGATGCTGAAAGAGACCTACATCCCTGGAGATAGATAGATGATCGAGTGGATTCTCATTCCACCAGTGGATGCTCATTTTGAGATAAAGTCAAAGTTCCTAGCTCTTCAATCATCATTCCACAAGAACACCAACGAGGATCCATACATTCACCTGCAGTAGTTTTCACGCATCTGTCGAACCACCCACTACCCCAACGTTCCATTGCAAGTGGTGAAGATGATGCCGTTCCCCTTTAGCCTGCAAGACAAGGCCCTTCACTAGGTCAATTATATGGGGAAGGTTGTGACGACCTGGGAGGAACTTAAGTCTGCATTCCTTGACAAGTTCTACACTCTCGGTCGACTCAACCAGATGTGAGCCATGATTAGCAACTTCTCCCAGGCCACCCACGGAACTATCCATGAAGCCTGGGAGCAATTCACAAACTTGCAGGAGAAGTGTCCCATTCAAAGGTTGACATCATCAAGAAGTGATCACATGATATTGAGAAGCTCGCTGTGACCGAATAATGGACTCAAAACCTAGATAAGCTGGACCAAATCACCAAGCAGTTGGAGCTTTTGGTGAGCACCATTAGCGTTGTTCAGTCGACATATTTAGGGACTCCTATTGAGATGAAATATGAGCCATCATCGCCACATCAACCTCAGCCGAGTCAGCAACCACCAGCCATCCAGCACGTATAGTACGTGCGGGTGCCCGAGCAGGACCACCGTAGCAGCAGATGGTGGTTTACTAGCTAGACTTCCTTCCTCCTTCAGATCAAGCATTTCTACCTCCACCACCAATTCAGGAAGTCAATAGTGTATGGAGAAATGATGCACAACTGACCCATCCTACGGGGCAACACCATGGTCAGCCACAAGTTAATCAGCCTTATCACCAACCTCAGGTGGTCTCTTTGGACAATCCTTCAAACCTCAGCCTCATTTTGGTAATCACCAGTCTTCGCAGTAGCAAGGTAACTAGAGACAGTCCTTTCAACCCAAGCTGTAGTACCACCATCAGTAGCCATATCATCAGTCCGCATTTGGTCAACAACAGTATCCCCCTCCTTTGTATGAATAATATCAGCTTCCCCCTCCACCACAACACCATTAGCCATCCCAGCACCAACTCCCCAATAGTCAGCAACATTGTCGTCTGCACACTGAAACTTCTCTAGCAACACCAGTGGACCCGATAGTGGACTGCTTGGCCCGACATGTAAAGGGTCTAGCAGAAATGACGAAGAAGCTTGATGACCTGACCACCACCAAAACTTCCATTTCGATGCAGGTCAAAGAAAACCCTAATAACTTTAAAAGAAAAGAGCAGGTAGACTATGATGTCTCATCTCTTCCTGTTGAGTCAGATAGCCATGATTTTGTTTTATTCAACAATGTTACTCTCAGGAGCGATAGGACTTCGCCTTCATTTGCCACAAACCAAGGAATAATAAAGCTTTGATATGTAAATCATCATCTTCTGAATAAACTGCACTAGCTACCAGTTCGGGTGAGGAAGAAGGAGGAGGAGGAGCCATGCCAGCCGCCATCCATCTCCACCGTCGCTAGCAAAAACAACAAAAAAAATCGAAAAATTAAAAAAAGGACAAAAGGACATTCGCAGTCGATGTGATATCGAGCCAGTTGTGGAGGAGCTAACTACATCAGCTGATCCTACGCTAGCTGACGGAGCAGAAACTATACTTTTTGTTTGTCCACCGGTAGCAGAATCTTCAATTCCATCTTGTACACATTTTTGTGATCCGGGTCTAGAGAATTTTGTCGACAAGAATCTTATTGTAAATAAGAACTATGCTTTTGATTTCAGTAATATAAATTTTCCTTTTCTTGATTCATTGGAAAAAAAACCAAAAAAAATGCAAACTGAACAGGTGCATTATCTGATCCTAAAGTTGTGGATATTCTTAATAGTTTGACTGTTGAAATGCCATTAATGAAAACCATGGAATACATGTCCATTGTCAAGAAAGGGTTGAAGGAGTCATGCACAAACAAGCATCGATCAATTCGTAACAACAAATGCAAGAAAGTAGAGAAGCATGTCTTCACCATGGCGACAGTCGCAACCATAAACAAACTCCCTCAAAAGAAGCTAGACAAAGGAGCACCTATGATAATATGCGAGATATTTGACCAAGTCTTCGAGCAGACTCTTATTGACAGTGGTTCTTCCATCAGCCTCTTGCCCTCTTCATTACTGCAAGAATTCCGGCTGGGTCCATTGATGAAAACATGCATGATCTTGTAGTTTGCAGATCGATCTGTCAAATGACCACGAGGTTTGTTGGAATATGTTGTGGGAAAGGTTCACGATATGTAGTTTCCTGTCGACTTTATGGTCATTATAATGGACTCTCCTACACCCTTACTCTAGACCCCATTATCCTTCGGTAGCCATTCCTGCGTACTGTAGAGGCTTTAGTTGACTATAGGTCTGGCAAGATCACATTCATCTCGAGTAATCATATAGTCACAATAGACATGGTTAGAGAGACTCAAGGCGTATCTGATGAGCATCATGCAAGACAACCTAGATTAGATCGTGACTTCATTGTAGAGATCAGAGATACGAAGCTCTCTTTGAACAACACTTGGAGCATAGAAATCCTCTCTCCTAAGGACGACCAAGAAAGAACAGTGGACACAAGCTTCGATGTCACATGGGAGACAAAATCAAATTTGTTGATGCATCTCTTTGACATGGATGATTCATTCCTGCCTGAACATAATGAATTCATTGAAGATATGTTCAGCACATTATCAGGTGAGCAACAAGTTACTAAGGCTAGAAGCACTACCTCTTAGACTATGACAAATCATTCCCCGACCAACTTGGTTTCCGAAGTGATCGAGAAGCAGGCCAGGTCAGAATTTGAACTAAAGCAACTTCCGGCATACCTTAAGTATGTTTTTCTTGTGGGTGCAGAAAACTTGTATCCGGTCATTATCAGCAGCAGGCTGACCCCAGATCAATAATCTCGACTTCTTGAGGTTTTAGAGAAAAACAACAAGGCACTTGGTTGGCACGTCTCAGACATCCATGGGATAAATCCTGCTCTGTGCTCACACCACATTTATTTTGAAGAAGATGCCAAGCTTTCTCGAGAGTTTCAACGAAGACTGAATCCAAATTTGTGGGACTTCGTCATGAAGGAAATTACAAAATGGTGTGACACATGTTTCATTTACCAAATCTCCGATTCAAAATGGGTGAGACCTCCGCATATTGTTTAGAAAAAATCAGGGCTCATCATGGTTACAAATGATAGAGGAGAGGAGATCTCTACTCAGATGCTAACATCCTGGCATGTATGTGTCGACTACCACCGTCTTGATGCAACAACATAAATGGACCACTTCTCCTTGCAGTTCATTGATCAGTTATTGGAAAGACTGATTGGCAAGGATTTCTTCTGCTTTCTGGGCGGGTACTCCTAGTACAACCTAGTGACAATCACCCTTGAGGATAAAGAGAAGACCACCTTCACTTGCCCATTCGGCACCTATGCTTTCAGAAGAATGCCCTTTGGTTTGTGCAATGCACCAGCGACATTCCAAAGATGCATGCTTGTAGTTTTTGCTATGATGGTAGGTAGTTTTCTTGAGGTGTTTATAGACGACTTTTCCATCTACTGTGAAAACTTCGATTCTTGTCTTATGCATCTAGACAGAGTACTTTAGAAATGTCATGAAGTCAATCTGGTGTTATCATGGGAAAAGAGCCACTTTATGGTCAGAGAGGGGATTGTGTTGGGTCACGTTGTTTCCAAGCATGGCATGGAAGTCGACCCAGCAATGGTGGATGTGATTACTAATTTAGAGCCACCTCAGGAAGTCACGAACGTGAGGTCATTTCTGGAGCATATGGGGTTCTACAGAAGATTCATTCGTGACTTCAGCTGCATGGCCTAACCTCTTACAGAATTGTTGTGCAAGGAGACTGAGTTCAATGTTGATCAGCAATTTTTCCTGTCATTTAATCAGTTGAAGGAGATAATCACTCAAGCTCCGGTCCTACAGCCTCCAGACTGGTCTCTTCATTTTGATATCATGACAGATGCATCAGACTTTATAGTTGGGGTTGTTCTAGGACAGAGGAAAGACAAGGCACCCTACACCATTCACTATACCACAAAACACTAGATGAAGCTTAAAAAAATTGCACTGTGACAGAAAAGAATTGCTAGTTGTGGTATTCACCCTTGAGAAGTTCAGATCTTATCTTCTTTGATTGAAAGTCACTATCTATACTGATCACTCTACTATCAAGTATTTACAATAGAAGAAGGATACCAAGCCTAGATTGATCATGTGGATCCTTCTCCTCCAGGAGTTTGTTTTAGAGATCAAGGACAAGACTGGGGTAGAGAATGCGATAGTAGATCACCTCTCTAGAATTGAGCACCAAGAGCCTCCACTAAGAAGTGCACCCACTACATACAACTTTCCTGACGAGTCGATTCTGATCATGGACTCACTCCCTTGGTATGTTAATATTGTAAACTACCTCATCTTGGGTGTAGTACAACAAGATTAGATGAAGATCCAGAAAGACAAATTCTTGTCAAATATCCATTTCAACCAATGGGAAGATCCTCTCTTATTCAGGGAAGGAGCAGATCGTATTTGGCGCAGGTGTATTCCTCAAGAGGAGCAGCATAGTGTCCTCGAGCATTATCATTCACTTGAATCTAGTGGGCACCACTCTGGTTATAGAACGACAGTGAAAGTATTGCAGTGTGGCCTCTGGTGGCCTACACTATTTAAGGATATCGTAGCATATGTCAAGCGCTGCACTGACTGTTAGAGACTGAAAGGTACCCTTACAGCTAATGATTACATGCCCTTGAAGATCATTCAGATAGCAGTGCATCGATTTCATGGGATTCATCCCTTGCAGTCAGGGATACAAGCACATCGTTCTTGTCTTCGATTATGTGAGTCGCTTGGTTGTATCTACCCCCCTCTCTAGCCGCAGACATCTGTATAATTTGTCACTTTCTGAAAGAGAACATCATCTCGCAGTTTGGGTTTCCGAAGATACCAATATCAGTCGGGGGTAGTCACTTCATTAACAGAGAGGTCAACAAATTAACAAAGGATTACAACATCGAGCACTGAGTCGTATCTCCTTACCATCCTCAGACAAACGATATAGCTGAACTATGAAATAGAGAAATCAAGACAATCCTCTGGAAGCTTGTCAAGTTGGACATGAAAAATTGGTCCAAACTCTTGGACTCAGTCCTTTGGGCGTACATAACCTCTTACAAGTCTCCGTAGCATGTCACCCTACCATCTTGTATATGATAAACCATGCCATCTGCTAGTAGAATTGATTCATAAATTATTGTGGGTAGTAAACATTTGTAATTTGGACTCACAATAAGGTGGTCAGAAATGAAAAGAGGATCTGAACAGGCTCCTGGAATTCCGAGACTATGCCTATGATAACCCACTGACATACAAGGAGAAGTTTAATGCTGGTATGACTGACACAACAGATGGAAGACCTTCGAGAATGGACAAAAAGCATGGTTGTCTGATGCAAAGTTGACGATCTTCCCAGGCAAATTAAAGAGTAAATGGATAGGGCCATTTGGAGTTCAAGAATTGCATGACAACAGAAGTATTGTGATATTAGAATTGTCTCCTGACGCACAACCATTTGTCATTAATAGCCATCTACTGAAGCCCCACCTCGAGTATGACACTTTCTAGGCTGTTGTCGACTCTAACCAAGTAATATGCACTGAAGGAACATCCATAACCGTAGCAACATCACAAGATTCATATAATGTGACTAAAAAACACTTCCTTTAAGCTTCCATATTTTCTTCTTTTCTTCTTTTTATTTTCGGTTATCTTTATCTAACAAAAAAATTAAAAATGTAAAAATAAAAATGTGTGTGTCACCCTTTTGTCATACTTTTATATGGAGGACATACTTTATCCTAAGTATACGGGGGCACCCCGAGTTCCTTCATTCTTTGATCCCATCCACTATCTCCTCTTCTTGTCTATACTCAGGGATATCTTACCCTAAAGACAGTTCGAGTTGTGATCTGTTCATTCCCACCCTTGACCCTCCCTCCCTTGTGTATAGTCTGCTATACTAACGATTATTTGATCCTCAGTATAGGGGGGATGGTCGACTTTTCATTCATTTATTTCCTCGTTAATTCGTTTATTCTTTCAGCTTTTCTATAAGCAATACGAGTTGTGTCTTCTCTTTTTCTCTCTGATCAATGAGGATATAACTCAAGTGAAGTATACGGGGTCATATATACTCAGTATATACTTTAGCCAAAACTCGTACTTTCGTATATTAAATATTGCGAAAATACTGTATACATATACAATTCACTAAATCAATTAAAAAATGATGCATATTATTCCTAAAATTCATTTTGTATATACTGATGAATAAGTAAGGTTAAAAATATTTTGCAAAATGATTTGAAAATGGTTTGACCCATTTGGAAAACTTTTTGTAAAATTTTTCAACCTTTGTAAAAATATTTTATTGTGGAAATTTCTTTTCTTTGTGTGAAATAAAAATGTTTGAAAAATGATTTGCAAACGATTTGGAGAATGATTGCAATAATATTTTGAAAAATCTATATATATACTCTTTGAAAAACCTTTGCAAAAATGGTTTTCAAATGTGTGTAAATGATTGTAAAAATTATTTTGGACTACAGTTTTCAAAATTATTTGTAAAAGGATTTTCAAGTAAGTTTGAGGAATATATACATCACAACAAAATTCTTTATTAATTGTATAAATATATCTATAAAATTAATTAACATGTCCCTTGCAAATTCTTAAAAACCAACTCTTGTAAATATAAGATGCATCCCCATGTAAATGTTTGTACCTAATTTTATCTAAAATCTTTTGTTTTAAAAAATCACTAAAACATTTGCAAAAACAAAAATCCGAAAACATTTGCAAAATCTTTTAGATAAATCCCTAAAAATATCAAAAGTTTTAAAATTGCATCACAAAAATATTTTTCATTGCAATATACATATCATTTGCATAGCATTCGCATCTTTCATATTAAGTCTGATAATTGAACAGGTCTAAGTAAAATTCGATGATTGGAGCTTGGTTGGACCTTAAATCTACCTAATCACAGGAAACTTATAGGAACTGGAATTGAGGTACTTCAGGTTTGGTTGACTTAATTTTTTAAGAATCGTGAGACTTGGTTCAATGTATTCTTGACTACCTAAGTAGAGTATTTAGAAGCACATGCACAACTATTGTCGATAATGACCAAACTTGGACACCTACATCTTTCACTTAGCTCAACTTAGTTGGAGTGATGAGGGGATCAGATTTACCATTATGAGATGGATACAAGCTGGAAACATTTATCCTCGTCTAGGGAGGGAAGTGCACCCCAACCCGTCCAGTAGTAGAGAGGTCTTAAGAGAGGAGAGTGTGGGTTGCAATAATGCTTCAAAAGAGGGACAATCTACTGGCTCAAAAGGAAAAACTCCTTATGTAAATGATGTTATATATAGTATTCCAAAAAAAAGTTAAAACTCCAAAAAAGTTGGTTGGCCTGATTGAAAAGAAAATGCCTGTTGGAGTGTATATTTGTGCAGTCAATAAGCAAACTTGAGCCTTCAAAGTCATACCATGTGAGCATGCAACTGGGTGACTTGGCTACACTGGTCAAGCATCGTACGATAGACATGGGCTACCGTCCATTATTCTCTTCCCCTCCTCTTCTTGAGCCGGTTTTCACTTCAACTTAGAAGGGAATACCACACACCTCGAGGAAAGAGTTGCTGGATTAGGTAATCATTGGGTTTTCATGCTGGAGAAGTCACGCTCTTTGTCATTTCAGTTGAGGGGAGCCACCATCACATACATTGTACAAGTAAGATTCATGGTCTTAATGGTTTGCATATGAGTTGAAGGATTCTGACATGGCTATTGAGGGAACTTGAGCAGAGTTTCGGGAGTCTCGAAGGTTGTTGTGTTTCAAATCTAAGCACTAAAATTCCAAAGGTACGACTTAGGCTCCAAACTATGATTTTGTGAAGACAAGTTTGAAGATTAAATTTAATCCACTTTCTTTCTTTTTCTTTTCTTTGTTTTTATTTTTCTACACTTATTACGTAAGTGTTTGCTAGGGACTAGCAAAGGCAAGTATATGGGGGAGACGAATATCCATTTCACCTTTATTCTATCATTTTGGCCTTAAAAACCCTAGCTAATGCGTGTAAATAGCATTATTTATTACATACTAACATTCATTATTTGTCACAATTATTGTATATAAAACAACGTTTTTAATGCCAAAATTAAGAATAAAGAAAAGAAAAGAAAAATGAATAAAAGATAAAAGGTATTTTATTACCCTAAAGCCCGAGACCTAGACATCTTGATTACTGGGTCGGCAAGGAATAAAGCAGGGGGAGATAAGGGCCAATAATACAATAAAAATTCCATTTATTCATTCAACATTTATCCATTTTTTGGGACCTATTTTATTTTCCACATTTTTAACTCAAGTAAAAAAACTTTATCATGAAAGTTGTATATAATAATAGATAGAAAATTTCAAAATTGATTTCATGTAAAAATAATATACAGTGTACATTTTATACACAGAATAAAAAAGCAAAACCCAACTTCCCAGACCCATGTCTCTCAAATAAAAACTCAAAATGTATCAAAATCACTTTAATTGTATATAACTTTTTATAATTTATTTAATGATGGTAGTTTTATAGTATTTGGAGTTAATACGTGAAAGTTAGGTTTTGGGCCCCTATTGTACAATAAACCTGAATAAAATATCCATTTTAATTATTTTTTATTATTTTTATAATTTTACATTTTCATAATAATGTAAATACTATTCATAATATATGTACATAACAAACTAGAATAAAAACCCTAAAAAGACATAAAACTAGAACAATGTACAAAATTACATAGATAAAATACCTATACTTATTCCTATATAATTTATACCCTTATTTATTTAAATATACAAATAACATCTAAAAACATAATAAAAAATATCTTTAAACACCTAAAAGTAAGTTGTAATATATAAATAAGAGAATAAAATAATAAAATGCAAAATACAAAATACAAAAAATACAAAACATAGATGAATATACATATAAATACACAATAAAAACTAACTTGTATTAAATAACATCAAAAAATAAATACAAATCGTATTAAAATACTACATAAAATAATAAACCTTTTTATTTTATAATAAAAAATTAATAAAATCATCTAATTTTTTTAATTATTTATTTTCAAACAAACTCGACCTTTTTATCATGTAGTGTCCGAGGTGGACTAATCAGGAGGTTGGGTCTGTTGACCTTAATCAATAGCCCCCTCTCTCTTCCTCGAGTCGCTAGAATGCCAAACTCACGATTTTCGCCCATTTTTCCGCTGGTGATCATGATGCTCTAGCGAAGCATGATGCATGATTCATGGAGACTAAACATCCTTAATTCACGCCTTGGCCAAGGATCTAATCAAATCCTCTTGATCCTATCACATAACCTTGATCAATAAGCCCTTGTCACCTTGTCTATAATTAAGAACCTCTGTTCCTCCTTCGCTTCCTGGTATTTCTCTGAGCTTGGAATCCCTCCATCGTTAGTGCGAGTGTGTTCCTGGTGATAGTTGTAGCATCCTCGAGTTTGGGCGAGCTCCTCGGGCAAGGAAGAGCGATCCACGGTAGCCCTCTGGCCCCCTCTGCTCCCTGAGCAATCCTCATGTATGAGCTGTATCTTTTAATCTCTGTAGGAAGATGTAGCTTATAGCTTTCAATTTATGCCTTTTATTTCTACCTTTAATTGCTTCAGTAACAAAGATTAGCTAGGATCCCCTCGTCGGAGCTCTTGATTGCATCTCATTTTCATTGTAATCTGGTCTATTTCTGACCCCCTCATCACACCATTTACCTTCCCCTACGCTTTCTCCATATGCACCGACTATCAGATCAACTAGGTTGTGCCTCAATTCACGAATTGAAGGCCCATTTCACCACTCGCAAGACCTTTGTCACCACCTTCATTTTTGTACGATCCAGCTTCATCCCCAGTCGAAGTTATTCATTTCGAGCCGCCCACCTTCCCTGTGCAGGTCCAGTAAGCAATTGAGCTGTATTTTATCTCTCTATCTCTCTCTACTATTTTATCAGATTTTTGTTTGATTAATCAAATCTGTCTTCGTGGTTTTTCTATATCGACAACTCTATTAACCATAGGCCAAATTTGATTATCAAAAGGGATTTTTACACATATATCCCTGAGTAATTTCATAATTACAATCATAACCCGGCATAATCACGAATTACACGCAGGCACCTTGAATAAGCATGACGTCTTACACCTATAACCTTCCGTTAATTTAGCTCATTAAATCAACCAGATGACTGAGTTAGTCTAACCGGTCCGCGATCTAAAGGTTGAGATTAACCATAAGTAAATAAAAGAAAAATATCTCATCCATGTCCACATGGTCCTGCATGCGAGGATAGAGGGCGAGCTTACGGGCGGTGTTGTCGAAGGGGGTTTGCAGGGGGGGCTTCACGGAGTTCACCGGGGGCCTTTGTTGGGGACTTATGGGCAAGGGGGACCTTCATCGGGGATTGTGGGCTGTAGATCGGGGGCTGCGTGCAGCAGCTTACGGGCAGATGGGAAAGGGTTGGGGGTCGGGGGATCGGGAGCTTGCGGGCGGGGTGGTATGCAAGTGGGTTTCATCGAGAGTCCTTTCCCAGAGGCCTGCGGGTAGGGGTGCCTTCATCGGGAGGCTTGCGGGTCATCGGCAGCTTGCGACGTGCTCAGAATCACCGTGCCTTAAACAGTAACTTAGAGAGGAGGTAAATACGTGTGTGGATCAGTGCCCTGCCATGATGAAATGGTGCAGATGATACACCCCAGCCGTCTGCCAATCAAGACTTCTTCTGTTATGCTGCCTCTTCCACATCCACATGCAGTAAACAGAGATCTCCATGAAGACCTCTAGGAGCAGGAAGCACCGCTGACTCGTTCTCTCCTTCTTCCTCCTCTCAGCAACCCTCCTCTATGGCGAAGGCTCTATCTCCTCCTTCCTCCTCACCCACCCCCTCCCAGCTCCTCTTCTTACTCCTCATCGCACGTTGAGTTGTTGAATTCTTCGACCTTTGTTGCTTAGGCATGTGATCTTTTGTTTATTTGATGTGGGGGGTGTTGATGTAGAGACGGAAGTGGAAGGATCAGAGTCGATGGCTGGTTGCGACTTGTTTGCGGGGGAGTGGGTGAATGACATGGAGGGTAGGCCTCTCTACGAGGAAGGGGAGTGCCCTTACATACAACCGCAACTGGCGTGTCTCAACCACAGCTGCTTGGATAGGGCCTTCCAACACTGGAGATGGCATCCTTACGCATGCTCATTACCCAGGTAACACAGTAGAGAGTAGGTGGTTGGTGGAGGTAGAAGGGGAAGGGGGAGGTGGTTGCCGGAGGATGAAGGGGAGGAGGTCGGAGGAAGGGGACAACGAGGTGCTGGGAGGATGCAAGTGAGGAGGCAGAGGTCGACCGGGGAGGGGTGGGGGACTGGTGGAGAAGGAGAGAGTGGCATCTTTTGTAAATAATTATGATTTAAAGGGTAAAAAAAATTTTATTTGACAGATACCATCAAAGTTAACGGGAATTTGGATGGAAGTTAACACAAGGTTATAGATGTAAGAGTTAAGCACTTCTTAGGGTCTTGGGTGTAATTCGCGATTATACAGGGTTATGATTGTAATTGCAAAATTACTTTGGGTTATGGATGTAAAAATCCTTATCAAAATGGCACCGTTGCTTGGCATGCATTAGATTTATTACATTTTTTAATTTTTCAGTGATATTTCTTTCACCTTGATTTTTTTAAGAATTTTCTGATTTTCTTCGATTTTCTTTCGATTTTTTTACGGCTATTACGGACTTTTACAACTTTTAAGACTTTCATCGATTTTCATGATTTTTACGGTTTACGTTTTTTTATTTTTTTGCGGTTTTTGTGTGTTTGCTAACAAGTTTTGCATGACCTACAGGATCAACCAGCTTCGTCAGAAGCCGGGTCAGTTGAGAGTGCAAAGTCTGACTCATTCTGTACGAGTAAGTTGCAGAGGAGAGGAATTAGTTAGCAGTTTTTCTTGTGATTGTACTGGAATTGTTTTTTATTTTTTAGGGGCATTTCCCTATTTTTCTATTTTCTTAGAAGGGGCCCCGTAAGGGCATCCCGACTTGTACCTTCCTCCCTCCTTTTCTCTGGGTTTGTTTCACCGAGTGACGCGCACTTGGGGGAGTAGAGCACCCACCGCGGTTTCTCGCATTGCATTTTTGTCGATGGTTTTTTATAGCTTTTTTTAGGCTAGGTGCTTGTTTAGCCATTTTTTCGATTTTCTCCCTGCTTGTGCCTTTGTATCTAGTTTTAGTACATGTAACCTAGGTGCTTGATTATTTAAGAAAAAATCATTTGACGATTTTCTGAAAATACCCAAAAAAGAGATAACAGAAAATTAAAATCTGGACAACTAATATTATTTGACCTAAAATTAAATGTAAGGATTCATTTATTTTGGGAGAGCAACCCCTAGCGCATGGACTCCAGGTACTCTCCAGATCTGTGAGTGAGGGACGACACTTACGGTAGAGCCTGAGTATGGATTTCCTTCGAAGTACGGCTTAGTTCATATACTTAATCACCTAATCTTCAGTGGGGACGCTCAAGTAGCCGGAAACGGTCCGAGTTTCCTTAGTAGAGTGGGAGGTTTAGAGGACATCGCAATAGCACGGTCCTCAAGTAACACGGGTAGCCGAAAACGGTCCTTAAACTCTCATACTGGCTGAGAATATGAGATTTTTTGTAAGAACTTGGGACAGTATTTCGAGGAAATTTCGAGTACCTATCATCTCATGTTAATATGTGAAATGACATGTTTGTCGAATAACCCTAAAACCAAAAAGATAAATGACCGAGATTTTACAGTCATCACCGAGTTGTGTTGGTGAATTTTGGGGTTGCATTGTGTTTATATGCAAGGTGCATGTTAAACCGCATTTTATACGCCTTCACACTTGTATTTTTGACTTGACATTGTGCTCTCTCCCGATATCCTCTTGACATCAAAGATGACGACCTGATGGATTTTACGCTCAGACTTCGTGAGCTTTCAACTATCCACCGTCCGTTGTATATCTTCACAGACTCAGGATGACCTTTTTCCTGAGTTGATCCCATCTAGTCAGGAGGAGAGTCGGACCTAGACTCCCTCGCTTCCTAGACCTTCTGTTGAGGCAGAACCACGCCTCAAATTTATGTATCTTTCTCCTACCTATTTTTCACAGAGTTCATATGAGACTTTTTCCTTCCCATAGGATTCAAAGATAATGGCTAGAGGGAAGGAACTAGTTGAGGATAGACCAGCTGAGCACCGGTCGACTAGGGAGTGACACACCAAGGATAGACCTGATCCAGCCTCAGATATTACTATGGGGATTCTAGATACACTGCAGTAGATGAGCCTGAAGATCAGAGATCAGTGTAGAGTCCAAGATGAGCTGAGAGCTGAGATAGTTTCACTAAGAGCAGGAGCCGAGAATCCACGATCACCTGGTGTGGTTCCCACCACATTATGAGATGAGTATGACCTAGGAGCCAGGATGTTACATCACTAGATTCGGTTACCAGTGAATAAAGGGTCATACGATCTGAGATTGTCCTTTATTTTGTTGATTCCCAAGTATTATGAGAATGCTATAGAGGAGCCATTTACCTTTTTACAGCAATTCGAAATTATTTGTGGTATGGCTAGCTCTGAAGGAGTTACGTAGGGGGCTATATTCCTCAAAGCCTTCCCCTTCGCCTTAGCAGATAAGGCGCTCTACTAGATGAGTCATTTGAGGAGGGAAATCTCTACATGGAATGATCTGAAGTCCACATCCTACATAAATATTTCCCTCAAGGACAGACAAATATGATGAGGAGTCAGATCTCTAATTTTACACAGTTACTACATGAATCATTCCATGAGTCATGTGATCGATTCAAGGATCTTACTGAGAGATGCCCACATCATGAGATACCATTAAAGATGCTTGTACAAAAATATTTTGAGGACTCCAGCCAGATTTACAAGGCCTAGCAAGCGTCGCGTGTGGAGGAAGTTATCTGAATAAGGATGTCGAGTCTGTCTAGTGCATCTTTGAGTTGATGGCATAGAACTCACGAGTTGTTGATTCTACTCGGGCATTCCAGAAGGCCCCGCAACCACCACATCACTGAGATCATCAGAAGGTGGCGCATGTTTCAAAGTCCGAGTCACGATTTGACATGGGATTTATTAGTGAGAAGCTGACATTAGTTGACGTGATTCAAAAGCAAGTTCAATATTTGCAGCCGTTGCGAGAGTTGGAGAAGCTCTCATCACTTCCACTATAGTTGAGAGATCTGATGAAGAAGGTGACGGATTTGCAGCTTCATTACCAGCAGTCCCGTCCTTCTTCTACTTCTCAACCTGTTCGGAGATCTTTGCTCGCTCCTCCTACTTGTCAGATTCAGTTTATTCAGAGTGAACCGATTCAGCCTATTGAGACTTCGTAAATTGATTGGCACGAGGATCCATCCAATGTCGATTGAAGCCAGATCATCGGCCCTGGAGAGGTTGATGTTGATTCTCAGACCACTCTTGCGATCAGCTGGATATGATACGCTCTGATTCGGCCTTCACCACATTTTACTCCTCAGAGCGTACATCAGCAGCAGCAGGAGTACAACCATCTGCAGCATAGACGTCCACATTTCCAATACTGCCAACATTACGTGCCGCAGCAGTATCACCATCACGCATATCAGAGACAACATTCTTTCCAGTACTCTACTTCACATTCACAACCACATCATTACCTGCAGCATCAGCAGTCTTTGTATACACCACAAAGATCTCCTGAATTGTACGCACGACATCAACACACTCCTAGGAAGGAAAGAATAGATAGTCAGGGTCACCACACTGAGTCTGAGATATCTTCACAGGCCCTGATACTGAATCAGATAATGGTTACGTTTAGCACGCTCCAAACTGCACATAAGACTGAGATGGAGCAGGTTAACCATCGCATGTATGAGTTAATCATGCCCTAGACCACTCTCCAGTCCAACCTCTAATGAACCTGAAAAAGAAGAGGCACCCATATCAAGTAGACACCACCATAGGTACGATCTCTTTTCGTGAATTTTCATCTAACTTCATTCATCTTAGGATTGGTAGATCACCACGAGCACCTGATTGAGAGGACAAGAGGGCACATGATGAGGAGCGAGAGCCGATCCATGATACACATCCTGATGTTGAGGAGGAGGACCGTCATGATGATGAGGATTAGCGTGATGTCTAGTTTGATGACCAAAAAGAGGGGAGCGATGCTGAGATAGTTTACATGGACATAAGCGAATCAGATGACGATACCACACCAGACCATGTGGACACACCCGAAGCAGATGTTTCTTCTCCCATTCTTGAGAGTTTTGTACATACTTCAGAGACTCTCGATGTACATGCTGATCTCGATTTGAATAAAAAATATTTTGTTGTTCCTGATATTGTTCCTGTTCTTGATGCTTTGTATGGAAATAGAAAGAAAAAATCCAAAAATAATGTTGTCACTCCAAAAAATGATCATCTATTGAAATACCATATTTTCCTTAAAATTCCACTTCACGATGCCTTGGATCATTTTCCTATACTCAAGAATCAGTTGAGGAACAAATGCACAACACACAGGAAAAAGAGATCATGAGTTGAGAAACATGTATTGATCAAGTCAAGTTCGTGTGCTATTCAGAATAAGGTACCTAAGAAGAAGAAAGATTCTGGAGCTCACTATGTCACATGTTAGATTGAAGATGCCGCATTTCCATCGTACTCTCTTAGATAATGGTTCCTCGATTAAATTACTTCCAACTTCTTTGCTTGATAAGCACAATCTATGTCCTCTTTACAAATCACGAGCGATATTTCAGTTTGCTGATCAATCTGTGAAGAGACCTAAAGGCATGTTGAGGAACATTACCGTGATCATTCAGGGCTTACAGTTTCCAGTGGACTTTATTATCCTAGATATGACGTGCCCTACGCAGTTACACCTTCCTCCAATCATTCTCACGAGAAACTTCTTATAGACAGCCAGAGCACTCTTTGATTATGTTGTTGGAGAGTATCATTCCGCATAAATAGTGGAAATATACATATTGAGATGGTGAGAGGATGTAGCAGTACCATATCAGTATTGTCATTTACATCTAAGGACACTAGTCTTATAGTGGATTGTCAGCACATAGATGAGACATAATCTCTTGATTTTGTGAGCGTTTATTTTGATACCCACAATATCCTACATGAGGATGAGGTACATCACATGGTGCCTAATTCTTTAGATGATTGTTTACATAAAAATACAGAGTTCAAATCAGATCCAGATGAGAAGTCAGTTGCAGTAGACATCTCGGTGCTGTAGATTGAGACTACACATATTTCAGCACGAGAGTTATATGATTATATTTCTTAGATCATATCGTCTATTCAGTGTAAAGAGTCGAATGGTGTGATGGTTACGCATATAAACACCTTCTGTAGTCCAACTCTAGAGACATGTATTTCAATAGAGAGAGTTATGCCACATACAAAGTTCACTTGCAGAGGCAGCTCTACTTATTCATACAGGGATAAATATGCACATGCACAACAGATGATTCAGTACGACCCAGGTTGAGATGATCTACTTTGTACAGGATGCATGACTACTCTTCCACTTCATATCATCATGTACAGAGACCTGTGAGCGTTTTGGTTTTTCTAAAGTACACCACCTGTATATTCTTCGTAGACCACAATCTCCCCCCCCCCCCATTTTTTGCTCGTCTTATATGCTTAGGATACCAGATCCTAAGTATAGCGGGGACCGATTACCCACTTATTTTTACCTTTCTATTTTGCTCTTCTATTTTTCTCTTCTTTTTCTTTTTTTCTAGACTAATCAATGGTCCCTAATTTTGGCAACATTCTTTTATATACTTAGGATGCCTTATCATAAGAATAGGGGGAACTGAGTGATTTTATTGATTTCATTTTTCCTTCTCCTTTTGTTCCTTCATTTGCATATTCCTTTTCCTCAGTCACCTCGTATTTGTCTTCCACTATACTTATGATGACCTGATCGTAAGTATAGGAGAGTCGACAGACTTCTATTCTTTTATTCTTTTTACCCTCTTTTACTTAGCATGAGTTATGCCCTCCTTTTTATCTTTTGACAATATGAAAACATAATACAAGCTAAGTATAGGGGTGCGTATATATTGTATATATACTTGCATCCATAACTCATACTTTTACGTATTTTCTATATCTATAATGTTCATAAAAAAATGGGTAAGGGTTAATTTTAAATCCATCTATTTTTTTATTATTTATAAAATCTAGGTAAACAGTGTAATATACCTAAAATCCTTATTCAAAATTCTTAATTTAAAATATGTATTTAAAATAAATATTTAAAATATGTATAATACTTATTTACAATCCTGTGTATTCCAATATGTATATAAATCATTTAATCCTTGTAAAATTCATTGTATATAAAATTTGTAAAATACATTAGCTATTTAATCAAAATAAAATATGGGTACTTTATCTTGAAAAATTCTTATATAAAGACTTGTTTAAAAAAATTGGAAAACCCCGTAAAAATGCAAAGTCTTAAAATCCATAAAAAATGCAAAGTCCTAAAATCCATAAAAATTAAAATATCCTTCAAATCCATAAAAATGAATAAAATTCAGAAAATATACTTCACAAAAACATGGTTGCATTTGTATTAGCATTTTTCAGAATAAGTTTGATTTATAAAACAAAATATCGGGAATAGTCTAAAGGATGGAGCTTGATTATGGCCTTTAACTTTCATTGTATGGAGCCTAGTTAGGAACTGGCATTTACACTCTTCAGGCCATTGACTTAAATCTTTGGGTTCCATAAGACCTTGTTTGGGAAGTCAATTTAAACGTGCCTAAGAAGAACACTTGATGTCATCCGTTCAACTCTTCTTCAGTGAACCAATTTTGGACACATGCACTTTGCACATAGCTCGACTTGCATGGAGTTGCGAAGGGCATTCCATTTAAGCGGTGCATTTTCAACCTTGTCTAGCGGCGTTGACGTCTAAAGCTAGGAGAGATTGGGTTTGAAATAATGCTTCGAATTAGGGAAGGATCTGCTGGCGTAATTTTTCCAAGACCTCAGAAAAATGGACGGAATGAAAAGATGATATATCTGACAAGGCACAAAAAGATTGATGCAATGCAAGCAATATTACAAAGCCAATTAAATGAAGAAGCCACCAAATACAAATATGACCACAATGGTCCATGCTTCCACCAAAAAACATGCACATCTTAGGGTTCGTTTGGTTGCAGGGTTGGGTTGGCCCAACCCGGGGTATCTCTCCTTCCAACCCTCCCAATTTTCCTCACAGTTTACTATTCACAGGGGTACCCCAACCCAACCCAACCCTGCAACCAAACGAACCCTTAGTGAAGACTTAGCTACACTGGATGGGCTTCACAGGGAGATGTGTCTACATGGTCGCACTACAGTTCTTTTCTTATTCTTCTACTTTCTCTCTATAATCGATTGTGGACATAGCACGACCTGACCTTTAGAAGGGAATACCCCCCTCCTCGAGGAAGAGTAGCTGGATAAGGAACCAATGGGAGTGTATTATCCATCTACGCACGTATTGGAGGAAATTTACACATCTTCCCACCATCTTATTTATTTATTTATCAGTTCTATAAATAAATATGTAGTATAAATAAAATGGACATTTTGCATGAAAGGTCCCTGTATTTATTATAAATTGCATTTGGGTCCAGTCGACATCACCTAACTTGTCGTCCTACGAAAGGTGACAAAATTGAAGAAGCACCCTTACGGGTTTTTGTATTTATTTTAGTCCATTAAATTTTAATATATGTTGTATATTTATGGGAAAATTGCATGAATGTTTCGAATGCTTATTTTATTTACAAATATTCCCTTCTTGGTCTATTATTTATGGTACTTGAATTTCATGTAATAAAAATAAAACTCGTGCTTTAAAAATTATGCAAAAATAGGGTTGGATGCCTGTTGATATGTACTTTCACCTCCATTTGTTTAGCATTTTAGGCATTTTATCTATTTATTAAAATTAAAAGGAGCATATTTTTATCCTGTCTAATTTATAAAATAACAAAAAAAGAACAATATTTTTTTAAAAAGTCCCCAAAAAAATATATGTTGTTCATTTTAGTATTTATTAATCCCAAACAAAAAATCCCTAAAATGGAAAAGTAAAAGACTTAAATTCAAAAAGCTCCAAAATTATTTATAAAGTGTGATTTCATCAAAAAATCCGAAAAAATATCTTTTTTCTAATAAATTTAATATTATTTTCATTATTATCTACTAATTAAACTGATTTAAAGAATTTTGGTCTTATTTTGCTATTTTTAACCTTCATTTCAATCTCGGCCTATTATTTAATCCTTGATTTGTGATATTTTTATTTCAAAAATCTAAAAAATTAGCAAAAATTCCATAACAAAACAAAAATAGTAGAAAAATGTATAAAACCTAAAAACAATTTTTTTAATTTTATTTTACTTTAATGGCATTTATAATTGTATTAATCTATATGGCATATATAGGCGTATATAGCCTGTTATCTATTAAAAAGAAAAAGGAATGTAGAAAAGTATATAGAGAGAAAATACAGAAATAATATAAATTAATATATATATATATAATTAAAACCCCACTAATATATATATATATATATATATATGTATGTATGTATAAAGGACATGTTTGTACATAATATACATTGATTTGCAATAACCGCAGGCTACCAATTTTGCTCTCTAAGGTTCAACCTCTACATGCTTACTTGCTATACACTTAGTTTTGCAGAGAATAATAAATTTTAACTTTACTTTTTGCTATTCATTACTTGACTTATAAGGTGGGTTGATCTTTGATCAATCGAGGTTTAGTCTAAGGTCGCTTCAACGACTATCAGTCTGCCTTATGTATTGACATGACTTTGGCTAAATCTAGGTTTTCAAATTCCAATTCCAATTTCAATGACCAAATGTTGAAAATAGAAATGGTCATGGAAATAGAAATATACAAGCTCCTTGAGATCATTTCTTAGCTCCAAATGATTTCAACTATGATAAGAAATGGTCAAAGAAGCAGGATTCAGCTAATTGAAACTTTGTTCAGCTCATGGAGAGTGTGATGTATTTCGTTGAGCTCATTGAGAGTGTAAAGAGTTACAGCTGAAGCTCAACATTCATTGATGATGAAATTTTGCAAAAATGGTATAAACCCTGAAATTGGATAATTATCCACATTCCAAGTTACTATACATGGATAGTATGATCTCCCTAACATTACCTCTAAGTAGCTGCATTCCTTTCTCATGAGTCCTAATCGAATTTGCAATAATACATGTTAACGGTAATATTGTAATAGGTATGATTATTATATATTATTTACAAGTGAAATATTGTGACTATGATTCAGAAGTATAACTCATTACTTAATGTGAATAGTGATTGACAATAATTAATAATTATATGGATGTGATTCATATAGATATTTATATAAATATGATTTACATAATTTCTCCAAGGAATGATATTGTGTAAATTTGATTCACATCAATTTTGTATATGTAAATATGATTTACATTTAATTTTGGGCTCATGAATATGATTCTCAAGCTTTGAGGATTATTTTCATAATTTGTTTAATGTTAATAATATGATTATCAAGTTAATTAATTAATTAACTAAAATTTACAACAACTTCCATTTATGGAAAGTGGTGGGTGTGTATACTAAGTATACATTGTCCACCATGTTGTTGAGTTCTTATTAAATTAGGACATTAAAGTTGTTGCCTATTTTATTTTAATTAATTAATATTGATTGGAGATAAGAAGGATATGATCCTTATTGAATTTGGACTTGCTCTTAGCACTACCATGGTACATGTTGGACGTGTACAATAAGTATAAAAGGAGGGTTATGCTTTCTCTTTTGACAACAATTCTAAGAGCAAGTCATCCTCTAAAATTTCTCCCCCCAGAGAGAGAGAGAGAGTCTTGAGAGTCTACAACTCTCACAACTCTCTTCTTGTTGCCCTAGTCGACTTCCGAGGTTTGTGGGAAACAACACTACTTCCTCCGCGCCCATGAGAGAGAAGTTTGTATATCGGACTTCATTCGGGAAGTTTCTTAATTTAGAAACTCATGATTTAAAGGTAAACCCTGATCTATCTCCATTATTCATCATGAATAATAGAAATCGTAAATGAAATCATTTCCTTATATATATATATATATTTGATTTCTTGATGCACAAATCTTTGTACTACATTTCTAGTTCATACAATGAACTAACATTATTTTGGCAAATTGTTTGCTAAATATTCTGTGTTTTTCCTGATAACTAGAAAATAATTTTTTATTTACTTACTTCCAATTGGTATTATAACCATAGTTTAGAGTGTTTGGATTGTATACAAGTCTGATGAACAATCGGCAAGATCATCCCAAATATCGGGCAGGTGTCTTGCGACATTTTAATGATTTGATTGATTCGGTGACTTCCAAATTTCGGACTCAAAATTGACGGAAATATATTTTATAATTACATCAAGAGTTGAACCTAATATTTTAGAAATATCATGGATCCCAACAAACTTTAATACCAAGTTATATGATGCTTCCTAATTTGAATTGTGATGGTCGCAACTTGCAAAATTAGAATTCGAAATCATTGTTTGGTTTATTTTAAAAATATGCAACAAAATTAGATCTGTTTTTATTTCATATTTTTCCTAATTAATTATGCACTTGAATGTTTCCAATGAAACTAGAAATTGTGGAATTAATACGATTAATTTCATAAATTATCTAGATTATTGCACTAGATTTCTTTCACAATTGAAACTGTTTTGATTTAAAGAATGTTTTAGAATTGTACTAGACCATTTTAAATTAAAAAAAAGGAGTCTATGAAGTCAATAAATATTTAGTTTGATGCACTAGATCTTTTGGGAAACTAAAAAGAGTTTTAAATACCTAAATATCTAAGAGTTATTATATAGTATCATACATAAGGAAAAGATCGACAAAACCTCCATAGTACAATATGTACTGATTGTGTTATCTCAAATTGATTCAGAGAATGTGTCTAGGCCATGGAAATGCTAATGGGTTACTTAATTAGAACCCTACGCTGCAAATGTAGTGGAAGCACTCCTTTTAGCATTGTCTGTCTGACCTGGCTTGATCCATTTCGATGAAAGGCATGAGGAGTCGTGACATACTTTAACAACAAAAATTGAACAATAGATTGTACTAAGTAAGGGTTAAATACTATATGGTCACTTCAAGTGGATAAAAAGATAAAACCTTAGTTGGGACTGCTTAAATGTCATTGTTTTAATCGGATTAAAACTAAGACAATAAAGCATATGTCCTGAATCTATCCCTTAGATTAATCACGAGAATATGATTTGAATTGATTAATTATTTATTTAAATGTGATATGGACTAAGTCATACGATGACATCCACGGTCTCCTACTATTGCGGTGAACTCTATCGCCATGGGTTGTATTTTTTGGAGACGCTCATGTGCAGTCATGACTCCAGAATACAAATTCATATGGATTAGATGCTTTGTTTCTCAAAAGAGATGGGAAGTATGTGTAGTGACCCCAATGTTGCTCCCCATATTATGAGATGACATTGGGATTGCGCGTAGTGTAAATTGATATTTTTCTCATTGACAGTTGGTTTAATAGACAACATGCTAACTCCATATATGTGGGGTGTGGGTGTTTAAAGACTAAATTGAGAATAAAACTTGGACTTGTAAGGTGAAAAGAGTTCCCTCTTCTTTCATCGTGGTTGCATTTTCTCATATAGTAGGAGCAACGAAAATGGAAAGGAGATTCAGATCTCGTAGGTTAGCCTGCCTCATGCTTTGAAACTTATAATGGAAAGCGTTTCAAAGTACAAAAAATATGAGAACACTTGATTTGAAAATATTAAATTATTTAAATCTCCTTAATCAAGATATTAAAGGGTTTTTTATTTTATTTCAGATGAAATCTCTCACCCACTTAACTATCTGCCTGAGGTCGATCAGTTTACTGACCCAAATCATTCAGATTGGATCCATAATTTAGAACTCATACTTGAGACAAAACATATAGCGTATGTGCTCTCATCTGTAAAGTATGAGAACCTCAGACAAAGGAAGCATGTGAGTTCAACAAGAAGTGGGACAAGGATCATGATCGCTCGTTGCTTCAATCTTGTATCATTGTCTAATGTGCTTCAGAAGCAACTTATATACATTTAATCCACTCATGACATCTCTTGAATATGAAGAAGATGTATGGAGTTGTGAATCACATTCTTTCCACATTAAGATCCATTAGGGATATTATGAAGAAAGAATTTTCCTCTAGCGATGCAATGTGTTCATAGGTTAAAGGGAAGCATGAGAGGAAGCATGGATCTTAAGAAGGGTTCGATGAAAGAGAAGAAGAAAGGCCAAACTATTGATCATTCTTCTAATGCTTCAACATGTCTTACACCCATAGAGATAGATGTTTACCATCATTGCTATAAGCCAGGGTCCTGGAAGATAACTATCCAGAATACGTAAAGTCGTTATACAAGGACTAATGTGCAACTATGGCAAATAGTAAAATATACTTTCATCATTAAAATGAACTTACACATAGGATGAGAAGGAAGTCGAATTGTTAACTCTGGTGCTTCTGTACATGTATGCAATCAGTTGCATATGTTTTAAGACACCATAAATATTGATGAAGGGGAATAGTCATCCAGATGGGATCCGATGTAATTGTTGTAGCGATCGCCATTGGAACCTGTAGACTATTATTATCCAATGAGAGAGTCCTACACATTAGAGATTGTCTCTATGAATCAAACGTTAGAAGGAACTTACTTTCTATATCTAAGCTTGCTGGTTATGGATATAGATCCTTTTCTCTAAATAACTTAACATAAATTGTTATGGTAATTTTATAGCAGATGGCTCTCTAAAAGCATAGCATCATGAATATCAATACCACTGATAACATTAATATTAATAGTAATATTAAAACCCCTTAGTGATCAAGGGAGGATGGAGATCATTTAACTATGATCTGGCATCAAAGACTTGGACATGTGACTGTTGATAGGATCAATTGACTTGTAAAAGAAAGGTCCTTTGGATTTTCTAGAAGTCTATGATTTATCAACTTGCAAATATTGTATTCATTAGAAAATGTCTGGGGCACAGTTCACTAAGAAAGGTGAATGATGTTAAGGTATATTGGACCTAAAACAACCAATGTTTGCTGTCCCTTTCATCGTGACTTGAAATAGACATCAATATTATGTGACCTTTATAGATTATCATTCACGGTATTGGTTTTTCATCTTATTATGCTACAAACATTAAACCTTCAAAAAGTTCAAAGAATTCATGGCTTGGTTGAGAACCAAACAAGAAAGAAGATAAAACAGATTCAACCTAACCGAGGTGTCGAATACCTCTCACATGAATTCAAAGAATACCTTAAGGAGAGAGGAATTATTTGCAATCTCACTCATTCAGGTACTCCTCAACTCAATGGAGTTGCAGAGAGATGCATCATAACCATGTTGTACCTGGTAAAAATCAATGATGAGTAAATCAAACCTACCTCTTAGTTTCTAGGGATATGCAATAGGGACTGCAGCTTATGTCCTAAACAAGATTACATCTAAATCTGTACCTAAAACCCCTCTTGAGCTTTAGTATGGCACTAAGAAAAGTGTACAACACATGGATTTGGGGTTGTCTGGTTCATGCTAAAAACGTGGATGCAAGCAAGCTGGAATTTGTACTAGAGAGTGTTACTTCATTAGATACGTAAATAATGGTATGGATATCAACTCTATGATCCTGAGAATCAAAAGGTATTTTTTATAGAGACATAGAATTTCTAGAAGATGAATTCCTTAGAAGTCAAGAAAATAATGAAGTTAATGAACTAATCGAATCTAGCAAGCCTAATGAAGTTCCTACACTAGAAAAAAAAGAGATAGTGAAAATGATATGACCGTACCTCCTAGAATGAGTTCTAGGTTTGTAAGATAACCAGAATGGTACAGATTCCTGTATCAGAAGAGCCTGATGATGATCTAGTTTCATTTGATGAAGCTTTAGGTGATCATGACATGCATAGCAGGACGTAAGCAATGAATTCTGAGATATACTCCATGCACAAGGATGGTGTAAGGACCCTCGAAGATCCACCTAAAGGGGTCAAAACTATTGGGTGTAAATGGATCTGCAAAATAAAGAGGGGACCCTATGGGAAGGTGGAGACCTTCAAAGCATGACTCGTACTCAAGGGTTACACACAGAGAGAATGTATCAATTACGATGAGACATTTTCTCATGTGGCCATGCTCAAATCCATCAGGGCATTGCTGGATAAAGTTGTACACCTGAACTATGACATCGGGCAGATGGATGTCAAGATCACTTTTCCCAATGGATACCTCAAAGAGAATATCTATATGGAGCAACCCCATGGCTTCATAGCTAAGGAAGGGAAAAGTTTGCAAGATGAAGAAATCTATTTATGGGCACAAACAGTTCTCGTAGTTGGAACATCCGATTCGATGAAATAACAAAGAGTTATGATTTCGTACAGAATCCATATGAACCATGTATTGGACATGTGAGCCTACAGCGAGCCATTATGCAATAAATTTTATTGCAAATATCATTCATTATTCTGAAATAAAGAATAATTATTTTGTGTAATAGGTCCCTTAGTATAATTAGGGCTATGTAAAATGGTCATCTTAATGATCACACATACGTTGATTCAATTGTTGAATCATAAAGGCTGGTGCTTAGATGAATATCTAAAGAGTTAGATTGAGGACTCATCAAGTATCGTCAAATGATTATGAAGAGTTTATCTCCTTCATGAGCAGTAGATGGTAATCCTTTCTCTAATGGGTTGATATCTAACTGACCTATCGATGTAGGTCGTCTACATCGGAATAGAGATTCGAAGGTGTTATATAAGTTAAGTCAAGGAGTTGACTTAACGAGATCGAGACAATCAAGACTTACGTCATATATTGTTATAATATAGGCACACATCCTCTGACCGGAGACAGATGTGTTACTTTATGTTAAGTATGTATATTTGGTAGATTAATAGGTTTATGATCTAATCAAGGACTATACAATGGCAAGCTATAGTGCATAAGAGTGCATATGAGTAGTACAATCTCTTGAAGGAATCGTACAGGTTCATTATTGAATCAGAAGACATGAGTTCATTCATGAGATATTGGGATAAAATTCTGTCGCTTTGGAAGCTTGACTGAATTTGCAGGTTTGATATATGCTTTTGGAAAGCATATGATCAATACCTAGGTATGATATATGTTTTTGGAAAGTATATGATCAATACAAAATAATATATGTTTTTGGAAAGTATATGATCAATACAAAATCCCAATTATCAGAGAAACTTAATGATAAAACCTTGAAGAAGATAGTCTGAATTGATCTAAATCATCGGGTTTATTCTAATTCTTCCAGTATGCAGGATATATGGGTATTAGGAATACTCAAGGGTGATGTGATCATAAATGATTGTATAACCCTGATGCTTCAATTCTGAGGGAGTCATGAAACATGTTTGGATTTTATTTACTCCTCTCGATAAAGAAATAATCTGATCTTAGTCTAAATGTTGGACATTGATCTGATTACAATTCAGATGCAATGAGAAAATTATATTTGCGATTTTGATTTAATTAAACATCTTTGGGAGGTCCCCTTGATCTGGATCTGATATATGATCTCAATATCCAAGTCACAATACATGGAATGCGCAATGGCCATGTCCTTATCTCCAAGTAAACACGGAGAAAGCGCATTATTGTTGGAAGTGTTCAAGAATAATTCCATCGATCATTTATGTATTTTAGCATTGAGAAATTGATAATTAAATGTGATTTATTTATATGAATAATTTGAATATGATTCATATTATTTAGATGCATGAGAATGATGATCCAAGATAACTAAATGAGATTTAATTATCAGCGATATGAATAATGTGGATAGCACTATCCATATTATTTATATATTATAAATGTGATTTATGATATATTAGAGAGATCTTATTATAAATAGTATTTACGAATTAATTGTTGATGTGAATTGGATTCACATTAGATAATTGAAAATACGATTTAGATGTTATTTTAGGTATATGAATATGATTCATATTTTCTTCAATGATATGATTGGAATATTCACAAATTAATTTGAAATTATATTTATAAATATATTTGAAATAAAATTTGGTACAAATATATATACGATTATGTAAGATATAAAATCTCACATAATTTAAAAGGATGAACCACATTTCACATATGGAGGGCGAACGACCAACTTTGATCAGGAGTGGTTGTCCCCCCTATATTTAGTAAGTGGAATCATTCTTCATCCTCTTATCATAATTGATTTAAGGGATATTTACCCAGCAGACCCTGAAATCTTTCGAAATTACCTCTACGACCTTTGAAACATCATAATTCCTCCCACGACCCCGTAATCTTGCTAACCCTTACCCAATAAACCCTGTGGTTAACCCCCATCCATTTACCCGTTAAAACTAACCAGATTCCGTTAAATTCTTTTATCTTATGCCTTTTTTATTTGTCGAATTTACCTTAACTGCCACTCCCTCTACCCTCCTCCTTTTCCCCAACACCCAACACCTCCTCCCTCCATGGCCCTCCTGCCCGACCTCCGCCTCCTCCTCCTCGTTCCCGACTCCCGGCGGCCGCTTGAAGCTCCCCACACCTCCACCGCTCGAAAGCCCACCCCCCCGCACCCCCAGTGCTCGAAGTTCCTCCCCTCCCGGCGGCCGCTCAAAGCCCCCCCGTACTCCCGCTGCTAACTCCCGCTGATGGAGCTTCCTGCTCCGCCCCCCCTGCCGCTGCTAACTCCCCCCAGCCCCCGCCGCTGATGGAGCTCCCTCTTGCCGATGGAGTCCTCCCCTACCCCCCCCCCCCCCCCACGTCGATGTTGCTCCCGACCCCCGCCCCCCTCCGATGCTGCTCCCGCCCCCCTGTCGCTGCTAACCACCCATGCCGCTGCTTTCGTTTCTTCAATGATGGGCACGGAGGTGGGGTGCCACCACCAAAGCTAAAGATGGGAGCGGCGGTGTCGATCTTCTTTAATGATGGAGCCAAGGGGCACGCCGTGCACTGCCGCCGGAAGGGCATAGATCGAGGAGTTCGATGGCTGGGGCGATTTCGCGGCCAGCTGGATGGATGGAGAATGGGTGGCACCTGTGTTGGTTGTGGTTGCTCGCAGTTGTGGAGGTGTAGAGGAAAAACAACGGTTCTTCAGATCCACTCGAAGCGGAGGTGGTGGAGTGAACCTTAGTGGAGGCTGATCGGAGGAGTGCTGCGGAGAGGGGCGGCTGAGGTCGGGTGGAGGCGACGGGTGCCCAGGCTGAGGACCCTTCTCCAGGAGGTTGTGGAGGGCGTGGATCTGGAGAGTTGACGGGTATCGCAGGTTATTTGGCTCTAAGCGAAGAGAAGATGGTGATGGTTGATGGAGTAGGCCTGTGGGCGGCGCGGTTCTCGCGCGGAGGGCTGGCAACGGCGGACACGGATGCAGCGAGAGTAGGGGATGGGTGGTGGCTGTTGAACGATGGTCGCATTGGGCTGAGCGGTGGCGGTGCTGGCCGCAAATCAAGGACAGCATGCGATGGAGCTTCCCCCTGATGGAGCCCCCGCTTCCCACGCTGATGCTGCTCCCATGCCCCCCTCCCAGGCGGATGGAGCCCCCCTGTTTCTATTCTTTTTTATTATTTTGGCTAATCTTAACCGTTCCATGGTAAATTGGTTAAGTTAACTCAAGACTAACCCAAGTAAACTGACTCAAATATAGTTAAAATTGACGGCAGGGTTTGTTAGGTAAGACGGAGCAAGATTACGGGGTCGTGGGAGGAATTATGATGTTTCAAAGGTCGTAGAGGTAATTTCGAAAGATTTCAGGGTCTGCTGGGTAAATATCCCTTGATTTAATTAAATTAAATTATGATGATATTTCAATATATATTTAATTTAATGTAAATTAATTGTTGTTGTATTTTTATACAACAAGATCATGGCCATTGAATAGAAACACAAATCAATCTCAACCATTGATTTTGTGTTTCACATCAATTGTGATCCATGGACTTCCAAAATACTATAAAAGAAGAAGCAACCCTATCTCTTATTTTACAACACTTGAATCATCTCTCTCCCTCATTCTCATACTACAAGCCCCATCTCTCTCTATGTGGTCGTCCACTTTATGCCTTATAGAGAATCACCGTTGTCGCCATGTTGTCATGTTGTCGCTTTGACCGTTCCTGGATCTCTGTCCCGTTCGGTGCACCCTCGCTTATGAATAAGACATCAGATCTCAGGTGAAGATATCAGGAGATTTGCTTGTTGGATAATAATCTTGGAATGCAAGAAGCCTACATCTCATCAATGCGCTCGCATGCATCTACCCCGTCGGGTTGGACTTGAGATAGGTGGTCCTCTTTATTTAAAGACTCTGATTGTAACCACACTTCAAAAGGTAACCCTAATACCACTTTGTGGTTTAAATGAAATGATCATAAAAGTGTTCTTGGATCATGTGGTTTCATCGCATTTATTTTTTTAAAATTCTACTGCCCTAGCAACTAGTACGACTAGCCGCTCTCGATCGCATATGATGTGATCACCACGCTTTTGTGATGTGCTTAAGGATCTTTACATGTCCTTCACATGATATCAAAGCCTTGGTTAAGGTCTTGGATATGATTCAAAACCCTAAGTGATTAAAGTTCATGTTTTCAGATGTGCGGGAATCATTGTTTTTTGCATTGGAGGTAAGATTTGAATCGATTTTTCGTAATATTAAAATCTATTGTTTATGCACTGTTTGGAAATTTTTTTATTAATAAAATATATTTAGAATGTTATTTACAATGTCTAAATATGTCCAAAATTCATTATCCTAATGTTGGTATCAAAACTGCATGAAAATGATTCGAAGATGAAATGAATTTGATCAAATCTAGGTACTCAATACCTATTAGATGAATTTAAGGAATATTGTATGAAGAAAGGAATATAATTCCTATTTCACTCCTACTAATACAACTAAACTTAATAGAATTGTAGGGAGATATGGATCATGTGTGACATGATTTGTTAAATGGTGAATCTTATCATAATTACCTCTTAGATTCCAGGTATATATGTAGTAGAGATTACAATATATATTCTTAATAATATTCCATGCAAATCTAAACCCGAAAACCCTCATAAGCTATGGTTTGGAATCTAGCCTAGTGTTGGACACTAGAGGATTTAGGGTTGCATGGTGCATAACACTGTCATGGATGCATGCAATCTGGAATCTAGCACTAGAGAGTGGTACTACATTAGGAAAATAAAGGATACTTTGTGACCTTGAGATTCTTATATATCATCTTTAAGGATGTATTTCTTAGAGGATGACTTTCTTGAGAATCGAGATGAAGATGAAATGAAGGAACTCATTGAATCTTGACAAGAGAATGGGCCTAAGAAACTAAAAGAATAATTAAAGATGAAACACTAGTACCTCTTCAAATAAGTTTGAGGGTGGTAAGACCACCTAGAAGATATGGATTCCATGTTTTAGAGAAATATAACAATGATATGACTTCATATGATGAAGCTTTTAAGGATCATGACATGGAAAGGTGGATGTTGGCAATAATATCTAAAGAAGACTTCATAAACAATTGATGTATATGGACCCTTGAGGGTCCTACTAAAAGGGTAAGACCCGTTTAGGTGTAAATAAATCTTCAAGAGAAAGAGGGAACCTAATGAGAAGGTAGAGACCTTTAAAGCACGACTCGTATCCATAAGATACACACGAAGAAAAGGACATCACTTGAGATGAGACTTGCTCTTCAGTGACCATGCTTGAACTCATCATAATATTGTTAAACAACTTGACATTGACATCTACAAAATGGAAGTCAATATTGCAATCCTCTATGAATAACTCAGCGACGATGTTGATATGAAGTAGCGACATGGCTTCATGGATGAGAAATGCAAGGTATGCAAGATAAGGGACTCCATATAAGGACTCATATAAGCTTCTAGTAGTTGGAACATTATATTTGATGAAATTATAAATGTTACAATTTCATATAGAATCTTGATTAATCATGTGAAGCATAGTGCGAGTGTCATTGTGTTCATCGTGCTAAATGTAGACAATGTCCTAATCATTTGGAATGATGTAAGGATGATATAACATGTTTTATAATCTGGTTCTTCCATACCTTGAGATGTGATATCAAGGATACCTCTTATATCTTAGTTCTGAAGTTGTTCAGAAGCATAGAGAAGAGGGTATTGGGACTGTCACATTAGTGGTACACCTTGGAGATGCTCCATTTTTTGGGAAACCCTCAAGTAAGGCTTCCTTCCTTTTAAGATATTGTACTGACCTATTGATGAATCCATGATTCATTAACTTTTGTGTCGCATTTTATCTTAAAACCCTTAACAAATACATGTAAATATTCATTAATTCACATGCTTTATAAAACTTCATTCATGAATAAAAATTCACTTTTAAGCATCAAAATCATGTAAATAAATAAAGAACAAAGAAAGAAAATAAGGCAGATTGGAGATATGTATATATGTACAATATGACTTATAAATATAAATATAACTGCAAGGTATATTTATAACCTAACCCACGAGACCAAGTCAGCATGGATTGGTCGACAAACCAATAAGTAGGGGGAGATAAGGAAAGAAAACCATAGAAATAAATTAAGACACACTTCATGTACTTCTCACTTTTTATCAAATAAATACAAAACTTCAATGATTTTTAATTAATTCATATGTAAATATTTTTCACCAAACTCTTTTCCTAATTGTTTCTAAAAATGTATATAAAAATATAAAAATAAGTTTAAAATATTACCATGTATATGCCAAGAAATCTAGCTTTTAAATTGTCGAAATCTCAACTTCCGAACATCATAACTTCTTCATACGAACTCCAATTTCACTCTACTCGCTTTTAGAGTTCATAAAATAATATTCTCTAATTAATAGAATGGTTTCATCAAATTCGGAGTCCATTTGCAAAAAGTCAGTTTTGGGATAAATGATAACGGGGTTTCTGGGCTATTTATTTTTTGTAGAACACATTACTTATATTTTATTAATTTTATAATTTCTAATTATTTTCATGATATTGTATTTTCACTCTAATTTATTTCTGAATTTTTGGAGCTTATTTATTATTTTAATAAAATCCAAAACCCTAAATTATAGATGAAAATGAACTGGATAACTTATACCTATATTTATTAATATATGTAAATTAATTTAGTAAAATCCATAAAAATTCACACAAACCTTATTTATTATTCTAATAGTTAATAAAATATAAAATATAAAATATATTTATTTAGTTATTAAATTAAAAATTAATAACCTATTTATCTATACACATTTATTAATATAATATTTATATTTCAAATAATATTTATTATTTATAAAAAGTAATTATTCTATAATTTAGATAATTTAACTATTCACATTTCTTCTTTTTATACCTATTTAAATTAACAATATTTATTATTTGTTATCGAATTTACAAGACATTAACACATCTGACCTACCAGGTGCTGACACTCCATCTGGCTCTCTTTAACCAATTACCCCGCACACCTTATAACTTCTATAGGCGATCTAATCCATTGGATCTCATCTCGTAACAACCAAAATACTCGGCCACCATTAGATCTAGCATGAAGCTTAAGAAATCTCCCTATATATATCCCCAAAGTTTGCGGTTTTCAACTAACACTCTCATAACCACCTGAAGCTCAGGCATCCAGTGACCGACCCCTCTCTTACTCTCCTCGCTCCGCTCGCCCAGGAGGTGACAGTTCCAAACGACTGTGCCCGCATGGGAGAAGGACCATCGGGGAGGTGTTCCAAGGCATTCGCTACGCCTTGCATCGCCGCCTTGCGCGCGTTCAGCTCCGGCATAGATCGGCCATCGAAGCATCTACCAGATATAATACACCTCTATGTTCCCAGATCTACTCCTTCATCTTCATGATTTTATTCCTCGATCCTCATGCCACTATTAGTGAGTTTAATCACGTGTTTAGTCAGCTTAATCTTTCATCTCAAACGCCCTACCTTCGAATCGTATTATTTCATTTAGAAATCAAATCAAATCCCGTTTTCATTTGTCATACTTATTTCACACACATTCCATCTATTCCGGAAGCCTGTTTTGATCTTGCAAAAACTTAATCCATTGGCCGATTTCTCGCAAATCGAGCACACACATGTATTCTTTGCAGGATCCTCTTGAATCTGGAACAAATTCACAACATCTGGAGCCCTAAATCATCAAGAAATCTGCGATTCAAAGAAGGCGTAACAAACTCCCTTGACGCTAGGAATAGTGGACCGCCACATTCATCAGATGATTCCCGCCACTCTGAGCCATCGCCGACTGTCGTCCACCGCGGGCGAGCTCGAGGGTTACAGGAGCTAATCCTCTGGCCCCGCTAGAGGCCCTAGTTTGTTGCAAGTCGTCGGCGAAAAGTCGAGGAAGGGACCATCTTCGTCAACCGCGCGAGGGACCTGAAGAACCTCAAGAACAACCCCATGCTACAGCCTTGCGACGCGTGTCCTCATCAGACGGCTAGGATTAACTCCGATGTTATAATTGTCTCCGTTGAAAACGAAGCGGTTGGAAAATTGCATCTTAACTCTAGAAGAGTTCCAGAATTTCAGCCCACCTCCAAGGTTTCCAGTAATTGCTATTAGGTCCTTCTGTAGGGACCTAATTGTAATAACTCATATTTTTGTTTCAGAACAGTCCCTGCTTGAGGACCTTTTTGCAGAATTTTGTTTCTTTTTCTTGCATTTATACCCTTGTACTGTAAGGCGACTTTGGACACGTCTTTGACACTATTTTCCGTAGATTTATTTAGGGTAGTTACGCAACTACCCTAGCAAGGTTCTCAGTAATTTTTGTGTATTTTCGATGTGTTTTCACCGTGTTTTGATTCGTTGCTAATTGACTCTATTTTGATTTGGTTTTGTGTGTTGTTCGAGCCTGTTGCTCGTCCGCTATACCTATTATATAATAGCACATATATTTCACCTATATTTCACATATTATATCATAGGTAAAATGTTTGAAAAATATCACTTTGAAAAACAAATAAAAATTCGAAAAGTATAAAACCGAATAAAAATTTAAAAATCCAAACTCCATAAAAATTGTCATGTTTCCTCGTTCGCTTTAAGAAGAGATAAAACAATCATAAAATATATTTTCTCTTAAAAAAATTCAAAAATACTATTCTGCCTCCTTGTGTTTGACCTAGGCATACTTACCTGGCTAAATAAATAGTGTACGATTTTTCTTCTAAAAAACTGATCTTTGTTTGATCAACTAATATCTTTTTGTGGTTTTCTACACCGACAACCCTTTCATTAAAAAACACAATCCGATTTTGCTCACATCAAAATGGCACCATTGTCGGGGAGGCGCTAGTGTATTTTGATTTTTTTCCATATTTTGTGACTTTCTATTATCTCTTCTTTTTTTTCATAGTTTGTACTCGATTTTTCTTACGGCTTTTTCTCGAGTCGTTTCTCGATTTTTATTAGTCGCTAACTAATTTTTACAGGGCCTGCAGGATCAGTCGGTTTCTTAGGAAGCCGAGACAGTTGAAAGAGCAGAGGCCGATTCTTTCTTTACGAGTCGGCTGAAGAAGGCAAATATTATTTAGTGTAATTGTTGTAAAAGAGAGAGAAAGAGAGAGAAAGTTGTATTGAACTCTAGTAGAAGGGGTCCACTAAGGACATCTCGACTTGTAATCCCCCCTCCTATTTTTTTCGGGGTCTGATTCACCGATTACCGTGTATTCAGGGGACCAGGGCACCCACCGCGATTTTCTCGCCTCGACGGTTTTTCCGCTTCTTTTTCGATAGATGCTTGCTTAGGAGTTTTTTTATTAAATCTGATTGTGCTTACGTAGTTAGTCGTAGGACTTGAAACCTAGGTGCATGATTTTAGGATTTTTATAAAAAGAAAATAAAAAAAGTAGAAGTTTGGTTGAAAAAACTCAAAAAAATATAAAAAAACCCCAAAATAAAATCGGGACTGCTAAGATATCCGACCTAAAAAACGTAAAGGTTCATCAGATTTGGGAGAATAATCCCCGCACATTTTCTCAGAGTGCGCGAGTGAGTTACGACCCAAAAGGTTAGAGCAAAAAACCCATATTTATTATGAAATACTACTTAGTTTATGCACCTAATCACTGCTCCTCAGTGGGTACGCTCGGGTAGCTGGAAACGGTCCGGGTTTACTTAGCAGAGTGGGAGGTTTAGAGGACACTGCGTAAGGCTCCGTCCTCATGTAACACGGGTAGCTGGAAATGGTCTGTACTTACTCCCATACTGGTTGAGTGCAAGTGATTTTCTATAATGACTCGGGCCAGTGTTTCGAAGAAATCAGCGGGCGCCTATCAGCTTGCATCAGCTCGTGTTAATCGATTATACTTGTTTTCTAATTACAACCCTAAAATGACAAGATAATAGACCAAATCCGTACGGTCTTCATCAGGTTGTGTTGGTGAAAGCGGGGTTTGCTTTGTGTTTTCTTGCGGGGCATGAGTTACCACAGCTTTACGCATTTTTCCCTCTCTCTTGAATCACGAATCGTGCTCTCCCAATCATTCTCTTGATATCGAAGATGACATCTCGATGGCTTTTCTGCTCAGACTCAGTGAGCTTTCGACCGTCCACCGTCATTCGTACATCTTCACAAGCTTGGGATGACTCTCTTCCCAAGCTGGTCCCCTCTGATCTCGAGGAGTGTCAGACCCAGAATCCCTCGCCTCCTGGCCAGACAATTGAAGCAGACCCTTGTATCAATGCATCATCATCTCTAACCAAATTTTCGTTGAGTTCTTAGGAGAGCTTTTCTTTCACAGAAGATTTGAAGCAGATGGCTCGCAGGAAAGGACCAGCAGATGAGAGGCCACCAGCTCAGGAACATCATGAAGGAAGACCAGACTCAACAATTATTATGACAGGGATTCTCGACACTCTCCAACAGATGAACATCTAGATTCGAGAACAATTCAGAACTCAGAACGAGTTGCGGGCTGAGATAGCCACGCTGCAAGCAGGGGCCGGGAACCAATTACCGCTTGTAGGGGTTCCCGCTACTTTAAGGGAAGAGTATGACCCGGGCGCGAGAACGCTCCATCATTGGATCCGGCTACCGGCGAATCAAGAGCCATACGAATTGAGGTCGTCCTTCATCTCACTGCTTCCCAAGTTCTACAGGAATGCCACAGAGGAGTCGTTTACGTTTCTGCAGCAATTTGAGAAGATCTGTGGTACGGCTACTTATCCAGGAGTTATGCAGGAGGCTATCCGCCTCAAAGTCCTTCCCTTCGCCTTAGCCGATAAGGCTCTTTATTGTCTGAGTCACCTGGGAAGGTAAATTTCTACATGGGATGTTCTGAAGTCCACATTCCTACGTAAATATTTTCCTCTGGGGAGGACGAACATGATGAGGAGTCAGATCTATAGTTTTACGCAGCATCCGCATGAATCTTTCCATGGGGCATGGGATAGATTCAAAGATCTCACGGAGAGATGCTCACATCATGAGATACTGATGAAGGTGCTGGTTCAGAATTATTTCGGAGAACTCCAGCCAAACATCCAGGGGCTAGTGAGTGTTGCATGTGGCGGCAGCTATTTGAATAAGGATGCCGAGTCAGTCTGGGCCATCTTCGAAGGGATGGCTGAGAACTTGGGAGTCGTTGACTCTACTCGGGCATTTCAGAAAGCCCGTCAGCCACCACATCACCGAGAACATCATAAGGTGGCTAACATCTCAGAATCCGTAACCAACACCAACATGGGCTTTATTAGCGAGAAGTTAACGTTGGTGAATGTGATTCAGAAACAAGTTCAGGACTTACAGCCGCTGCGAGAGTTGGAGAAACTCTCATCTCTACCTCAGCAACTGAGTGATCTTTCAGAGAACATTTCAGAGCTTCATCTTCAGTACCAGCAAAGCCAATCTTCTTCGACCGCACAACCTACACGGAGGATCTTACCCGCTCTGCCCACCCATCAGATTCACTACGTACAGAGCGAGCCAGAGACTCCGTAGATTGATTGGAATGAGGATCAGTCTCATGCCAATCCCGACAAGATCACCAGTGCTACAGATATGGAGGTTGAGCCGCAAGCCACTCTCGAGATTAACTAGATTTGGTATACTTCGATTAGCAACCGAGTATACCGCATCATCAACATCAGCCGTACAGTCATTCGCAGCATGGACGTCTACATTTCCAGCACCGACAGAATTTCACGTAGCAGCAGTCTCACCAGAATGTTTATCAGAGACCACAATAATACTAGTATCCTGCTCATTATTCACAGCATATCCTTATCAACAGCCGCAACAATCTTCCTCCATTCCGCAAAGATTCTCCCAGCCTTCCACCTCTCAGCAATACACGTAAAGACAGGAGAGAGGAGCAAGCCAGGGCCACCACACCGAACCTGAGATGTCTTCACAGGCCTAGGCACTAAATCAAATCATGGATATGATGAGTACGCTCCAGTTTGCGCATAAGACCGAGATGCAGCAGGTTAACCATCATGGACGATTTAACTGCACCGAAGGCCACTCTTCCAGCCCAGCCTCAGATGAACCCGAACAACGAGAGGAGGAATCCAGATCAGGTAGACAACAATACAGGTATGATTTCGTTTCCTAAATTTTAATCTAACTTCAATTGTCTCAGGAGCGGTAGATCACCACAAGCACCTGCTGGAGTAGAGGAGAGGGCACTAGAGGAGCAGGAGCAAATCCATGAGCAGCAAGATTCGGATGCTGAGGAGGAGAACCAACACGTTGATGAGGACCACCATGCAGATCAAAGAGAAGGGAGCGATGCCGATATAGTTGACATGGACACTAGCGAATCAAACGATGACATCATGCTAGACCATACAGATACTCCCGACAAAAACATGTCTTCCCCTGTTTTAGAGAGTTTTGTACATAATTATGAAACTCTCGATGTACATGATGATTCCGATATCAATAAAAATTCTGATTTTCTCATTCCTGACATTGTTCCTTTTCTCGGTGCTCTGTTTGGAAAAGGAAAGAAAAAAAACGAAAAGAATGTTGTGACTCTAGATACAGAAAGGTTACTAAAAGATCACATCTTTTTGAAGATCCCGCTTCATGATGCCTTAGATCATTTCCCTACGCTTAAGAATCATTTGAAAAATCGATGCACCACGTGTAGGAAAAAGAGATCCCGTACAGAGAAACATGTTTTGACTAAGGCTACATCTTGTGCTATTCAGAATAAGTAACCGAAGAAGAAGAAGGACTCGGGTGCCCATTATGTCAGATGCGAGATTGCGAATGCTGAATTCGATCACACTGTTTTAGATAACGGTTCCTCGAACAATTTGATACCCTCTTCTTTACTCGATAAGCTCGAGTTAGGTCCTCTTTATAAATCCGGCGTGATCCTTCATTTTGCTGATTAATCCGTAAAGAGACCTAAGGGTATATAAAGGAACTTTATCGTAACCGTGCAGGGTCTGCAATTCCCAGTAGACTTTACTGTCCTGGACATGGATTGCACTACACAATTACACCTTACCCCAATCATTCTTGGGAGGCCTTTCTTAGAGACTGTAAACGCTCTCTTTGATTATGATACAGGGAAGGTATCTTTTCGCGCAGAGGGCGAGAAGATACATATAGAGATGGCTAGAGAATCCAACACATCTAGTGATGCATCTTCTGATTTTTTGAGTTCTTTAGCCACCTGCGATTACATGGATGAGGCCCGTCTTAACGACCTTGAAAGATATCAAGTAGAGACCCAAGAGTGTTTAACAGAGGACGGGTCCGAGACTACAATGGGCGACTCTTTAGAAGGTACTTTATATTTTAGTCTGGATGATGAGAAGCAAAGGGATCAGACTTCTGAAGAATTTATTGCAGACCTTTCATATTCAGAGAATTTACACAATTCCTCCACTTTAGATGATCTAGTGACAGAATTTCATTTAGCTGAGTTGATTTCCTCTGATCAGTTTGAGGATGAGCATAGTAGCAAGTCGGATGATGTTTTGAACATCTTTTGTAGTCTCACTCTAGAGCACATTGAGATGGTGGATAACCAAATCGTAGACAAATCAACAACCAATACAGATCCTAATACACATATGGATGAGGTTTCAGCAGAGCCAGAATCTACCTTACCAGAATTAAAGACAATGCCACCAAATATGAAGTATGCCTTCCTTGCGGGTCTACATCGACAGTTTCCGATCATTATCAGTTCATCTTTGTCTGACGAACAAGAATCTCGTCTGATGGAGGTTCTAGAAAGAAACCGCAAGGCTATTAGGTGGACTATATCCGATCTCCATGGGATTATTCCTGCTTTGTGTTCTCATCATATATATCTTGATCATGACAGCAAACCCTCCAAAGAGTTTCAGCGTAGGCTGAATCCAGTTTTACGAGAATTTGTCAAGAAAGAGATTACGAAATGGTGCGATGTAGGCTTTATTTATCCCATCTCCAACTCTGAATGGTTCAGCCCATTACATTTTGTCCCGAAGATGTCGGGAATTCATATGATTAAGAATGAGAATGGAGAGGAGATTTCAAAGATAGTAACCACGTTGTGGCGGGTGTGCGTTGATTACAGAAAATTGAATGCCGCGACGAAGAAGGACCACTTCTCGTTGCCTTTTATAGATCAGATCATAGAACGGTTGGCAGGGAAGGAGTACTTCTATTTCCTTGAAGGTTACTCCAGATACAACCAAGTAACAATTGCTCTTGAAGACCAGGAGAAAACCACCTTCACATATCCGTTCGGCACGTATGCCTTTAGACGGATGCCCTTTGGATTGTGCAACGCTCCTGCTACTTTCTAGAAGTGTATGCTTGCTATTTTTGCGGACATGGTCGGTGATTTTCTAGAGGTTTTTATGGATGATTTTTCGGTCTATGGTGAGTCCTTTGACAATTGTTTTGCGCACCTAGACCAGGTTCTTCGGAAGTGCTGTGAGGTAGATCTCGTTCTGTCCTGGGAAAAGATCCATTTTATGGTTACACACAGGATCGTGTTGGGGCACGTCATCTCCCAGCGAGGCATGAAGGTTGACCTTGTCAAGGCGGATGTCATCAAGCGCGTCACCATCCAACATCAAGCAGTTTTGGTCATTTCTGGGGCATATCGACTTTTACCGACGGTTTATCCAAGACTTCTCCAAGATTGCCTGACCATTAACTGAATTATTAGGCAAAGACATCGAGTTCTTATTAGATGATAAATGTCTTAATGCCTTCCTCACACTAAAGAAAAGATCATTAGTGCTCATGTCCTACATCCGCCTGATTGGTCTCTACCCTTTGAGATCATGATGGATGCTTCAAAATTTGTGGTCGGGGCTGCATTAGGACAGAGGAGGAATGGACTTCCTGTTGCCATCCACTATGCCAGCAGAACCATAGATGATGCTCAACGTAATTTTACAGTGACAGCAAAGGAAATGTTGGCAGTGGTATTCGCTCTAGATAAATTCCGATCCTATCTTCTTGGCTCAAAAATCACAATCTATACATATCACTCACGTATCCGGTTTCTGATGGAAATGAAGGATGCTAAGGCACAACTTCTTAAATGGATTCTATTACTTCAGGAATTTGATTTGGACATTAGAGACAAACCTAGGGTAAAGAATGTGGTAGCTGATCACTACTCCCGATTACAGACAGAACAACCTTCAGATGAGTGCACGCCAGAGATTTCAGAGAGATTTCCTGATGAGAGCATCTTTGCAGTTACCGAACTTCCATGGTATGCAGATATAGTTAATTTTCTGGTCACACAAAAAAGTCCTCAAGGTTAGCCAAAGAATCGAGTTGATAAACTAGTTTCTGAGGCACAATACTACCATTGGGAGGATCCGATTCTTTTTCGTGAAGGATCGGATTGTGTTTACAGGCATTGTATTCCTCAGAAGGAATATAATAGTGTCCTCACTTTATATCATTCTTTAGAGGCAGGGGGACATCACACAGGGAAGAGGACAGTGCAGAAGGTACTTAAGAGCGGATTATGGTGGGCGACTCTTACTAGAGATGCCTGCACATTTGTGAAGAGTTGCCCAGATTGTCAGAGAGCAGTAGGGACAGTCAGTGCTAGAGATGCAATGCTGATGCGACCCGTCATTTTTCGTGAGATCTTTGACGCATGGGGCATACATTTCATGGAAACGTTCCCTTCCAGCAGCGACTTTGAGTACATTCTTCTCGTTGTAGATTATGTAAGTAGATGGGTGGAGGCTGTACCCGCACGAACCGGTGACAATAAGATAGTTTGCAAGTTACTAAGGGAACACATTATTTCGTGGTTCGGGATCCCACGTATTCTTATCTCAGATGGGGGTACCCATTTCATTAATAATGAGGCCAAAAATCAAGTGAAGCAATACATAATTGATCACAGAGTAGATTCTCCTTACCACCCACAGACGAATGGCATAGCTGAAGTTTCAAATAGGGAGGTGAAATCAATTCTCCAGAAATTAGTACGGTCGGATAGGAAGAACTGGTCACAGCTTCTAGATCAGGTTCTTTGGGCATATCGTACTGCTTACAAAATTCCCTTAGGTACTTCACCATTTAGATTGGTTTATGGAAAGCCATGCCATTTGCCCGTAGAGATCAAGCACAAATCTGAATGGGCTATTCGAGAAATTTTACTTGATGCACAGAAAGCAGGAGCCAAGAGAAAGTTATATCTGAATGAGCTGGTAGAGATTCGAAATCAAGCATACGAGAACACTCTCATTTATAAGGACAAAGTGAAGAAATGGCATGACAGACATATTTGGCACAAGATCTTTGTCCTTGGGCAGAAAGTCTTGTTGTTCAATGGAAGATTAAGAATTTTTCCTAGCAAATTAAAAAGCAAATGGGAAGGACCTTATATAGTCAGAACGGTGCACGACAATGGAAGTATAGCAATACAGATGTGTCACCTGGTGCAGAACCGTTCGTGGTTAACGGGCAGATGCTGAAGCACTTCATCAAGATTACTGATCATCTGGCCCGTATTGAAGTGATCTATTTTGTACAGGAATCATGATCATTCTTTCACTTGATCTCATCCTGTACAAATGCTTTTGAACCATTTGATTTTTGGAGATCCGCAACACTTGTATATTCTTCATAGACCACAATTATCCCAATTTTTGCTCGTCTTCTATGCTTAGGATACCAGATCCTAAATATAGGAGGGATCGATTGTTCGTTGATTCGTGTTTTATATTTTGTTCTGATCTTTTGTATATCCTTTCTTTTTCACAAATCATCAGTCTCTGATTTTTTTTGGCTACACTCTTTTCTATACTTAGGATGTCTTATCCTAAGTATAAGGGGACCGAGTGATTTCGATGATTTCATTTTCTTTATTTCTTTTGTTTCTTCATTGTATATTCTTTTTACTCAGTCACCTCGTTTTTGCTCTTCCGTTATACTTACGATGACTAATCGTAGGTATAGGGGAGTTGACTGACTTATATTCTCTATTATTTTTCACCCACTTTTACTCAGCACGAGTTATGTCTCTTTTGACGCTATGAGGACATAGCACAAGCTTAGTATAGGGGGTGCGTATATATTGTATATATACTTTTGCCCATTACTCGTAGTTTTATGTATTTTCTATATCTATAAAATCCATAAAAAGTGGGTGAGGGTAATTTTAAATCCACTTATATATTTATTTATTACTTATAAAATCCTTTTAAATAAGTAAAATATGTTTAAAACTTGTATTTAAAGTCTGTAATTAAAATATGAATTTAAAATTTGTATTTAAAAATTGTATAATATGTATTTAAAATCATATTTATTAAAACATTTCTAAAAATCATTTAATCCTTGTAAAATCCTTTGTAGATCAAATCTTTAAAATACATTAGACATTTAACTCAAATAAAATATATCTTGTAAAACTCATGTACAAAAACGTGTTTATAAAAATCAGAAAATCCATAAAAAAATCACAAAGTCCTAAAAGTCATAAAAATTACGAAAGCCTTAAAATCCATAAAAATGTGTAAAATTCAGAAAATATACTTCACAAAAACATGGTTGCATTTGTATTCACATTTTTTGGAATAAGTTTGATTTCTGGAACTAATGATTGAGTCTAGTCTAAAGGATGGAGCTTGATCACGGCCTTTAACTTTCGTTGTAAGGAACCTAGTTAGGATCTGGAATTTAGACTCTTCAGGGCTTTTGACTTAAAATATTTGGGTTCTGTAAGACCATATTCGGGAAATCAAGTCATATGTACTTAAGTAGACCATTTTGTGTCATCGGTACAACTCTACACCAATGAACCAATCTTGAACACATGCAATCTGTACTTAGCTTGACTCGCATGGAGTTACGAAGGGCATTATATCATGGTAATGCATTTCTATCCTTGTCTTTGCTGCATTGACGTCTAAAGACGGGAGAGATTGGGGTTGCGACAGTTGCTTCGGACGAGGGAAGGATCTGCTGACATAATTTTTCTAAGACCTCAAAAAAAAGGGATGGAACAAAAAGATGCTATATCTGTCAAGGCACAAAAAGATGAATGCAGTGCAAGCAAATTACAAAGTCAAATCAAAGAAGAAGCCACCAGATACGACCACAATGGTCCAAGCTTCCACAAAAAATGCATGCACATCTTAGTGGAGACTTAGCTACATCGGTTGAGCTTCACAAGGAGATGCGTCTACACTGGTCGCACTCCACTTCTTTTCTCATTCTTCTATTTCTCTCTATACTCGATTGTGGACATATCACGAACGGACCTCAGAAGGGAATACCTCCCTCCCTGAGGAAAGAGTAGCTGGATGAGGAAGCCATAAAAGTGTATAGCCAGGATGGACGGTTTCTTCGTTTCTCTAAGTAGGAAGAGCTAAATCAATTCACACACTGTACAAATTGACTTCAAGGATGATAGAGTTTGCGATATGAATAAGTGAGTTTGAACTAGCTGATGAAGTGATCTTGAATAAGGATTTCTGGAACTTGAGGACTGTTGAGGATAAAATCCTAATACTAGTTAAGGCTCTGACAAAATGCTTGTTTCAGGCCCGATCGAGCTCTGTCCTTTGTCTGTTCTCATGAATTGGTTTAGGAAAACAAATTCATTCTAACTTTCTTTCTTTTTCACTTACTTTCTCAAATAAGTATTTGCAAAGGGACTAGCAAACTTTAAGTATAGGGGGTTGATGAATCCATGATTGAATAACTTTTCTGTCGCATTTTGTCTTAAAACCTTAAAGTGCATGTAAATATTCATTAATTCCCATCCTTTTTAAAAAACTTCATTCATGAATAAAAATTCACTTTTAAGCATCAAAATCATGTAAATAAATAAAGAACAAAGAAAAGAAAATAAGGTAGATTGGAGATATGTATATATGTACAATATGACTTATAAATATAAATATAACCGCAAGGTATATTTATAACCTAACCCCTGAGACCAAGTCAGCATGGATTGGTCGACAAACCAACAAGTAGGGGAGATAAGGAAAGAAAACCATAAAAATAAATTAAGACACACTTCATGTACTTCTAACTGTTTATCAAATAAATACAAAACTTCAATGATTTTAAATTAACTCATATGTAAATAATTTTCACCAAACTCTTTTCCTAATTATTTCTAAAAATATATATAAATATAAAAATAAGTTAATAATATTACCATGTATATATGCTAAGAAATCCAGCTTTTAAATTATCAAAATCTCAACTTCCGAACATCATAACTTCTTCATACGAACTCATTTCACTCTACTCACTTTTAAAGTTCATAAAATAATATTCTCTAAGTAATAGAGTGATTTCGCTGAATTCGGAGTCCATTTGCAAAAAGTCGGTTTTGGGACCAAGTGATAATGGGGTTTCTGGGCTATTTATTTTATGTAGAACACATTATTTACATTTTTATTAATTTTATAATTTCTAATTTTTTTCATGATATTGTATTTTCACCCTAATTTATTTCAGAATTTTTGGAGCTTATTTATTATTTTAATAAAATTCAAAACCCTAAATTATAGAAGAAAATGAACTGGATAACTTATACCTATATTTATTAATATATGTAAATTAATTTATTAAAATCCATAAAAATTCACACAACCCTTATTTATTATTCTAATAATTAAGAAAATATAAAATTAATATTTAATTATTTAGATATTAAATTGAAAATACAAAACCTATTTATCTATAGATATTTATTAATATAATATTTATATTTCAAATAATATTTATTATTTATAAAAAGTAATTACTAATTTAGATAATTTAATTATTCACATTTCTTGTTTTTTTAACTATTTAAAATAGCACTATTTACTATTTATTATCGAACTTACAAGATATTAACACATCTGACCTACCACGTGTTTACACTTGTCATCACCTGGTGCTTCTTCTCCAAGAAGCCGGTGCTGGAGTCTGTTCTAACTGGCTCTCTTTAACCAATTACCCCACGCACCTTATAACTTCGATAGGCGATCTAATCCCTTGGATCTCATCTCCTAAAAACCTAAATACTCGGCCACCATTAGATCTAGCGTGAAGCTCAAGAAATCTCCCTATATATACCGACAAATTTGGTGGTTTTCAACTAACTCTCATAACCACCTGAAGCTTAGGCATCCAATGGCCAACCCCTCTCTTCCTCATCTTACTCTGCTCGCCCAGGAGGTGACAGTTCCAATCGATGGTGCTCGCGTGGGAGAAGGACCATCGGGGAGGAGTTCCAAGGCATTCGCTCTGCCTTACATCGCCTCCTTGCGTGCGTTCAACTCTGGCAAAGATCGGTAATCGGAGCATCTACCAGAGGTAATGCACCTCTACATTCCCAGATCTACTCCTCCATCTTCACGATTTTATTCCTCGATCCTCGTGCCACTATAGCGTGTTTAATCACGTGTTTAGTCAGCTTAATCTTTCATCTCAAACACCCTACTTTCGAATCGTATTATTTCATTTAGAAATCAAATCAAATCTCGTTTTCATTTCTCGTAGTATTTCACACGCATTCCATCTATTCTGGAAGCCTGTTTTGATTTGCAAAATCTTAATCCGTTGGCCTATTTCTCACAAATCGAGCACACAAGTATTCTTTATAGGATCCTCTTGAATATGGAACAAATTCACAGCATCTGGAGCCCTAAATCATCAAGAAATCTGCGATTCAAAGAAGGCGTAATAAACTCCCTTGACGCCAGGAACAGTGGACCGCCACCTTCATCAGACGATTCCCGCCGCTCTGAGCCATCGCGACTAACGTCCACCGCAGGCGAGCTCAAGGGTTAGAGGAGCTAACCCTCTGGCCCCACTGGAGGCCCTAGTTCGTTGCCAAACACCAGCAAAAAGTCGAGGAAGGGACCATCTTCGTCAACCGCGCGAGGGACCTGAAGAACCTCAAGAACAGCCTCGTGCTACAACCTTGCGACACGTGTCCTCATCAGACGGCTAGGATTAACTTCGACGTTCTAATCGTGTCTGTTGAAAACGAAGCGGTGGGAAAATTGCATCTTAACTCCAGAAGAGTTATAGAATTTCAGCCAGCCTCCAAGGTTTCCAGTAATTGCTATTAGGTCCCTGTACACGGACCTAATTGCAATAATTCATATTTTGTTTCAGAACAGTCCCTGCTTGAGGACCTTTTTGCAGAATTTTATTTCTTTTTCTTGCATTTATACCATTGTACTGTAAGGCGACTTTGGACACGTTTTTGACACTATTTTTCGTAGATTTTTAGGATAGTTACGCAACTACCCCAGCAAGGTTCTCATTAATTTTTGTGTATTTTCGTCGCTAATTGACTCCATTTTGATTTGGTTTTGTGTGTTGTTCGAGCCCGTTGCTCGTCCGCTTTACCTATTATATAATAGCACATATATTTCACCTATATTTCACCTATTATATCTTAGTTAAATTATTTGAAAAATATCACTTTGAAAAATAAATAAAAATTGGAAAATTATAAAACCGACTAAAAATTTAAAAATCAAAACTCCATAAAAATAGTTGTGTTTCCTCGATCGCTTTAAGAAGAGATAAAATAATCACAAAAAACATTTTCTCTTAAAAAATCAAAATATACTATTCTGCCTCCTTGTGTTCAATCCAGGTACACTTACCTGGCTAAATAAAGAGTGTACGGTTTTTCTTCTAAAAAAACGATATTTGTTTGATCGACTAAGATCTTTTTGTGGTTTTCTACACCGACAATCCTTTCATTAAAAACCGCAATCCGAATTTGCTTGCATCACCTATCTAAAGGGATAGAATCTCAAAGAGTTGAGGAACTGAATGATAAAACTACTAGCCCTGGTGCATCAATCATGAGAAGCTTGGTATATGCTATATGTGTACAAAAGATAGATATCTGCCATATATACTGTTACTAATCCTACTATGGAGATAAAACACTTGATTGCAGTAACAAAACTATCTTCAAAGATGACAAGACTTTTGTGATAGTGATCTCAAAGTCTTATCTTCAAGAACATAAGATGTTACAGATAGTGATCTGAAAGGTCTTAACAGTAGAGGACTTATAAGACATAATACTAGGTCTTAGTCTTAGGAGATAGAGATCTCTGAGAATAAGAGCATTTTGATAAGGATAATAGAAATTACATACTGGTTATAATAATTATTGAATTGTAGTGTTAAAGACACTATAACCGCTTTAATAAAATTAAGTATTGGTTGCATAAGATGCAACACTCGCATTGGATGTGAGCACTGTTACTAGGAGATATGTTGGCACCGTAAAGGACTTGGCGTAGTCTCTCGGGAACAGAGTGACTAGTCAGCTTACCTAGGTATTTTTCTAAATATCTTGTGATTAACGCATGAGTGTGGGTTTAGCGATTAGCCCATTAGTGGCCCTTTGGTCTAGTGTGAGATTGTTGTACATGCGATCCCCTGGAGAGCCATTATGCAATAAATGTTATTGCAAATATCATTCCTTGATCTGAAACGAAGAATAATTAGTTTGTATAATAGGTCCCTTAGTACAATTAGGATTATGTGCCATGGCCATCTTGATGATCATATAGTTGCTGATTCAATTGTTGAATCATAGAGGCTGGTGCTAGGATGAATATCTAAAGAGTAATATGGAGCACTCATCAGGCACCATCAAATGATTATTAAGAGACTCTCTAGCTTGAGTAGGAGATGGCAATCCTTTCTCTAATGGGTTGATATCTAATCAAGCACTTAATGCATGTCCTTTACATAGGAATAGAGATTCATAAGTATTAGATAAGTTATGTCAAAGAGTTGACTTAACAAGATCCAGATAACGAAGACTTGTGTCGTATACTATCATGATATAGGCATGCATCCTCTAACTGGAGACAGATGTGATACTATATGTTTGAGTATATACATTTGGTATACCAATAGGATTCTGATCTAATCAAGGTCTATACGCTGGCAAGTAGGTGTGCATACGATTAAATACCACCAATGGGCATTTAATTAAAGGAAAAATGGGTTTGTGCTGAAGGGTTTAATAATCTACTCTACACAGGTGTGGACTTACAGGTACCGAGAAAGCCTTTCATTGATTATCTAGTTTTTCTCGTCCCCTATAATCGAGCCCTATATATCTATATCTGGGATGGGAAAAAAAGTGATCTTTCTCTTCGCACCTCTAATCAAGAGGAAAGGGGTCAACTCACATGTTCTGTGATTTGATAGTGTGAGAGTTGGTGAGTGTCTATTTGGAACTCCAGTGAGAGAGTGAGTGTGTAGCATAACAAAGACTACTACGGAAGGGTAGTGAGCATGTCACGACTACGTGCCAGTTGGCTTGCTTTGCTTGATGCTTCCATGTTCCACTTTCTCATCGCTTTTGTTTTATGGACTTAGGATGAGGTTAGTCCAGGTCCTCGCCCCTCCGGTTGAAAAGTTCGATTCAAAGAGGTAGGCTAGCAATGCCAAAAGCGATAGACTCTTTTCTTTTCACCCTGGGATCTAGTCACTTCATTTCTTTTTGTCTAAGTCACTTCTCTTTTTATCCAAGTCAATTCTCTTTTTGTCCATGTCATTTCCTTTTTTCTTTGTCAATATCAGAAATATATCATTCATAGGTCCAAGATTCACATCTATGAATTGAAAGACCCGAATGATCAACCTTGCAATCAGTTATGAGAATCAATAGGATTGTTCATTTGAATAAATTGAAACCCTTACTATTAGATGATCATGATATTTGCCAAAGACCAAAATTCTTTATCAAAGGATGAACAATATTACCATTTATGTTCAATAAGATACCAAAGTAGATGATTGACACATTACATACTAGAAATAATCATAGGAAATCCTTTGATAACACGGATTCCTATTTCACAATGATATCCCACGATCGAAACAATTGGTTGAATCCCGTGAAACCATTTCATAGAAGTTCATTGTTATCTTCTTTTTATGGAGCAAATCAACTGCAATTTTTGAATAATCCACATCACTTCTGGTTCCATTGTAACAAACGATTCCCTTTTTATGTGGAAAAGACTCGTATCAATAATTATGATCTTACATATGGGCAATTCCTCAATATCTTATTCATTCGCAACAAAATATTTTCTTTATGTGTCATTAAAAAAACATTTTTTTTGGAGAGATGGACTATTTCACCAATCGAGTTACGGGTATCTGACATATTCATATATAATGATTTTCCACAAGGTGGTGATGGAACGTATAGCTTGTACAAATCTTTCCATTTTCCAATTCGATTTGAACCATTTGTTCCTAGGTCTATTTACTCGATTGCAAACATTTCTAAAACACCTCTAAAAGAGGAACAAATAGTCAATATGGAAAGTACTTATTGTCTGTCTTTTTTTGATAAGAATCTATCTGATTCACAAGGGAAGAACTTGCATCAGTATCTCAGTTTCAATTCAAACATGGGTTTGATTTACAGTCCATGTTCTGAGAAATATTTACCATCTGGAAAGATGAAAAAATAGAGTCTTTGTCTAAAGAAATGTGTTGAGAAATGGCGAATGTATATAACCTTTCAAGGAGATAGTGATTTTTCAATTCTTTCAAAATGGAATCTGTTCCAAACATATATGCCAAGGTTCCTTACTTTAACAGTGTGCAAATACCTAAATTTCACCCTTTTAGATACCTTGTTCAAACTTATTGCCTATACTAAGTAGCAATCCAAAATTTGTATCTATTTTTCATGATATTATGCATGCATCTTGTATATCATGACTAATTCCTCAGAAAAAATGGTAGGCGATTCTTCCACAATGGAATCTTATATGTGAGATTTCGAGTAAGTGTTTACAGAATCTTTTTTCTGTCCAAAGAAATGATTCAGTCACCCCTTCCATTGATATGGACATGTCTAAGATCAACAAATGCTTGGGAGTTCCTCTATTCAGTCCTTTTCTTTCTTCTTGTTCCTAGATATTTCGTTCGTATACATCTGCTCTTTGTTTCCCAAGCCTTTAGTAAATTACAGACAAAGTTAGAAAAGATCAAATCTTTGATGATTCCATCATAAATGATTGAGTTGAAAAATCTTCTGGATAGGTATCCTTCATCTTAACTTAATTCTTTCTGGTTAAAGAATCTAATTCTAGTTGCTCTGGAACAATTAGGAGATTCTCTGGAAGAAAAACGGGGTTTTGCTTCTGGCAACAACATGCTATTGGGCTACGGTTCCACTTATGGGGTCAAATCAATACGTTCTAAGAAGAAATATTTGAATATCAATCTCATCGATGTCATAAGTATCGTACCAAATCCCATCAACTGAATCACTTTTTTGAGAAATACGAGACATCTAAATCGTATAAGTAAAGAGATCTATTCATTGATAACAAAAAGAAATAGAGTGAATGATGATTGGATTGATGATAAAATGGAATCCTGGGTCACAATAGTGATTTGATTGATGGTGAAGATAGATAATTCTTAGTTCAGGTCTCCACCCTAACGAGATAAAAATTAATAGATCGAATTCTATTGAGTCTTACTCATAGTGACCATTTTTCAAAGAACAACTATGGTTATCAAATGATTGAACAGCCAGGATCAATTTACTTACGATACGTAGTTGACATAACTAAAAAGTATCTAATGAATTATGAGTTCAATGGATCTTTTTTGTAGAAAGACAGATATTTCTTGCTCATTATCATACTATTACTTATTCACAAATCTCATGTGGGGATAATAGTTCTAATTTATCATCTCATGGAAAACTCTTTTCACTCTGCTTAGCTTTATCCCCTTCTAGGGGCATTTTAGTGATGGGTTCTATAGGAACTGGACAATCACATTTGGTCAAATACCTAGCGACAAACTCCTATGTTCCTTTCATTACGGTATTTCCGAACATGTTCCTGGAAGACAAGACTAAAGGTTTGATTGATTGTATTGATATTGATGATAGTGATGATATCGATGTTGATGATAGTAACGATATCCATTTTGATGATGACCACGATACATAGCTGCTAACTATAACGAATGCGCTAACTATGTATATTACACTGAAAATAGTCTGATTTGATATCACCCTTCAATTCAAATTAAGAAAAGCAATGTCTCCTTGCATAATATGGATTCCAAACATTCTTGATATGTATGCGAATGAATCTAATTTATTATCCCTTGGTCTATTAGTTAACTATCTCTCAATGGATTATGAAAGATGTTCCACTAGAAATATTCTTGTTATTGCTTCTACTTATATTCCCCAAAAAGTAGATCCCGCTTTAATAGCTCCAAATAAATTATATACATGCACTAACATGCGAAGGATTCTTATTCCACAACAATGAAAGCACTTTTTCATTCTTTCATATACTAGGAGATTTCACATGGAAAAGAAAATGTTCCATACTAACGGACCCGTGTCCATAAGTGTGGGTTCCAATGCACGAGATCTCGTAGCACTTATCAATGAGGCCCAATCAATTAGTATTAGACAGATGAAATCAATTATAGAAACTAATACAATTAGATCAGCTCTTCATACACAAACTTGGGATTTTTGATCCCAGGTAAGATCAGTTCAACATCATGGCATACTTTTCTATCAGATAGGAAGGGTTGTTTCACAAAATTTACTTGTAAGTAGTTGCCCTTTAGATCCTCTATCTATCTACATGAAGAAGAAATCATGTAAGAAAAGGGTTTCTTATTTGTACAAATGGTACTTCAAACTTGGAACAAGCATGAAGAAATTAACGATACTTCTTTATCTTTTGAGTTGTTCTGCTGATCAGTCGCTCAAGATCTTTGGTCTCCACTAGGACCCGAAGAAAAAAATGGGATCACTTCTTACGGAATTGTTGAAAATGATTCTGATCTAATTCATGACCTATTAGAAGTAGAGGACGCTCTGTGGGATCCTCACAGATAGAAAAAGATTAAAGTCAATTTGATAATAATCGAGTGATATTATTTCTTTGGTTCAAACCAAGGAATCAATTAGATATGATGCAAAATTGATCTTGTTCCATCGTTGATCATAGATTTTTATATGAAAAATACGATCGAAATTTTAAGAAGGGGAAGGAGCTGCCGACCCATTACTATTGGGCTCAGAGAATATGGCACCCTTGTGGCAATCTATTTTATTGTATCGAAAGGCCTAGTGAATTGGGATTTCCCTATTTAGCCATGCCCTTTTGGGGCAAGCAGATCGTTTATCATAATGTGGATGAGCTTCAAGAGAATGATTCAGAGTTCTTGTAAAGTGGAACCATGCAGTACAGATGATAACGTGGTTTCGACCTGTGGTTTATAATATGTCGGTTGTAGAGAGAAAACCGTAGAGTGGGAACCGCATTGAATCAAACAAAATTTACGATAAAAATAGGAGAGAGAAAGAAATTTCTATTTTATCGTTCAATACATTTTTTACCAGGTGAGTATGCCTAGGTCGAACTCAAGGAGGCAGAATATTTAAACAATGATTTTTGAAACAAGGAAAGAATTCCAAGAAAATCCTCTTTTATTCTTTATTTTACAAAAAAAAAAGAAATTAAAAATAAATACAGCTCAAAACTAACTCGAAAAGACAAAATTCAAAACAACAAAACGAATCGACAAAAAATATGGGAAAAATATTCAAAAAATGTCTTGGGTAGTTATCAAGCTACCTTAGAAAAATCGCGGAAAAATATGAAAAATTCGAGGTTTAATCAACCCCAACAAGCCAGGGGCATAACTACAAAGAAAGGTTAATGTTTTTATTATAATAAGGTCCCTGTAAGGACTGAAATGAGAAAAAAACTAAAAGAATTGCATTTAGGTTCCTGCGTGGGGACCTAAATGCAATTTTTGGAAACTTTGAAGGCGTCTTTAAAATTCTGGAACTTGCTAGAGTAAGTACGCAGTTTCTCAACCGTTTCGCGATGGACGGCTATGATTAGAAAGCAGTGTTCGATCATGACCGTCGATGGAGGGACATGTGTCGCACACCTGTGCGTCCGGTCTGTTCTAACTGTTCTTGAATCTGTTGCGCAGCTGACGACTTATTCTTCTTCTCCAATTTTTCTTGGGCGAACGACGCGATCTTTGGGCCTCCGGCGGGGCCGGAGGGGTGACACCTTCATCCCTCGAGCTTGCAAGCTGCGTTGCTCCTCCGAAGGTGGCTGAAGGTGGTGGTTCTCCGTCGACTAAGTTGGTGGTTTGACGATCCTGGAACTGATGATAAGGCTGATACACCTTCTTCAATTATGGATTGCGTAAAGATTGAAAACTCTAGATGTCTTGAATTTGCTCCATAAGAAAGTTAATACTACAAGGAATGATTGTATATGATTCATTTGCAAAGAAATCGACCAAATGATTAAGAATTGCAAGATCAAATATGGCGTTTGGCGTTTAAGAAGGTTGATTAGTGAACTTAATCACGCAACTATCTATCCTAATCAAGGCACGAAAATCGAGAAACAAAATAACAAAGGTGGAGGAGTAGATCTATGAAGAGAGGTGCATTTACCTCAGTTAGCTGCTCGACGGTCGATCTTCCCGGAGCTTGACGCAGTGCTGGGCGGCGATGCAAGGTGAGGTTGCACCTTGGAGCTTCTCCTCCGATGAATGTCTTCCACACGAGGAAGCTAAACAACGTTGTCACCATCGGAGTCGGTCGGCACAAGGCTTGGAAGGAGAGGGGTCGATTCTGGAACTTGGAGTTTCAGGTAGTTGGGGAAGACTAAGTTGGTTGCGCCAACTTCATGAGCTTTTATAGATAAAATGGCGAAGCTCTAAGGTGGATCTAATGGCTGGCGTGTATGAGGTGGTTAGGGGAAGATAATGAAAGGTTAAGATTGTACTAGAAAGTTTGAGATTGAGCTGGAGAATTCTTTAAAGAAGGCCAGTTCGAATAGAAGCTACACCAGCTTCTTGGAGAAGAAGAGCCGGATGCGTGTCAGCACATGGTTGGCTAGATAATTAAAATACTTATAAATTATGTAATAAATAATAAATGACATTATTTTAAATAGGTATAAAAACGAAAAATATAGATAATTAAAATATCTAAATTATGGTATAATTAATTTTTGTAAATAATAAATATTATTCGAAATACAAATAGTATACTAATAAATAAGTATAAATAAAACTTAATAAAAAGGTATTCAATTTTTAACTTGATAAATAATTATTTATTTATTAATTTTTAATTTTCTTAATTATTAGAATAATAAATAATAACCTTGTAATTTTTTGTGAATTTTAATAATTTAATTTAGATATATTAATAAATGCTGATATTAGTCATATAGTTCAATTTCATTTATAAATTAGGGTTTTGTAATTTATTAAAATAATATGTAAGCTCTAAAAATTCTGAAATAAATCATTATAAAAATACAAGACCATGAAAACAATCAAAAATTATAAAATAAATAAAACTATTAATAATGTGTTCTAAATAAAATAACTAACCCAGAAACCCTATTGTCATTAGGTACCAAAATCGACTTTTTGCCAACGGAGCTTGATTTCAATGAAACCACCTTCATTAATTAGATAATATTATTTTATGAACTTTAAAGGTGAGTAGAGTGAAATTGGAATTCGTATGAAGAAGTTATGATGTTTGGAAGTTGAGAATTTGACAAGTTAAAAGTTAGATTTCTTAGCATATATATAAGATAATATTTTTAACTTATTTATATATATATTTTTAGAAATAATTAGGAAAAGAATTTGGTGAAAAATATTTCAAATTAAAAATCAAGGAATATTTGATAATTATTGATAAATAGTGAATAATGTGTGGTGTAATTTAATTACTTTTTTGTGTTTTTCTTCCCTTATCTCCCCCTACTTGTTGGTTTGTCGACCAATCCTTGCTGACTTGGTCTCGAGGGTTAGATTATATAAATATATCTTACAACTATATTTATATTTTCTGAGTCATATTGTACATATATACATATCTACAATCTGCCTTCTTTTCTTTTTTTTTATTTTTTTATTCTTTATTTATTTACATGTTTTATTCATAAAAGTGCATTTTTATTCATGAATAGGATTTTGATAAAATGTGGAAATTAATGAATATTTACATGTATTTGTTAAGGGTTTTAAGACGAAATGCGACAGAAATGTTAATGAATCTTGGATTCATCAACCCCCTATGCTTAAACTTTGCTAGTCCCTTAGCAAAAACTTATTTGAAATGTAAGTGAAAAAGAAAGAAAGTTAAAATGAATTTGTTTTCCTAAACCAATTCATGAGAACAGACAAAGGACATAGCACGATCGGGCCTGAAACAAGCATTTTGTCGGATCCTTAACTAGGATTAGTATTTTATCCTCAGCAGTCCTCAAGTTCCACAAATCCTTATTCGAGATCCTCTCATCAGCTAGTTCAGACTCACTTATTCATATCGCAAACTCTATCAACCTTGAAGTCAATTTGCACAGAGTATGAGTTGATTTAGCTCTTCCTACTTAAAGAAGTGAAGAAACCATCCGTCCCATCTATACACTTCCACTGATTCCATATTTATCTACTCTTTCCTCGAGGAGGGAGGTATTCCCTTCTGAGGTCAATTCGTGCTATGTCCACAATCGAATATAGAGAGAAAATAGAAGAATGGGAAGAGAACTGGAGTGCGACCAGCGTAGACGCATCTCCTTGTGAAGCTCAACGTGTAACTAAGTCTCCACTAAGATGTGTGGGCATTTTTGGTGGAAGCTTGGACCATTGTGGTCGTATTTGTATTTGGTGGCTTCTTCTTTACTCTGGCTTTGTAATTTGCTTGCATTACATTCATCTTTTTGTGCCTCGACAGATATAGCATTTTTTGTCCCGTCCCTTTTTTGAGGTCTTAGAAAAAATTATGCCAGCAAATCCTTCCCTCATCCAAAGCAACTATCGCAACCCCAATCTCTCATATCTTTAGACGTCAATGTTGTAAAGACAAGGATAGAAACGCACTACCAAGATGTACTGCCCTTCGTAACCTCATGCAAGTCGAGCTAAGTGCCAAGTGCATGTGTCCAAGATTGGTTCACTGGTGCATAGTTGTACGGATGACACCAAGTGTTCTACTTAAGCACATATGAGTTGATTTCCCAAATATGGTCTTATGGAACCCAAAGATTTAAGTCAAAAACCTATAGAGTTTAATTTCCATATCCTAACTAGGCTCCTTACAATGAAAGTTAAAGGCCATAATCAAGCTCCATCCTTTAGGCAAGACTCAATCCTTAGTTTTAGAAATCAAATTTATTCTGAAAAATGCGAATGCAAATGCAACAATGTTTTTGTGAAGTATATTTTCTGGATTTTACTAATTTTTATGAATTTTAAGGCTTTTTGTAATTTTTATGCATTTTAGGACTTTCTATTTTTTATGCATTTTTTGAACTTTAAAACAAGTATTTGTACAATAATTTTACAAGATATATTTTATTCAAATATCTAATGTATTTAACAGGGAAATTTACAAGGATTAAATGATTTTTACACATATTTTAATAGATAGGATTTTAAATAAGTATTATACATATTTTAAATACATATTTTAATTTAACTCTTTTAAATACAGATTTTAGACATATTTTACTTATTTACAAGGATTTTATAAGTAATAGATAAATAATTAGATGGATTTTAAATTAACCCTCACCCACTTTTTATGGATTTTATAGATATAGAAATTACATAAAAGTATGAGTTATGGACAAAAGTATATATAAAATATATACGCACCCCCTATACTTATCTTGTGCTATGTCCTCATAGCGTCAAAAGAGAAAAATGAGGACATAACTCGTGCTGAGTAAAAGTGGGTGAAAAGAAGAAAAGAATAAAAGTCAGTCGACCCCCCCATACTTACGATCAGGTCATAGTAAGTATAATGGAAGAGAAAAAAATGGGGTGACTGAGAAAAAAGAATATACAACGAATGAACAAAATAAATAAAGAAAACTAGATCATCGAAATCACTCGGTCCCCCTTATACTTTGGATAAGGCATCCTATGTATAGAAAAGAATGTAACCAAAAATTGGGGACCAGTGATTAGTGAAAAAGAAAGGATATACAAAAGAAAAAAAACAAAATTGAAAATACTAATTAATGGGTAATCAGTCCCCCCCTATACATAGGATCTGATATCCTAAGCATAAAATATGAGCAAAAATGGGGACGATTGAGGTCTACAAATAATGTACAAGTGTTGTGAACTCCAAAAAGTCGAATGGCTCAAAAGTCTTCGTACAAGATGACATAAAGTGGAAGAGTAGTCATGAATCCTGTGCAAAATAGATCACTTCAACACAGGCCAGATGATCAATAGTCTCTATGAAGTGCTTCAGCATCTGCCCATTCACCACGAACGGCTCTACACCAGGTGACACATCTAATATAACTATGCTTCCATTGCCATGCACCATTCTGACTATGTAAGGTCCTTCCCACTTGCTTTTTGATTTGCCGGGAAAAATTCTCAATCTTGCATTGAACAACCAAACTTTCTGCCAAGGAACAAAGATCTTGTGCCGAATATGTTTATCGTACCATTTCTTCACTTTGTCCTTGTAAATGAGTGTGTTCTTGTATGCATGTTTTCGAATTTCTACTAGCTCATTCAGATCCATCTTCCTCTTGGCTCATGCTTTCTGCATATCTAAAAAATCTTCTCGGATAGCCCATTCAGATTTGTGCATGATCTCTACGGGCAAATAACATGGCTTCCCATAAACAAGTCTGAATGGTGAAATAACTAAGGGAGTTTTATACGCAGTATGATTTTCACAAAGAACATGATCTAGAAGTTGTGACCAATTCTTTCTATCCGGTCGTACTAATTTCTGAAGAATGGATTTTACCTCCCTATTTGAAACTTCAGCCATGTCGTTCGTATGGGGTTAGTAAGGAGAAGCTACTCTGTGATCAATGACATATTTCTTCACTAGTGTTTTCACGTCCTTATAAATGAAATGGCTACCCCCATCTAAAATAAGAATACGTGGAATACCAAACCGTGAAATAATATGTTCCCTTTGGAACTTGCACACTATTTTACTGTCTGCAATTCGTGTGGGTATAGCCTCCACCTATCTACTAACATAATCTACAGCGAGAAGAATGTACTCAAAGCTGTTGCTGGAAGGGAACGGTCCCATAAAATCTATGCCCCATGCATCAAAGATCTTGCAAATAATAACAGGTCGCATAAGCATTGCATCTCTAGCACTAACTGTCCCTACTTCTTTCGGACAATCCGAACAACTCTTCACGAATGTTCAAGCATCTCTAGTATTAGTCGGCCATCATAATCAACTCTGAAGTACCTTCTGTGCTGTCCTCTTCCCTGAATGATGCCTCCCTACCTCTAAGGAATGGCACAGAGTGAGGATACTATTGTATTCCTCCTGAGGGATACAACGCATGTAAACACAATCTGGTCCCCTCGCAAAAAAAAATCAGTTCCTCTCAATGGTAGTATCGTGCCTCAGAAGCTAGTCTATAGACTTGGTCCTTCGACCAACCCTGCGGACTTTTCTGTGTAACCATAAAGTTCACTATATCTGCATACAATGGAAGCTTGGTAACTGCAAATATACTCTCGTTTGGAAATCTCTCTAAAATCTCTTGCGTGTACTCATCTGAAGCCTGCTATATCTGTAATCGGGAGAGGTGATCAGTTACACATTCTTTACTCCAGGTTTGTCTCTAATATCCAAATCAAATTCTTGAAGTAGAATAATCCATCTAAGAAGGCGTGCCTTGGCATCGTTCTTCTCCATCAAATATCGGATAGCTGAATGATCTGTGTAAACTGTTATTTTGGAGCCAAGAAGATAAGATATGAATTTATACAATGGGAATACCAATGCCAACATCTCCTTTTCTGTCACTGTGTAATTGCGTTGAGCATCATCTAAAGTTCGGTTGGCATAGTGGATAGCAATAGGAAGTCCATTCCTCCTTTGTCATAATACAACCCCGACCGCAAAATCTGAAGCATCCGTCACGATCTCAAAGGGAAGAGACTAACCAGGTGGTTGTAGGACAGGATTACTGATGATCATCTCTTTCAATGTGAGGAAGGCATTAAGACATTTGTCATCTAACAAGAACTCGATGTCTTTGCCTAATAATTCAGTTAACGGTCAGGCAATCTTGGAAAAATCCTAAATGAATCATCTCTAAAAGCTGACATGCCCCAGAAAAGACTGTAACAACTTAATGTTGGATGGTGGTTCAAGACGCTTGATGACATCCATCTTGGCAGGGTCAACCTCCATGCCTCGCTAGGAGATGACATGTCCCAACACGATCACGTGTGTAACCATAAAATGGCTCTTTTCCCGTGATAGAATGAGATCTACCTCACAATATTTCTGAAGAACCTGGTCTAGGTGCGCTAAACTATCATCAAAGGACTCACCATAGACCAAAAAATTATCCATAAAGACCTCTAGAAAATCACCAACCATATCTGCAAAAATCGCAAGCATACACCTCTGGAAAGTAGTAGGGGCATTGCACAATCCAAAGGGCATCTGTCTAAAGGCATTTGTGTCAAACAGACATGTGAAGGTGGTCTTCTCCTGGTCTTCAGGAGCAATAGTGACCTGGTTGTATTCGGAGTAACCGTCAAGGAAACAGAAGTATTCCTTCCCTACCAACCTCTCTATGACATGGTCTATAAAAGGCAATGGGAAGTGATCCTTCTTCGTCACGGCGTTCAACTTCCTGTAATCGACGCACACCCTCCATGACGTGGTTACTCTCTTTGGAATCTCCTCTCCACTCTCATCCTTAATCATTTGAATTCCCGACTTTTTCAGGACAACATGTAATGGGCTGACCCATTAAGAGTTGGAGATGGAATAGATAAACCCTACGTAGCACCATTTCATGATCTCTTTCTTGACAACATCTCGTAAAACCAGATTCAGCCTATGCTGAAGCTCTCCGGAAGGTTTGTTGTCATGATCGAGATATATATGATGAGAACACAAAGCAGGATTGATCCCATGGAGATCAGATACATTCCACCCAATAGCCTTGCGGTTTCTTTCAAGAACCTCCATCATACGAGATTCTTGCTCTTCGGTCAAAGATGAGCTGATAATGACCGGAAGCATTCGATGTGGACCCGCAAGGAAAGCGTATTTCATGTTTGGTGGAAATAACTTCAGCTCTGGTAAGCTAGACTCTGTCTTTGTTGAAACCTCATCTATATGTGTAATGGGATCTGTATCGGTGGTGGACTGTCTAAAACATCATCCGACTCGCTATTATGCTCATCCTCCTAATGACTAGAGGAAAACAATTCAACTAAATGAAACTCAATCTCTAGATCATCTGAAGTGGAGGAATTGTGTAAACACTTTGAATTTGAAAGATCTACAATAAAATCCTCGGAAATCTGATCAACTGCTTCTCATCATCCATAATGAAATATAAATTACCCTCAGAAGATTTGCCAACTATAGTCTCAGACCCATCCTCTGCTAGGAAATCCTGGGTCTCTACTTGATACCTCTCAAGGTCGTCAAAACGAACCTCATCCTTGTAATCATAGGTGGATAAAGAACACAAGATATATGTTGATGTGCCAATGGATGTGTGTGATTCTCTCGCCATCTCTTTATGTGCCTTCTCGCCCTCAGTGCAAAAAGATACCTTCCCTGTATCATAATCGAAGAGAGCCTTCACGGTCTCTGATGAATCCACATTTCATCATCTTTATTCTATCATTTTGGCACTAAAAACCCTAGCAAATGCCTGTAAATAGCCTTAAAATCATTATCTTAGCATTCATGCATGTGCATTCATATAGAGTATAAAATGTTGTAATTAAAGCCAAAATTATAGAATAAATAAAGAAAAAATATTGTAAATATTTTATGACCCAAAACCCCCGAGACCTAGGCATCTTGATGAATAGGTCGACAAGGAATAAAGTAGGGGGAGATAAGGTCAGAAATACAGAGAAAATACCTATACATTCTATTCATTCTTTATTTATTTTGGGACCTTTTTTTGGTTCTACTTTTTATACATCAAATAAAGAAACTTTGTACATGAAAGTTGTAGATAATCTTATAAATAAAAATACAAAATTGATTTCACAGAAAAATAATGTACAGATAAAAAGTTATGGTCTGGATAAAAATCCAGAATCCCAACTTCCCAGACTCGTATCTCACAACTGACAACTCCAAATGTAGCATACTCACCTTTAATTGTACATAGAAGAAAATAAGCTAATTAATGGTGGTGGTTTCGCATTTGGCGGAGCTACGGTTTGAAAGTTGACTTTTGGACCCTCATTGTACAGTGTACCGAATAAAATATTCAATTTATTCTTTATTAATTATTTATTCTTTTTTATATTTTTACAATGTTGTAAATATTACTTATAATAATTATGTATATTGAAATTGGAATAAAAACCTAAATGGAACTTAAAATAAAATACATATATATTTGATACATAGGTATATTACCTATACCCATACCTACATAATACTTGTTTATATTTTATTAAATATACAAAACATATTAGAAAAATAAAATAAAAATATATTTAAGTGTATAAAAGTATTTTGTAATTTTATAAAATAAGAAACAAAAATAATAAAATTAAAATACATAAAATAAAAATAAAAGAATACAATATATAGATAATATACCTATATAGGGGTATAAAAGCAACTCGTACAAATAAATCTCATAAATATAATTAAAAATCGGAATAAAATACTACATAAATTTATAAACATTTTCTATTTTATAACCTAAATAAAATACTAACATTTGCTATTTTAAAATGATTTTTGAAAGCATTTCTTTTCAGATTTTCCTGGTTGGTCCACGTGGACCACCCAGGGGGCTGGAACTGTTGACCAAGGTCAACAGTCTGACCCTCCTCCTGCAACCTTGTCAGAGATTCTTTTTGGCTCGTTTTCAACCTTTTTTAGAGGTCGCACTTGTCACCAAAACGTGCTACGATCTTCTTGACTTTTCTTCTCCATTGACCAAGGATTCACGCCTAGGGGTTTTCTTGGGTCGCGGATCGATGCACCACCCGCTAGACCTCGTTCTTGCTCCTCTGACCGTCAACCCTTTAAAACCTAAAGCCAACTTTCTTTTGAGTTTTTGAACCGCAAACTTCACCAATTCTTCCCCCCTCGATCGTCCTGGAGGTGTCTGGAGGTGACAGCTCCGACCCCTGAGCGTCAAGGCGGCTGGACAGTGACTGGTTGACGCGCGTTCCACACCTCCGGCCAAGCCGTCGAGGTACCCCCTCCCTCGCCTGACCTGGGCTCGAGGCAGTTTTAATCCTCTTGTTTTCTTTTTCATTTTGTTCCTGGCATCTCGCTCTTCATTTCCCCCCATCTATTCGTCTCTTTCGCGCATAGATTCGCCCAATCGATCCTCGCCGGAACTATCTCCGGCCGCCGCTATTCCCCGTGCCAACCATCTCCTCATATCACCACTTCTCGCGCCACGTGATCGGGGCATTTTGCCCCCGATGACATCACCCATCCTTTTTGCAGGTCCAGGTACTCTCAACGCGACTGGAGCGCATTCTGGGTGCGCAGTTGAGGTGCTCGAAGCTCTTGAGCTCCGCCGCCTCCGCTCGTCAACTCCAGCCCACGCCGGAGCATTTTGTAGCACCCAGTCATCGAGGAGGACTCCAGGGATGCCACCGGCCATTTTGACGCGTGATTGAAGGCCGGAGGGCTGAGATCAAAGTCGGAGAAGCTCGCTTCACGGCGAGTTCGTCCATGTTCTTCGTCTTGGCCTCCCCGCCGTCCGATCAAGAGCCGATCGTCCAGGATAACAGCGGCCGTTGGATCTTCAGGAGCCCCACCGTCCAATCTCCATCAACGTTCTAATCAAGGCTGTCTAAGGGCGAAGGGGTACGGGCCGTAGATTCGCGCCATGTGGATAAGTGAAGGATCATCCGCCGTCCATCAGCGCCTGGGCGTGGGTATTCTGCATGTAACCCCCGCTCATTTTTTTAATATTCTATTAGCACTAAAACTTTCATCTGCCTTTATTAAGTTTTTGTAATATTTTCAGTAAAGTCCCCGGTCGTTTTCGGTATTACATTCAGGTCCTTCCCAGGCGCGTGCAAGTCACGCGCCTTGGTGGACATTTTGCATCTATACACCTCCGAGTTTAGCTATTTAGCTTTAATCCATTAACTACTTTATTCAGTTATATTTTTTGTGAGACATTTGCAGTTAGGCCCCTGGATATTTCGCATATTGCATGTATACCCCTGCCAGCCCTTTGATTTGTGCTTGTTTGTAATATTTATTTAAGGCCTCATTTTAAGTCCAAAAATTCCACAAAATTAGGGTTAAGCTCCTGGACACTTGTTCTTCCACGCTATAATTTTAGTTTTTAATTTTGCTTTAATTTTATATTTATTAAAAATCAAAAACATGCTTTTTGTGCACTGTCTAGCTTAGAAAATGCCAAAAAAATATTAAAACACTTCGAAAAATTCCAAAAAAATTACCTAGTATCTATTTTAACATATTTTAGTGTCAGTTAAAAAATCACTAAAAATCTCAAAAACACTAAAAATTTAAAAACACTCAAAAACTTCAAAAAAATATATAAAATCAAAGAAAAATCCAAAAATCACAAACTCAGTTCTTGTTTGTTCTTTATTTTGTTCTCTTTATTTGAAAAATAGCGTGAAAAATTTTGATTGCTGTTTGCTAATTTTAATTCTCATTTGATTCACAGCCAGCACATTTTCCACTGTTTTGCTTTATTTCACTATTTAAAAATACCAAAAACACTTTGAAAAATCCCCAAAAATCACAAAAACAGGAAAAATCCTAAAAATATCAAAAAGATTTCATTTCTGAATTTTTGGTTATTTTTGCACATTTTTATAAATATTTTATCTTGCCTTTCATTACATTGTTTTTATATTCCAATATCGAAAAAAGAAAAAAATTAATATATAAAATATAAAATTATAAAAATCAGAAAATTAAAAAGCAAAATACAAAATTAAAAATTAAATAAAAATAAAAAAAATTATTAAAAATTAAAAACCCATAAAAATTTCATTGTTTGTTTGCTTAGTGTAGACACTAGATGCACTGAACTACCCTGCTTGCTCCCTGTGTTCGAACTCTCTGCATACTTGCCCTTTACATCATTTGTGCAGAGTTAAAAATAAATTTTAACTCCACATTATTTCTAATTTATTGATCTTTACTGTGGGTTAATTGTTGACTTTAGTCCAGATTTCATTGTGAGTCGTCACAGCGACGGTTGTCTCCGCCTTGTGTGAGACACCACTTTTAGACTCCGTAAATTTTGGCTAAATCAAATGGCGCCGTTGCCGGGGATCAACAGCGAGTAGCTCATTTTTGTTTACTTGTGTTTAGTGTTTACCATAGCTTCATTTCATCTCTCTTACATTTTTGATATATATATTGCTTGAGCTATCTGACCACCCTTTCTTGTCTTCTTGCGAGGGACCGCGGAGTGAGGCGGATCGCTTAGGTGACCCGGAGCATCCATGGGAAGCGGAGCCGGCCTTTCTTTAGCCAGGCCGGCAGGAGAGAGCAAGAGAATTGAGAGAGAGTGATTAGTTTAGTTGCTTTTTATTTTTGTGAGAGAGTGACCTATTAATTTGTAATAATACAGGTACATTGGACTCTTGGACACTACCGGGCCTAATTTCCGGATGTTTGTTCACCCGGGGGCTCACCGTGTTTTTATCGCTTGTCATTTTCCGGTTTTGTTTTCCTTTTTCCTTTCTTTTGTGGACTGAGCCCTTAGATTATAGGTCCTGCTTGATTCGATTAGAATAGGTCCAAACACACTAATTACCTTTGCATGCTCCTATAGTTCGTTGTTGGACTTAGACTAATTAAATAGTTAGCTATTAGCTTTCGATCCACACGCCGCGAGCTCATTCCCGAACAAGCGCTTTCTCCTAACTCAAATGTGTTGAGCAGAGGAGGGGTGAGCCTAGACCGGACACTCGGATTGAGAGTTAGTGGCTAGCTTGTGGTTCTTCACGCTAGCAGTTGCCTATTCTAGGACGATTTCTGTTTTTGCATATCGCCATATAGATTAGGTTTATAAATTCTGCTTTGCATCCCGCATGGAGAGAGCTGGGATTCGCTGTAAGTCTTCTTACTTAGCATGCATCATTTAGGCACAAAGGTGAGATTTCCACCTTGGTGTCGACTTGCACGGCTTTTCCGACTCTATTCTCCCTCTGTTTTTGGAACAAAGTAGGATCAAGAAAATACAAAAACCGTTAGGCGCTTGTTTGAATCTACTCAAAAGAAGCGATAACACCAAAAAAATTAAAAAAAGGACTGCTAAGAAAACTTGACCAAAAATAAAATCGGTAATTGGATTCATTGCTTGGGGAGAGTAACACCCTCACTTCTATTCAGGTTGCATGGGAAGGTCTCCTTCCAAGTGAGGTGAGCGCTTCGTAAGGATTAGAGCCAAAAACCCAACTTGTGGCTGCCTTGTGTATCGCCTGGATTTCCGAAGTATTGGCGCTACTATCGTACGCAGTCGAGTAGGGCTTGGTCGCCATTGGTGACTCACTATTGTGTGAGCGTCGACCTTGTCCGAAGTACCGAGCTTAGGCCACGCCTTCACGTGTGTGTCTGTCTCACCGGCTGCGTCCGAGTAGGATCTTGCACGCTCACGAGTGATTCCGTTACGAGCGAGGTCCGAAGTTTTGGTTTCGCCTATCGGCTTCCTCCCTCTATTTCTTTGGCTGAGTAGGGATCCAGGAAGGGTTACAAGGACCTCAAAAAGCGCAAGTTACAGGTTACACAGGAGGAGGACAAGTACAGGGATACTTTCCCGGCAGTACTCTCTCTCCTTTAGGCGTAGCGTTCTAAGGACTCGTGAAAAGTTAACTTCCTGAAACAAGCTAAAATTGACAAGATAAAAGCCGAACCTTCACGGCTTCACATGTTGAGTTGGTGAACTTACCCCTGCTTTGTGTTTGATTGCTAGATTTGTTTAGGTCAAGATCAAAAACACAGCACAATTGTGCGCGATTTTGTTGCATCTCATTTCATTCCCTTTCTTCTTCTCTTGCATTTTCCCTGCTCTTCCCAAATAATCAAGATGATGGGACGGAGATCTCTTAGGCTGACCTTGTCAGCACCGCTATCCAGCACTCCTCCTCATTCATCTAGGAATACCTCGGAGAGTCCGCTCTCCGAGCCCGAGTTTACATCCACCCTGTTCCCCCTCGACCGCCCTTCCCATTCTCCTTCTCTCAGTCCGATTGTTTCAGAATTCAGTGCATCACAGGGTTCGGCTCATTCGACAGCATCTGAGATGGCCTCTTTTGCTTTTTCAGAAAATCCAGCGATGGGAGACAGAGGCGAGCACCCAGATGACCATGATCACCCTCCATTCATAATTGATCAGGTGGCCATCAACAACTCTTTGTTAGCATCCCTGGAGACCATGCAGAGACAGATCCGTGACCAGGGAACATTCATGGGTGATTTGATGAGAGAAATAGCACAGATGAGAGAGAACCGACTTGGGGGCGGTGGCGGTGGAGGAGGAGGAGGACCAGATGCAGGAGGAGGCGATCCAGACGCTGAGCGACTGCCACAGACCATCATGAGGGAGTTGCACAACCCAGCTGCATCCCTCACTCACCGTTGGATCAGACTTCCACCCATTCACAGAGATTTCGAGCTTCGGCCCCACACTATCCAACTTCTACCCAAGTTCCATGGGTTACCGACCGAAGAGCCGCACCTCCACCTCCAGGAATTCGAGATGATTTGCAGCACTATCCATGATCGGTTGATGACCGACGACACTATACAGATGATCGCCTTTCCATTCTCTTTGGTTGACAGAGCCGCATATTGGCTCAAACACCTTGGGCGATTCGTCGACACATGAGCAGATCTCCGGACCGCGTACCTGAAGAAGTACTACCCTCTCGGCCGGACCAACGCAGCTCGAGCCATGATCATTAACTTCGTCATGATCCCAAATGAACAATTCCATGAAGCCTGGGATCGATTCAGAGAGCTCATCGACCGGTGTCCACATCAAGACATCTCCAAGCCCAATCTCGTGTAGAGTTTCTTCTGTGGGCTGACACCGGAGCTGCAGGGGCTTGTGAACGCCTCTTGCGGTGGGTCTTATTTCTCCAAGGGAGAAGATGACGTCTGGGCTATCAACGAGGGCATGGCAGAAAACTCCACAGTAATGGCCCAAGCCCGAGTCTACACACAGCAGAAGCCCCCGCAAGGAGCGGGATCATTTCAGAGGATCGTACGCATCGATGCCGGTCCCAACTCAGTGTCAGTTGCCGCAGCCCAAGCTGAATCAGCCGCAGCCGACATGGGCATCATTACTGAGAAGCTGGACTGCCTCGAGATCCTCGAGAAGAAACAGATCCAAGGCATGGCCCAGATGGACCAGATTGCCAAGACCATGAGTGATCTGAAGACGCAGATCTTGTGCATTCAGGAGGCACAAACTCAGTCACAACAGCCTCCCAGATCACATGCTGGTCCGAGTAGCAGCAGTTCCAACCAGGCATCTACCTCATACCGCCAGGTGAATCACATTCAGGCAGAGCCGGTTCCCTTGTTGCAGTACTATCCATCTCAACCGCTATCTTCGGACATGCAGATGGTGGTCTATCAGCCAGAGCAGCCACTGGTCGTTCTTCCTCCACCCTCCTTTGAGCAGGAACCATTGATAGAAGTCAATGGGATTTGGTACGACCGGTACCCTCAGCCCGGGATCCGTCGTGATCACCCTGGATTCCGTTGGGGCAATGGTGGATCCTCATCCCAACAGTAGAACCCTGCCCAAGGACAGCAGAACAGCCAGCCACAACAGCAACACCAGCAGCCCCAGTACGCCCATCAACAGCAATATCAGAATGGTCCTCATCCCGCCTATCAGGGACAGTCGTGGAGACAGCGACAGCAGCCTCAGCAATCTTATGCCCAGCCTAACCAGAACTATCCGTACCAGCAACACCAAGGACAGCAGCAACAGCCCCATTTCCAGCAGGGACAACCATCCGGTTCTCAGGGTCCCACTTTTGAGAACCCAGCTCTCGATGATCTTGCCCGCTTGCTATCTGAACAGCGAGCATCTTTTAGGCAAGAAATGGATGAATTCCGGCAGGAAATGAGAGACATCATAAAAGGTAAGGCCGCCATACCCGCTCAGATTGAACCTAACCCGAACAATCTGAAAAGGAAGTCTGAGCAGGTAGAGTCTACAGAGGATACTTCTCCTAGCGATGATTTGAATGATATGTCTTATTCTTTGAATGATGCTGATTTTGTGACTACTAGGAGTGGTAGGATGCCAGCCGGCGGTGCCTCTTCTGAGCGACAACCAGATGCTAAACCAGGAGCGCCAGAGGAGCAGAATAGCGGTGCTGATGCCGCTAATGATGATGTTGAAGACGGTGGTGCTGATGCCACCAATGATGGAGTCCAGGACGACGGTGCTGATGCCGTCATGAAACCAGTTGCAGACGGTGGTGTTGATGCCGCCATTTTGGATGATGACCCAGAGCGCGGTGCTAATGCCGCAAAGACCGGTGCTAGTGGTGGTGCTGAGGCCACCACATCTACTTTTGTTGAGCCACCATCTGTGATGTTGCCACATTTTGTATCTAGAGGCTGTGGGAACAAAAAGAAAAACAAAAATATGAATAAAGGAAAGGTTTCTGTTCAAATTGCGGATCCATATGTGGTGAATGATGATTATTGTATGGATTCTCCTTCTTCACAGGCACATGGACCGATTCCTAGTCCTCCATCTGAGGAGGCCCCTACCATCCCCTTCCCTGAGGGACTCCACCGAGAGAAGGGGAATAAAAGAGAAAATCCCAAAAAAAGAGCAACAGGTAGAGTTCGGCAACCAAATGATTGACAGATTTCACATTCAGCTGACTCTACAGGAAGCACTTGAGCACATCCCCCTCTTCAAGAAGAACCTGAAAGAGAAGACTACCATCCACAGGAAGAGGAGGAATCACAGAGATCAAATCCATGTGCTCACTCAGTCCACTTGTTGTACTATCCAGAACAAGCTGCCAGCCAAGAGACCAGATGCAGGAGCTCCCTATGTCAGATGCGAGATTCAGGAGCAGCAGTTTGATCGTACTCTATTAGACAGCAGCTCTTCAATTAACCTTCTTCCGGCAGCCTTACTCGACCGATTCGAGTTTGATCCTCTTCTTAGGAGCAGGACAGTCCTTCAGTTTGCTGATAGGTCGACTAAGAGGCCGAAGGGGTTATTGAAATACGTGGTCGTTACCATTCAGGGCCTGAAATTCCCTGTGGACTTCGTTGTGTTGGACATGGAGATCCCTGAGTCGGTAACTGATGCCCCCATCATTCTTGGACGTCCATTCTTGGCCACAGCCAAGGCGGTGACCGACCATGATAGTGGGAAGGTATGCTTTCGCGTAGAGGGCGAAACCATACAAATAGAGACGATCGAGGAAACCAGAGCCAGAGAGTTGGCATGCTCAGAGCAATCCAGCGAAGCTGAGCAGATGACAGAGGAGGAGCTAGACATCCACCAGGTTTGTGATTTTGAGTTGACTGATGATGAATCCAACTGGAAAGATCCCGTAGCGCCGACTCTCGCCTTGCCTACAGATTCACTATATCTCAAGCTCATGGCAGTCGAGAGCCGGGAGAGCACACTCCTGGATGAGGATACACATGAAGCTGACAGTGTTGTGATGAGTAGTGCTGATGAATTTCAATCATGCTCATCTTCTTCTGATCCCTCGGATTCAGACATTGACTGGGATGATTTCAATGATTATTTGCCTTGTCTGATTCCTTCCGAGCCGACAACCATGACATGGTGCGAGCCAGTGCAGTTTATAGATGATTCAGCAGGCCGCCCTTCGTCAGAAATTCATGCAGAGCGAGAGTTCTCCCATGCAGACCTGGTAGCATTTACACAGACATATCAGAAGCCAGATCTGCCACCTCCAAGTTGTCCAAAACGGAAACCTCTATCGCAGTCCATGACATACAGATTCCTTGCGGGTGAGCCAGAAATGTACCCAGTCATTATCTCAGCAGATTTGACTGGAGAGCAAGAATCTCGTCTGATGGAGGTTCTTGAAAGAAACCGCAAGGCAATCGGTTGGAGTATAGCTGATCTCCAGGGGCTAATCCCAAAACTTTGCTCTCACCACATCTATCTTGAGGATAACACTAAGCCGTCGCGTGAGTTCCAACGACGGCTAAACCCGAATCTTCGAGACGTGGTCATGAAAGAAATTTCAAGGTGGTGGAGCGCCGATTTCATCTATCCTATCTCCGACTCCAAATGGGTAAGTCCGCTACATGTGGTACCCAAGAAGGCGGGTATCACTACAGTTGTCAACGAGTCGGGAGAGGAGATCGCTACCAGAGTACCAACTTCTTCGAGGGTCTGTGTGGACTACAGATGATTGAATGAGGCCACAAAGAAGGATCACTTCCCGCTACCCTTCATTGGTCAGATTATCGAGCGGTTAGCTGGGAAGAGTCATTATTGTTTCCTTGACGGGTACTCTGGATATAATCAAGTGGCCATTGCCCCGAAGACCAGGAGAAAACGACATTCACCTGTCCGTTTGGGACATATGCTTTCAGACGGATGCCCTTTGGTCTATGTAACGCTCCGGCGACATTCCAAAGGTGCATGTTGTCCATCTTCTCGGACATGGTGGGTGACTGTTTAGAGGTCTTCATGGATGACTTCTCGGTCTATGGCGACGGGTTTGACGCTTGTCTTGACTGCCTAGACCGTGTTCTCAAGCGCTGCATTGAGGTCAATCTTGTCTTATCCTGGGAGAAGAGTCATTTCATGATGACTCAAGGGACGGTCCTTGGTCATATCGTCTCCAACAGGGGCATGGAGGCCGATCCAGCTAAGGCAGATATCATCAGAAAACTCAATCCACCGTCCAACCTGCGTCAGTTACGGTCTTTTCTGGGGCATGTCGGTTTCTACCGACGGTTCATTCAGGACTTCAATCGAATTGCCCGACCGCTCACTTACTTGCTGACAAAAGACACCGAGTTTATTGTCAATGATAAGTGTCTTGAATCTTTTGAAACTCTCAAAAATATGGTTGTTTCAGCTCCTGTCCTTCAGCCACCCGATTGGTCTCTCCCATTCGAGATCATGACGGATGCTTCAGATTTTGCCGTTGGGGCTGTGCTTGGACAGAGGAGGGATGGTTTACCTTTTGCCATTCACTACGCCAGCCGGACTTTGGATGCCGCTCAGCAGAATTACACTGTGACTGAGAAAGAGATGCTGGCCGTAGTTTTTGCTCTTGATAAGTATCGATCTTACATTCTTGGATCTAGAGTAACCATCTACACTGATCATACCGCCATCCGGTACTTAATGGCTAAGAAGGATGCCAAAGCACGTCTCACCAGATGGATCCTTCTACTCCAGGAATTTGATATTGAGATTAAGGACAAGCCTGGAGTCAAGAATGTGGTGGCGGATCATCTCTCCATATTGGAGAATCTTGAGGAATCTGAGCCCAGCGCACCTATCACAGAGACATTTCTGAATGAGGCGATCTTGGCTATCGCCTCGCTCCCGTGGTACGCTGACATTGTGAACTATCTTGTTGCCAAGACGGTTCCACAAGGTTGGCCCAGGCAGAAACTCGAGACCTTCCTGGCGAAGGCCAAGTTTTATCATTGGGAGGATCCCGTCCTTTATCATGAAGGAGGGGACAATATCTGGAGGAGGTGCATTCCTCAAGAAGAGCATCATAGCGTCCTCACATACTGCCACAAGCTTGAGGCAGGAGGACATCATTCTGGAAAAAGGACAGCACAAAAGGTGCTTCAATCCGGCCTATGGTGGCCTACTCTCTTCAAGGACTCTGATGAGTTCGTGAAGAGATGTACTGAATGTCAGAAAATGGGAACCTGCGGACAGAGAGACATGATGCCCATGCAACCCATTAACTTTTGTGAGGTTTTTGATGCATGGGGGATTGATTTCATGGGCCCATTTCCTAAGAGTCAGGGATTCGAGCATATTTTGCTCGCTGTGGATTATGTCAGCCGATGGGTTGAGGCCATCTCTGCCAGAGCCGCAGATGCTAAAACCGTTTGCAAATTTTTGAGGAAAATATCATTTCACGGTTCGGGGTACCTAGAGTCTTGATTTCAGACGGGGGGTCTCACTTCATCAATGACAAGGTTAGGGCCCTTGCAAACGAGTTTGCCATTGACCATCAGGTTGCCACTCCATATCACCCTCAGACTAATGGTCTTGCCGAAGTATCGAATCGGAAGATAAAGACAATCTTGCAGAAAGTTGTCCGCCCAGACCGAAAGGATTGGTCACAGCTGTTGGACTCGGTTTTGTGGGCTTATCGGACTTCTTTCAAGAATCCATTGGGGACATCTCCCTTTCGTCTCGTCTATGGCAAGCCGTGCCATTTGCCAGTGGAGATCAAGCACAAATCTTTTTGGGCAGTCACCGCGTTGCTTTTGGATCCCGAGAGTATAGGAGACCAGAGAAGAGCAGAATTGGCAGCCCTGGAAGAATTGAGAGATACAGCCTTTTCCAACAGCCTACAGTACAAGGAAAAAGTAAAGACATGGCACGATTCGCATATCAGCCATAAACAGTTTGAGCCGGATCAGAGAGTATGGTTGTTTGATTCCAGGCTGAAATTATTCCCAGGGAAGTTGCAGAGCAAGTGGAAAGGTCCGTATGTGGTCAGGAAGGTACATGACAATGGCAGCATCGACATATCCGAACCGTCATCTTCCTCTACCTTCCGAGTCAATGGTCAACGACTGAAATTATATCTAGATCATGATCCGCCGACCATTGACGTTGCCCCCATTCTTCTGGTATGAGATGTACTCTTTGACTCACATCATCTGCATCTCATACATGGTGATCAATTCCATCTTCCGCTGTACAGATCCATCTGTTCATATCACTTTCATCTGTTAATTTATTTTCTTCTTTTCTTCTTTTCTTCCTTTCCATTTCTATTTTCTGTATCTATCAAAAAGGTGTCGCCCTTGTAGACAGTTTTCTATACTTAGGACGTACTTTGTCCTAAGTATAGGGGGGTGTGCACCCCGAGTTATGTCATTCTTTTCGATCCTCTCCATTGTCTCCTCTTCTTGTCTATACTTAGGGATATTTTACCCTAAGTATAGGGGGAGACAATCTGAGTACGATCTGTTCATTCCCGCCCTTGTTGACCCTCACTGCGTTGTGTACAGTCTGCTATACTTAGGATTAGTTGATCCTAAGTATAGGGGGGACGGTCAACTTCTCATTCATTGATTCACTCATTCTTTAGAATTGCCTATACTTAGTACGAGTTATGTCTTCTCTTTTCTCTCCGATCTATGAGGACATAGCTCAAGCTAAGTATAGGGGGGTCGTATATACTGTGTATATACTTTAGCCATAACTCGTACTTTCGTATTTTCCTAATAATATGGCTAAAAATTCTTTAAAATTCATTAAAAATCTTTAATAAAAAGATGTGGTTATTCCTCAAATTCTTTTTGTATTTACTGATTACTAAATCAGGTGAAAATGTTTTTTTTTGCAAAATGTTTGAAAAATAGTTTAAAATCTTTGTGAACATCTATTGAAAACTATTTTGGAAATATTTTGTTACATGTTTTCAACCTGTGTAAAATGTATGGATTGCAAAATTTCTTTTCTTTGTGTGAAATAAAATGTTTGAAAAATGATTTGCAAATGGTTTGAAAAATGGTTGCAAAATATTTGAAAAATCTATATATACTGTTTTGAAAGCCTTTGCAAAATGATTTTCAAATGTGTGTACATGTTTGCAAAAATATTTGTAAAAATTATTTTGGACTATAGTTTTCAAAAATTGTGTGAAAAGCTTGTGTCAAATAAGTTTGAGGAATATATACATCACACCAAAACCCATTGTATATTTATACTTATAAAATTGACCACTTACCATGTAAATTCTTAAAATCCACTTCTTGTATATATAAGAAGCACTCCCGTGTACATATTTTTAACCTAGTTTTCAGCCAAACATTTTTGTTGTCAAAAATCCCAAAAACATTTGCAAAATTAAAATCCAAAAATATTTGAAAAATCTTTTTGAAAAATCTTTTTGAAAAATACAAAAAATGCATCTGCATATGCATGCATCATATTTCCAAAAATCCATAAAAAGTTCAAAATCTTTGAAAATTGCATCACAAAAATATTTTCTGCATTACATTGCATAGCATTCGCATTTTTCAGATTGAGTTTGATAGTTGAACAAGTCTAAGTAAAATCTGAAGATTGGAGCTTGATTGGACCTTAAAACCTACCTAACAACAGGAACCTTATAGGAACTGGGTTTGAGGTACTTCAGGTCTAGTTGACTTAATTCTTTGAGGATCACGAGACTTGGTTCAATGGATACTTGACTGCCTAAGTAGAGTATTTCGGAGCACACGCACGACTCTTGTTGATAATGACCTAACTTGGACACCTGCACCTTTCACATGGCTCAACTCAGTTGGAGAGGTGAGGGGATTGGATTTGCCGGTATGAGACACACACAAGTGGAAACATTTGTCCTCCTCTAGGGAGGGAAGTGCACCCCAACCCGTCCAGTGATTAGGAAGTCTAAAGACAGGAGGTTGTGTGTTGCGATAAAGCTTCAAAAGAGGGATAGTCTACTGGCTCAAGAGGAAAAACTCCTTATGTAAATGCTGTTGTATATAGTATTCAAAAAAAAAGTTCAGGCATGTACAAAAATAAAAAAAGCCTGCAAATATGTACAAAGTCAATAAGCAAGCTTGAGTTCCAAAGTCAAATATTTGATCCTGCAGCAGGATGACTTGACTACACTAGTCTTGCATCCCAGGATAGGTAGCTACACTGGCTACCGTCCATTCTTCTCTTCACCCCCTCCTCTTGTGCGGGTTGCCACTTGAACTTAGAAGGGAATACCCCGCTCCTCGAGGATGGAGTTGCTGGATTGGGGAATCATTGGGTTGTCATACTGGAGAAGTCAGTCTCTTTGTCATTCTAGTTGGGGAGAGCCACCATCACTTACACTATTCGAGTCAGATTCATAGTCGTAAGAGTTTGCGTATGAATTGAGATATTTCTGACCTGGCTATTGAGGAGACTTGGACAGAGTTTTGGGATTCTCAAGGACTGTTATATTTCAAACACGGTTCTCACTAAGGTTCCGCCCGCACTAAAATTCCAAAGGTCCCACTTAAGCTCCAAACTTTGATCTTGCGAAGACAAGTTTGATAATCAAATAAAATCCACATTTCTTCTTTTTCTTTTCTTTCTGTTTCTTTTGTTTGCACTTATTGCATAAGTGTTTGCTAGGGACTAGCAAAGGTAAAGTATAGGGGGATGATCAATCCACATTTCATCATCTTTATTCTATCATTTTGGCACTAAAAACCCTAGCAAATTCCGGTAAATAACCTTAAAATCATTATCTTAGCATTCATGCATGTGCATTCATATACTGTATAAAATGCTGTAATTAAAGCCAAAATTATAGAATAAATAAAGAAAAAAATAAAATAAAATATTGTAAATATTTTATGACCCAAAACCCCCGAGACCTAGGCATCTTGATGAATAGGTCAACAAGGAATAAAGTAGGGGGAGATAAGGTCAGAAATACAGAGAAAATACCTATACATTCTATTCATTCTTTATTCATTTTGGGACCTATTTTTGGTTCCACTTTTTATACATCAAATAAAGAAACTTTGTACATGAAAGTTGTAGATAATTTTATAAATAAAAATACAAAATTGATTTCACAGAAAAATAATGTACAGATAAAAAGTTATGGTCTGAATAAAAATCCAGAATCCCAACTTCCCAGACTCGTATCTCACAACTGCATAAAATATTTTACATCAAATAAAGAAACTTTGTACAATATTTTTGCGGGAGGCCACTACGTTCTATTCTAACTGTTCTTGAGGTTTGTAGTGCAGCTGACAACTCGGTCTTCTTCTCCATTTTTTCTCCGACGACCGACGCGATCTTTGGGCCTCCGACGGGGCCAGTGGGTTGATACCTTTATCCCTCGAGCTCGCCCGCGATGGTGCTCCTCTGAAGAAGGCTGAAGGCAGTGGTTCTCCATCGACTAAATTGTAAATATTTTATGCATTTACTACAAAGTTTTGCGGGACGGTGAAAGATCGAGGGCTGACGGAGTCTGAGCAAAATAGTTGTCGAGTCGTCATCTTCGATGTCAAGAGAGTGATCGAGAGGCACAAACTTTCTTTATTTGATGTACAAAGGTAAAGTATAGTGATCGAGGCAGTGGGGGCCAGTATTTTTGCGGGACGGTGAAAGATCGAGGGCTGACGGAGTCTGAGCAAAATAGTTGTCGAGTCGTCATCTTCGATGTCAAGAGAGTGATCGAGAGAGCATAATTATTGATTCAAGAGAGATGGGAAATGCATAAAAGTTGTGGTAACTTATGCCCCGCCCCGCAAACAAAAACAAAGCAAACCCCGTTTTCACCAACACAACCCGATGATGACCATAAGAGTTCTGTCGTTTATCTTATTGGTTTTAGGATTCTATTAGCATACAAGTAAATTTTCGGATTAACGTGAGCTGATAGGTGCCCGAAGTTTCTCCGCAATACTATCCCAAGTCCTTACAGAAAACCACTTGCTCTCAGCCAGTATGCGGGTAAGTACAGACCTTTTTCAGCTACCTGTCTTACTTGAGGACGGAGCCTTACGTAGTGTCCTCTAAACCCCCCTTTCTACTAAGTAAACTCGGACCGTTTCTGGCTGTCTGAGCATACCCACTGAAAGGTAGTGATTAGGTGTATAGACTAAGTAGTATTTCGAAAGAAATACGGGTTTTGGTTCTATCCTTAAGGGTCGTCTCTCACTCGCGAACTCTGAGAAGTACCTATGCATGGACTACTCTCTCAAATCAATTGATCCTTACATTTGTTTTAGGTCAGATACTTAAGCAGTCCTGATTTTATTTTTGGTTTTATATTTTTTTAGTTTTTTTCATATAATTGTCTAATGAATGTCTTTTATTTTTTAGAAATCCTAAAATCATGCACCTATGTTGTGAGTCCTAAGACTAACTACGAAAGCACAATCAGATAGGAAAAGAAAACAAAAACTCCTAAGAAAGCACCTAGCCTCGTGAAAAGCCACGGAAAATCGGTGATGCAAGAAAAACTGCGGTGGGTGACCTAATCCCCTGAATGCATGGCACTCAGTGAATCAGACCCTGAGAAAAAGGGGAGGGGAGGTACAAGTTGGGATGTCCTTATGGGGCCCCTTTCTTAAAAAACAAAAACATGGGCAAGTGCCCTTTCTTTTTTTCTTTTTTACAAGATTAGAAGAAGAAAATACAACACGGATCCTAACTAATCCTGCCATCAGCAACAGAAAATCTTGGTCTCTGCACTTTCAACTATTTCGGCTTCTGAGGAAGCCGGCTGAACCTGCAGGCCCTGTAAAGAGTAGTTAAGAAAGAACAAAAAATTACTCAAGAAACCATAAACAAAAATTTCAAAGAAACATGAAAAACTGTGAAAACCAAAGAAAAAGTCATAAATAAAAAACTGAAAGAAAACAAAAATTGTAAAATCAAGAATATGATAGAAACTCGGTTCAAAAATTGTTGTAGAAATAACACCTCCCTGGCAATGACGCCATTTTGATAACACACTTCCAACTAGTGGTTTATAATATGTCAGTTGTAGAGAGAAAACCGTAGAGAGGGAACCACGTTGAATCAAACAAAATTTACGATAAAATAGGAGAGAGATAAAGAAAATCATATTTTATCGTACACTACTATTTTTACCAGGTGAGTGTGCCTGGGTCGAACTCAAGGAGGCAGAATATTTAAACTACAATTTTTGAAACAAGGAATGAATTCCAAGAAAATCCTCTTTTATTCTTGATTTTACCAAAAAAAGAAATTAAAAAGAAATACGGCTCAAAACTAACTCAAAAACATGAAATTCAAAACAACAAAACGAAGCGACGAAAAATACGGGAAAAATACTCAAAAAATGTCTTGGGTAGTTATCAAGCTACCCTAGAAAAATCTCGAAAAAATATGAAAAAATCGAGGTTCAATCAGCCCCTACAAGCCAAGGGCATAACTACGAAGCAAAGTTGTAGTTTTTATTACAATAAGGTCCCTATGGGGACTGAAATGAGAAGAAAACTAAAAGAATTGCATTTAGGACAGTGTGCAGGGACCTAAATGCAATTTCTTGAAACTTTGGAGGTGGCTTTAAAATTCTGGAACTTGCTGGAGTAAGTACGCAGTTTTTCTACTGTTTCACAGTGGACGGCTATTATTAGAAAGCGGCGTTCGATCAATACCATCGATGAAGGGACACGTGTCGCACACTTGTCCGTTCTGGTCTATTCTAACTGTTCTTGAGGTTTGTAGTGCAGCTGACAACTCGGTCTTCTTCTCCATTTTTTCTCCGACGACCGACACGATCTTTGGGCCTCCGGCGGGGCCAGTGGGGTGATACCTTTATCCCTCGAGCTCGCCCGCGATGGTGCTCCTCTGAAGAAGGCTGAAGGCAGTGGTTCTCCATCGACTAAATTGGTGGTCCGACAATCCTGGAACTGATGATAAGGTTGATACACCTTCTTCGATTATGGATTTCGTGCAGATTGAAAGCTCCATATGTCTTGAATTCGCTCCAGATGAAATCTAATCCTGCAAGGAATGATTGTATATGCTCGATTTGCGAAGAAATCAGCCAAATGGTTAAGAATTGCAAGATCAAATATGGCAATTCCAGACTTAATGTAGAATGGCATGAAAAATTGGCTAAATAGCGAAGAATCGAGATGTCAATTGGTTGATTCAAAATAAAGAGGAAAGATGAATTGGATTGGCGTCTAAGAAGGTTGATTAGTGAACTTAATCACACAATTATCTATCATAATCAAGGCATGAAAATCAAGAAACAAAATACCAAAGGTGGAGGAGTATATCTGTGAAGAGGGGTGTATTTACCTCAGTTAGCTGCTCGACGGTCGATCTTCCCAGAGCTTGACACGGTGCTGGGAGGCGATGCAAGGTGAGGTTGCACATTGGAGCTTCTCCTCCGACGAACGTCTTCCACGCAATGTGGCTGAAAGGCGATGTCACCACCGGAGTCGGCCGGCACAAGGCTTGGAAGGAGAGGAGTCAGTTCTGGAACTTGGAGTTTCAGGTAGTTGGGGAAGACTAAGTTGGTTGGCCAAATTCATGAGCTTTTATAGATGAAATGGCGAAGCTCTAAGGTGGTTCTAATGGATGGCGTGTATGAAGGTGGTTAGGGGAAGAGAATTAAAGGTTAAGATCGAACTAGGAAGTTAGAGATTGAGTTGGAGAATTCGTTAAAGAAGTCCGGTTTGAACAGAAGCTACACCTGCTTCTTGGAGAAGAAGAGCCACGTGCTGACACGTGTCAACACCTGGTTGGCCAGATAAATAAAATACTTATAAATTATGTAATAAATAATAAATGACATTATTTTAGATAGGTATACAAATGAAAAATATAGATAATTAAATTATCTAAATTATGGTATAATAAATTTTTGTAAATAATAAATATTATTCGAAATATAAATATTATACTAATAAATAAGTATACATAATACTTAATAAATAGGTATTGAATTTTTAACCTTGATAAATAACTAATTATTTATTAATTTTATAATTTCTTAAATATTAGAATAATAAATAATACCTTTGTAAATTTTTGTGAATTTTAATAATTTAATTTAGATATATTAATAAATACAAGTATAAGTCATATATTTCAATTTCATCTATAATTAGGGTTTTGGAATTTTTTAAAATAATAAATAAGCTCTAAATATTCCAAAATAAATCTTGATGAAAATACATGATCATGAAAATAATTAAAAATTATAAAATTAATAAAACTATAAATAATGTGTTCTAAATAAAATAAATAACCCAGAAACCCTATTGTCATTAGGTCCCAAAACCGACTTTTTGCCAACGGACTCCGATTTCAATGAAATCACCTCTATTAATTAGATAATATTATTTTATGATCTTTAAATGTGAGTAGAGTGAAATTGGAGTTCGTATGAGGAAGTTTTGATGTTTGGAGGTTGAGAATTTGACAAGTTAAAAGTTGGATTTCTTGGCATATATACAAGATAATATTTTTAATTATTTTTATTTTTTATATACATTTTTAGAAATAATTAGGAAAAGAATTTGGTGAAAATTTTGTTCATATGAATTAATTAAAAATCAATGAAGACTTGATAATTATTTGATAAATAGTGAATAATGTGTGAAGTGTAATTTAATTATTTTTTTATGATTTTCTTCCCTTATCTCCCCCTACTTGTTGGTTTGTCAACCAATCCATGCTGACTTGATCTCGGGGGTGAGATTATATAAATATATCTTACAGCTATATTTATATTTTCTGGGTCATATTGTACATATATACATATCTAAAATCTGCCTTCTTTTCTTTTCTTTATTTTTTTATTCTTTATTTATCTACATGTTTTTTATGCATAAAAGTGCATTTTTATTGATGAATATGATTTTGATAAAATATGGAAATTAGTGAATATTTACATGTATTTGTTAAGGGTTTTAAGACAAAATGCAATAGAAATGTTAATGAATCATGGAGTAATCACCAGACAGGAGATAGATCTTCCAAAGAAAAAGGCTTTTTTTGAGTAAGCCAATTCATTAGGGACCCTGCAGATCCATCTTTTCCTATTAAAAGATCAACCCTTTTTCTCTGTGTTTTCACGTCAAGAATTCTTTACAGATGAAGTTATGTCAATGGGTATTACTCCCAAACAAATCCTCCCACATATACATAAACATTGGTTTATCAAGAATACGCAAGAAATGCACTTCGAATTGCTAATTCATCACCAAATGTGGCTTAGAACCAATAGCTCATTATATGATGGGTCTTTCCATTCTAATACTCTATCTGAGAGATATCAGTATTAATCAAATTTGTTCCTATCTAACGCAATGCTATTGGATCAAATGAGAAATACATTGTTGAGAAAGAAATGGATTTTCCTTGATGAAATGAAGCATTTGATTCACGTAATAGGAGAAAGATTTCCCATTCCTTGGAAAGATATGTGGAACATAATTGACTGGGTGGTAGATTCGTGGAAACACTTATTTATTTCATATTTTGGACCTTAGCTCCATGGAACAATATACTACAGTTGAAACATGGAAGAATTGAAATCTTAGATCAAAACACTATGATGAACTGCCTAAACGAGAATTCTTAAACGACAAATAACCAGAGCCTATTACTCACTATATCAAACAATTTCCATTAATGAAACCATGTAAATCCATCGTAGAATAATTAATATGTGTGTCTGATGAAATGGTTGTTATTATCTGCTCCAATAACGAATAATCGGTTTAATTGGATAATTAAAGAAAATACATACACCTTTCTCTTCATCTCAGGTGGATGGATCCTCTCAATTAAGGATCCCCCATATGGATAATACACATTCCAGTTGACCAAGCCTAATTCTAATTGTTTTGTTCCGAATCAAAGATATCTACGGGGGCCGGTACGATCAATTCAGATATTCACGACCAAGAGATATTGGATTCTCTTTCGGATAGGCCCTGAAAGGGGAAGGAAGGCTGGAATGCCAACATACATCTGTCTACTCTCTAATTCACCCGACCCAATAGTACCTATTTTGTGAACGTCCAAAGCCAAAGTCACTGAGTGGACAAGTTGCTAATCCCTAAAACGATCTATGTAATGTACTTTATCTGTTGGGTTACAGCTGGGCATTTTCCCAGAGGTTTGTATCGATCTACCTTTGTATGATTCAATAGGAATCATATACTCAGGGGTGGATGCAGGGTGGACAATTTCAAAACGGACACCTCATTCATTAGATAGAGAAGATGGCCATGATTTCATGATATGTTGTCGAACCTATTCCAATTCCAACAGCTAGGACTCGGATCGTGAGGATTGCCGGAGTACTTCGTATCAACAGATACATAGTTATCAATATCGATTATATCCGATATCTATTATTGAATTGCTCATTCAATGATCATTTGCCATTTTATGCCTTGAAGAGGACTCGAACCTCAACACTCTTTAGCACGAGATTTTGAGTCTCGCGTGTGAAATGCCCTGCCTCGACGGGAGCGCATCTCAACACCCATTCACATTATTACCCAACAACAGTACATACAACCTGCATGATATACCATTCATACAAAAAGAATTATAGGAAAAATCAAACATCCATTGATAACTAGATGTCCACAGAAGGATAACAAGAAAACCTCCGAGTCTCTTTATTACATCATAATAGATGAAACAAAGGAAAATAAAACAACTACAGCACTAAACCTCAACCTCAACAATGTCCTACCGATGCACCACCGCAAATACCAGCCTCTGTCCCCTGTTCTGCACTTTCTGTTGGATTTCCAAAGAATGAAACTTATGAGTCAACTAACCCAGTAAGGATAAGGTAAATTATAAATCAAGAGATTATAGGTAGGTAATGCAAATGCAGTAACTGAACAAGTTTAGGTGAGAACAAATTCAAAGCATATAGCAATATACAATCACTTATAATTTAGGCCTTTAACACATATGCAATAAAAACCGATTCTTTGACACATCTTAATCCATATTTTTATTTACTTATCCCGGACTTGTTCGTTAAAGGAGAAAGCCTACACTAGGAATGAAGTCTGCAACACTCCATTCATAGTGCAACCTGAAAACCGTGCACAAACGCGATCCTTCAGCTTGTCTAGTTGGTAGTACTCTAACACCCGTGACAGGGAGCATATAGCTCGAAGAGTCGTAACTCCGTCAATCGAGTCTGCCGGAGGAGTCTTGCTCGCTCCAAAACAAGTACCACAAAATGGATTTGTACGGTGCGATGCACGCGTGCATCCACCTCAATACCACCAGAGTAGCTACCACCACCCCACTCAATGGTACCCCTCGAGTGGGGATGACTCACTGTCGGCTCAGCTGGACTACAAGAGTGTGCACCCATCTTGTAGTTATTAATCCTTTTTTCTGCCACATACATTATTCCACCATGAATGAAACCAATCTAACACAGGACTAAATTATAAATTGGAATATCAAACTACGATCATCATCCATGCTATTAAGGCTTGATCCAAGGCTTACTCGAAAGTATCTTATGCCGACTTAGCATATTTCATTTCTTGTATTTGGAACAATTAACAATAATCACCTTGTACGTTATACGTGCTAAGCACAACCCATTGTGGTACCCATTACTATTTGTTCATTGAGTGAGACATCCTCCTCAATAATGCAAATTGTTTATCTATAAGAACGAGGTTATATCAATAATGAGAGGAGTTGAGAATTAAAAAAAATCATTAGACGAGTGTTTATTTGTACATATTGTACCACCGATTATAGGACATTATTAATATATACTTAACAAAAAAACATGCTTTTAAAAAAAGAAAAAGAAGTATCCAATATCTTTGCAGTATAATGTCATGTATCTATATACAAGATTTGTAGAATCAGAAATGATAAAATACTATGATTTCCGATACCAAACCTTCCTAATCAAAGTCTAAGAACAACTAACTTTCAATTGGCAATAGGAACTTGCACCTTAAGATTGGAATGTCATGAAATAAACAAAGTTCGCATACATGGATAGAATAGATGATGTTCTCATACGTTTAAAGTGACACATTAATGTTTTGTATGTAGTTTCCATTATAAGAGATCATAACCATTACTGGCACTTATTATGTAATTATGGAAATACATAATTATATAGAACTCCAACCTAACTCATCCTCCAAATCCGTTACAAATGACAAGCTAAAAGTAGAGTCTATGAACTGTAATCCCAAGGATGTGCACAGCCATGACACGTTCAATGTATTCACGGTCATATTATTAGGTCTTTATTTCAAAGTGTGAAGATAATGCAGTATTTGGATGGCCTACTGCGTGGAAACAAGCATACTATTTCTTTTGGTATAATTAATCGATACATCCAAAAGATATTTAGGTCGATACATTCTTAAACCATCATGATTTCAATTAAAGTAATGGCTAATGAAAGTGGGGAGGTAACCCTGTAATCCTTGATAATGGGATAATGATCGCATGATAAAAAGATCTCATCCCAAAGTAAGTTTGATTCAAACATAGGAGATTTTGTTGATTGACGATCGACCAAAAAAAAGATCAAACTTTACTATGAGGACAGTCTCATACATCACCAACTCTTCTGTCAAGTCATTCTAACTACACTTGTGTGATGGAGGTTGAGACAAATCTCTCAAAATTTATTTAGTGTTGATTGGTTTCACGTGACATTTAACCACAATAGAACATTTGATCAAGACAGAAATACTGCGTGATGTTATGATTTCAATTCCAAGTATTGATTTTAACCTAATTTAATGTAAGATCAACAAGAACAGATATAAGTAAATATCCAAGACATGCCAACAGCAAGAGGAGATCCTTGGGGTGGGATCAAAATCAGAATATCATCCCCCATAAACCACATTCTCCATCACCACAATATATGCGAAGGAGAAAGGGAGAAAATCGAGGAATCCGTTACCTATACTCGTGCACAACTTTGATCCACGTGCTCGATCACCCGATCATGAATCCGATGAGAGGTTTGCCTCTCCCTTGCGATGGCCCTCCTCGTCTTCTTCTTGTCGCGAAGCAATGTGGATTCAAAAGCTTTTGATAATGGTGGTAGCACTGATCTCTCCTTGATTCTCTAAAGAAGGAGAGGGGAATGGATAAGAGAATGACTTGTGGAGGAAGAAAAGGATGGATTAGGCTTTGGAAAGATGTGGGAATGAGGGAAGATGAAGGATGGGGGTCTTAATATAGGTTAGGACTAAAACCCTAGTTTTAAAATCCCTAAAATAGCCTTAATTCGTGATTAACTTATCCAATCCCGTAACCATTAATCCCCTTAATATCCATGACCCATCTTCACCAAAACATGCATATATCCCACATCCAAACTCGGAATTATGCGTTTTGGACTCGTTGGAAAGCTTGCGATGAGACACGTCTTTTGAGTATAATATTGAATAGGTTTTAAGAATTCGTAAAAATCGAAAAAAAGGTGGGGTGTTACATCATAACAACCTTAAATTAGTCTCGTCCCCGAGACATAGGATGCAAAAGTGAAACATAACAACCTTAAAAAGGTTGGACCCTATCGAGCGAAAGATAACAACCAAAAAAAGTATAGATTTTAGATTACCTTCAAAAAGGTATGGACAGTCACGCCCCATATCCGCCTCGGGTTCCCATGTGGCCTCCTCAGAGTTGTGTCGTTGCCAAAGGACCTTCACTAAAGGTGTCTCCTTATGCCTCAACTTCTTCACTGAACGATCAATGATCCGGACTGGTTCCTCCAAACAACTCAGCTCAGTATCCACATGAAGATAATCATAATTAATCACATGTGATGGATCATGCACATATTTTCTCAAGTTGGAGATATGAAAAACATCATGCACATCAGCAAGGTGAGGAGGAAGTGCAATCTTTTATACAACTTTACCAATCCTTTCGAGAATCTCAAAAGGTCCGACAAATCGTGGTGCTAATTTTCCCTTCACTCCAAACCGCTGAACTCCCTCCATGGGAAAAACTCTCAAGAAGACAAAATCTCCAACCTCAAAACTTAAATCTGTGCTTTGTCTATCGCTATAGATCTTTTGCCTACTCTGTGCAGTAAGCAATTTCTCCCGAGCTATCCTGATTGCCTTAGCAGTCTCCTCCAAGTACTCTACTTTATGTAAAAGGTTATGTCCAACCTCCGGCCAACTCAGAGGTGTAGAACACCGCCTTCCGTACAGCGCTTCAAAAGGATCCATGCCTATGCTGGCATGGTAACTATTATTGTATGTAAACTCTGCTAATGGCAGATGGTTCTTCCACGACCCTTTCCACTCCAGCACATGCTCGAAGAAGATCCTCTAGTGTATGAATCGTCCTCTCAGATTGTATCTATGGATGGTAAGAAGAACTAAGGCATAGTTGCACTTCTAAAGAACTCGTGAATTCTCTCCAGTAGTGAGAGGTGAACCTTGGATCACGATCAGATACAATCTGCTCCGGTAACCCATGAAGTCTGACAATCTCCTTAATAAAGATCACTGCAAGCTATAAGGGAGTGCATGCCATACTCACGGGCATGAAATGTGATGACTTAGTAAGCCTATCACCTACGACCTAGATGGCATCATGACTACCAGTGGTCTTAGGAAGTCCCGTCACAAAGTCCATAGATATACCCCCCCACTTCCACTCAGGAATAGGAAGGGATTGCAAAAGTCCAGGTGGCCTCTTATGCTCAGTCTTAATTTGTTGACATGTAAAGCATTTTTCCACAAACTTGGCCACATCCCTTCTCATTTGCTTCCACTAGAAGTTCTTTTTCAAATCCTTATACATCTTGGTACCACCAGGATGTATCGACAAACGTGAACTATATGCCTCACGCATGATCTCTTCCCTCAATTGTACATCTGCTGGGACACACAATCGATTCACATTTCGTAGCACTCCATCTTGATAAGAAAAGCCAACTAAGATTCCTGCAATATCCTTCTCTTTGAGTCTCTGCATACTACGGTCTTCATGTTGTCCCTGGATGATTTGCTCAACTAACTCTGGACGTGAAGGGGATGAAACTATGACTGTTTCTCTACTACTCTGAAATGGATGACAATCACTGAAGGCTGCAAGAAGATCCCATGCTTTAAGCTGTGGATGGGATTCACTTGAATGAGGCCTACAACTAAGGGCATCAGCGACAACATTCTCCTTACCAGGATGGTAAGAGATGGTGCACTCGTAATCCTTTAAAAGCTCCTACCATCTCCTTTGCCTCATATTAAGTTCCTTATGATCAAAAAGATGCTTGAGACTCTCGTGATCTGTGAAGATTTCGAATACAACATAAAGATAATGTCTCCACATTTTAAGGGCAAAGACAACTGCTGCCAGTTACATATCATGGGTTGGGTAATTTTTCTCATGTGGCTTCAACTGTCAAGATCCATATGCAACAACCTTACCATGTTGCATCAAAACCGCACCCCGACCCTCCTTTGATGCATCAATGTAAACTGTGAATCAGTCTGGGCCCGATGGAATTGGCAAGATGGGAGTTGTAGTGAGCCTTTCCTTCAGTGTCTGGAAGCTATTCTCACACTCTTCTAACAAAGCATGTGGCATCTCCTTCTTGGTCAATTGGGTGGAGGGAAGGGCAATCTGAGAAAAGCCCTTCACAAACCATCTGTAATAACCTGCTAAGCCAAGAAAGCTTCGGATCTCAGATACATTCTTCGGTCGTTCCCAACTAAGGATTGCTTTGATTTTTGTAGGATCCACTAACACTCCTTCACCTGAGATAACATGGCCTAAGAATGATACTTCTTGAAGCCAAAACTCACACTTACTAAACATCGCATATAGTTTGTGCATCCGTAAGGTCTCCAGCATCGTCTGTAAGTGAGTGTGATGTTCCTTCTCATCTCGAGAGTATATAAGCACATCGTCAATGAAAACCACAACAAAGATGTCAAGGAACGACTGAAACACCCGATTCATCATGTCCATGAATGCTGCTGGGCATTTGTCAAGCCAAAGGGCATCACAAAGAACTCATAGTGACCATATCTAGTTCTGAATGCGGACTTAGGTATATCCATATCCCGAATACGTAGTTGGTGATAACCAGAGCGTAGATCAATCTTGGAGTAGATTGATGAGCCTTGTAGCTGATCAAATAGATCGTCAATGCGCGAGAAAGGGTAACGATTCTTGATTGTTACTTTATTCAACTGCTGATAATCTATACACATGCGCATAGATCCATCCTTCTTCTTAACAAAAAGGACAGGTGCTCCCCATGGATATGTACTATGGCGTATGAAACCCTTCTCCAGCAGTTCTTGTAACTGCACCTTGAGTTCCTTCAGTTCAGCTGGTGCCATCCTGTATGGTGCCCTAGATATTGGCTGAGTTCCCGGAATGATAGAAATCTCAAACTCCACCTCACGAGATGGGGGAAGCCTAGGCAAATATGCAGGAAATACATTCGAAAATTTCTTTATTATTTCAACATCTTCTATTCCTTCCATAAGGGTTTGATTCCCAATGATATGAGCAATAAATCCTTCGTACCCTTGAGATAGCAGGCAATGAGCTTGCAATGCTGATATAAAGGTTACGCCTCTCGACGAGGTGCTCCCATCAACTACAAATTCTTGTAGCTCAAGAATCCTGAAAATAATATGTTCCTGGAAACAGTCTAAACATGCATGGTGATTCTCGAGCCAATCCATATCGAGAATAACATCAAAATCCTCCATCTTAATGAGCAGCATGTATGCCTCAAGCATATAACCTCCAAATGTAAATTGGGCAATCGGGAATATTACCCAATGGATAACAAACACCTGACCCCCAAATCCCTTAATAAGATAAGGGTCTGCAACTATGGTAGGCTCTTGGCCTAAGGTATCTGCAAAACTCCATGACACGAAAGAATGAGATGCACCTGAGTCAAAAAGAGAAAGAGCTATAAATTCGCCTACTGAAGTCATACATCGCACTACTGATCCTGAAGCATGTGCTTGCCCATCATTAAAGGCATTGAGTTGTCCTTCTCTTCGTGGCCCATTGGAACCTGTCGTGCTTCGAGTCTGGTTGGGTTGTCCCCTGCCACCACGAGAGGTAGAGCCACGTCCCTGGTGCTGCAGACGTCCCCCCGGTATAGTACCTCACATCTCTGAAGCTCCCAATGGATAGTTGGATCTGATGTGCCCCTCCTGGTTGCATCGGTAGCAAACACGTGCATCTGTCATGGTGCTCACCGTTGGATGTGTTGGTCGTGATGGCTCGGAAAGTGCTTGCCCCAAGGTAGGAGCTCCTCTATGTGTGGAACTGGTAGACATGACAGGCCGGTAGGGGTGGAGATGTTGTCCTCTCCGTGTCATTGATCGATCATTACGAGCAGTCCTCCCATAATAGCTTGGTCCTCCTTACCTGGTTTGCACTGACTGATGAGCCGCCGGAGCAACCAAGGTAAAGTGTCTCACTAAGGTCGTTGTGACCTCAGTCACTCGGGACTCAGAGCTCAATCAAGAAAATTTATTAGACCACCAAATAACGATAAAAATCAATGAAACTCAAAGTAGCGGTCTTGCTATGATATTAACCTGGTATAGCACCCAGGGTCGAACTCGAGGAGCACGAATTGGCCTCGTGGCCTACGATGTAGTCAAAAAATAAATAAAAATAAAAGCAAATTATTTTTGGTGGATTTTTAATATTTTTATATCTTTTTGGAATTTTTTATTATAAAGAAAATAATAAAACAATGAAAATAAGTAACTTTCAACAAATATTTAATTACTCTAAACAGGTCCAAAAAATCAAACAAAAAATTTTTAGAATGTTTATATTTTTTTATTGTTTTTGGTGAATTGTTGATAATTTTCTGATTTTTATAGAATTTTATAAAATTAAAAGAAAGTGGAAATGTAAGAACAATGTACAGCCAGGCTTCTAAGACCAAAATAAAATAAAAAATGATCTCAACAGAGCCTGGAGGTAATTTTCTTGGAAAATAGAAACGAGAAGGGAAATTCAGAAAAATGAATTTTGATTTTTTGAATTTTCTATGATTTATTGGATTTTTTATAAGTTTTTCAAGGTTTTCATTTTTTATATTTTCTATAAATCCAAAAATGACCAAAATTGGTCAGATTATCAAACACACCAAAATTAACAAAATCTAATTTTTTGGTAATTTTTAAAGAGGTTTTTATATTTTTTTGAATTTTAAATATGAACAGGCAGAAAAATGGATTTTTTTGAATTTTTAAAAATAATAAAAGGGCTCAAAAATTTTCCAAAAAATTAGTGAAAATTCTACACAGTGGCAGGAGCCACGTTTCAAATTTTCATAAAATTTTATGAGATTTGATATTTTATTTAAAATAAACAAGAGCCCACAGTCACAAGGATCGGTCTGCAATAAAAATATATCCTGGGGCTGGAAAGATAACAAAAACCAAAGCTCAGGGGGTCATCGTGCAAAAACACCAGATTCCCACGTGCCATGCACGTGTTCTGGGCACTAAAGGACCCAAATGAAATAAAAATAAGTTCCAAGGTCTTATTAGCAACAGGTGCTAATAGCCTAGGGAACTAATTGCAAATAACCCAATAAATTCAGCACATGTGGAATTAAATCACTCATAGAGGTATAAGTGCAATTATACAAAAAGATTTTTCATTCATTAACAACCAGAAACTACAACCCACAGAGTGCAATTTCACCAAAATTGCACGCGACGAAGCACGTGTCCACAATATACAGGGGTAGAAATGCAAATATAAGTAACGACAAGGGCCTAAGTGCAAATGTACCAAAATAAAATGAACGCTATAAAATATTTACACGACTAAATGAAAAAAACTAAAAGACAGAGGGCTTAAGGGAAAATTACCCTTTATTCGCAGATGGACTGGATGCACGCCACGTGGATGATCGTGCGTCTCTGGAAGGGGCTCGCCTCTCCTCTGCGATAGACGGTGAAGATGGTGCCACGTGGCGATCGGACGATGCTGGTGTGGGGCGCCTCTTCGTATAAGTGAACGGTCCAGATCAAATTTGGCACTCTGAGGGTGAACGGACGGCGCTGGAGGACTCTGGAAGAACTCCTCACCGGCGAGCTTCGTCGGAGAAATGAGAGCGCGTTGGACCTCTGTGGCGACTGCTGATGATTGGAAAAGGGTCGCCGGAGCCTCCTGCGTATGAAAAAACCCTCCGATGACGCCAACAAGCTCCGAGAAGCCCCGGGGACAATGGCAGAGCTGAGCTCCTGTGTCTGGAAGTTGAGGTCCTTAGATGGTCCTCCTCTGACCTGCAAAGATACACAGGAAGACTCTTGGGTCGAGGGCAAAATGCCTCGACCTGGTTAGAGGCGAGGTGGGTGGTCGGTGCGTCGAGATGAAAGAACTCCGGTGATGCGACGGCGAAGGAGTTCGACTCCCAGTTCCGTGGCGAACTGGGTTGGATGAAGGGGCGGAGAACGTGCGGAGAAGTAAGGCAGAGGTGACGGTCGGGTCAATCGACAAAATGGGTGGATGGGATGGCCGGAATCGATGGTCGACGGCGAGATATGAAATTGGGCGTAAACAGAAATTAGCGAAAACTAAGAGAATCTAGGCTTACTAGATGGTCGAGATCGACTGGGGACGAGCTTCTGAAGCTCTAGGTCTTTGCCTCGTGGGCCGTCGATGCCCAAGGCTCGAGCACCACTCCTGGGCGACACACGACGGTGCTAGGTCGACGGATCAGTGGTCGGGACACTCCCTCCTCACTGCGACACCACCGGACGCTAGCTGTCACTCAGGCGAAGGTGGTCGAGGTCGTGGGATTTAAAGGTGGAGCCAAAGATAGGGTAAAATGCACGCCGGAGCTGGGACTAAATACTCCTAGGGGTCCGACTAGAAGATGGTCGGGCATGGAATTCAAAGCACGGATCCCCATAACCCACCCTGGGAGTGGATCAGTGATGAACAACGGTCAAATGGAGCCCGGGGTTTTGAGGTTTGGTGGTCGGATCATGATGCAGTAATTGGGAGAAATAGGGTCGGGCGTGCAGATCCGTGGGTTTGTGGTCCGGGGGGGAAGTTGACTGGGGGGTCAACATCCCCCGTGGACCAATGGGATGTGGCCACGTCAAAAATAATTGGAAATTCAATATAAAATAGCAAATGGTTAATTTTAGAAAATGTTAAAATATGAAAAATGTTTATTTTTTTATAAACTAATTTTTTGTGATTTTTATTTTTTTGAAATAAAAAATAAGTATTTAAATATAGTATATTATATATAGGTATATACACTATATATTTTTAATTTTTGATTTTTAATTACTTATTTTTGTACATTTTTATTCCAATTTTATATTTTATTTATTTATAGGATAAAATTTGGAATAAAAGTATATTTTTATTGTATTTTTATTAATTATCTACATAGGGTAAATAAATAGTTTTATTTATATACATATATAGTATATATACACTATTGGGATTGGTTTGATTTTTATTTCTTTTCATTTTATTTTCATTTTTGTAATTTTCATTTTATTTATTTACATTATGAAATATAGAATATGTACAATTTTTATGAGATTTTAATTTATTTATTTATAGGGATAAATAAATAGATTAAGGGTTCTATGTACATGGTGAATATACAAGGGTGAAGGAAATTTTATTTTCCTTTTAATTTTATTTGATTTTTCTAATTTTTATTTTATATTTACAAATATATACAAATATATACAAACCCATTTTTGTTTTTAGAGGAAAATGTTTATATATATATATATAGGTCTATGTACACAAATGAGCTTCCTTATCTCTCTCTACTTGGATTTTATGCGGTCAGGCCATGCTGAGCCCTCCCTTGGGATTAGGTCGCTCAAGATTTATTCTAAATATTTCCCTCTTTTTCTTTTGTTTCTTTATTCTTTTATTTATGCACAAAAACATGCTAATTCTTTATTTTTACATAATGCATGCAATTTGCTAATTATTATTATTTACATATATCTACATGTGTTTGGCAAAGGTTTTGTAGCTAAAACAAAAGAATAAAGAGTGATGAATGGGTATTCATCACCCCCTATACTTAACTTTTCTAGTCCCTTAGCAAACACTTATTTGAAATAGAAGTGAAAAAGAAAAAGAAAAAGAAAAAGAAAAGGAGGAGAAAATGCATGGATTAATGCTTATAATTAAACTTGCCTTCATTAAATTGAATTATGGAGCTCTATCAGATCTTTGGATTATTGATGTGTCGGAACCTTATTTGGACTTAAGTTTAAAACTCAACAACCTCTAAGTTCCACTAATCTATAATCAGGACTCCTCAACAATCCAGATCAGAACAAGTCTACATACACAAACCCTGAAGACTATGAGTATTTCCTTGTACTGTGTAATTGAGGTAAGCTCTCCACATCAGAAGTAGTAACTTGAAAATCCTCCCCAACAAGGTAACTCTATGACCCTAGTCTGGCCACTCTTTCCTCGAGGAGCGGGGAAGAAGAGAATGGACCATGGCCAGTGTAGCCATGTATCCTTGGGAGCTCAACCAGTGTAGCTAAGTCTCCCTGCTGCAAGCTACATAAGGTGAATCTATGAGTGTCAAGCTTTGCTTATTTGCACTATATACATACTCCGGTGGGATTATTATTTTCTATCAGACCCACCACTTTTTTGGAGTTATTTTCTTTTTGCAATTTTTTTTCAAGTGCTTCTGTACAACATATTTACATGTGCAGCATATGTACATAAGGAGTTTTTCCTCTTGAGCCCGTAGACTATCCCTCTTTTGAAGTATTATTGCAACCCACAACTCCTGTCGTTAGACCTCATGGCACCCAAACCAAGTTGAGACGCACTTCCTTCACTAAAAGAAGAAGAGAAGTTCCTCCTAGAAGTACTACCCTCATATGCTACCCCAAGTCAAGGAAGACTGCCTCCTCACCACCTCATCCGTAGAGAGCTCGGTGTAAAGTGTGGGTCCAAGTAAAGCCATTGTCTATATAAGTCATGTGTGTGTTTTTAAGTGCTCTACTTAGATTCATTGAGATGACATGTGATCATAGCCTAGTGGACTCAAAGAATTAAGTCACCATGGACCTGAAAAGCCTTAACCCTAAGCCCTATAAGGTTCCTATTATGATTAGGTGGATTAAGATCTTAATCAAGCCCCATTTCCCAATTTAATTCTAGGCTAGTTTAAATGTCAACTATAATCTGGGAAAAACTATATACATATATACAAAGATGCTATTTACAGAATATTTACACACATGCAAATATGAATGCATGAATGCAAGTTTTGCAAAATATTTACACAAAATTTCACAAGGTTTTTGCAAACTTTTGATTTTCAAAACATTTTGGAAAATTGTGTACTATATACATAGTTTTGATATGCACATATTTACACAATCTTTACACAAAAAGTTTTTGCAAACATTTTTACAAAAATAATTTGTACAATAGCTATGTATGTGCAAATAAAAGAATGTTTATTTACAGGGAAAAATTTTAATTTTTATGGATTTTTGGGTATTAGCCATTTTTATTTATTTACACACTCACACAAAGTACGAGTTATGGCTAAAGTATATATGGAATATATACACACCCCCCTATACTTAGCTCGAACGATGTCCTCAGAGTCAAGAGCGATGAAGAAGACATAACTCGTGCTTAGTATAGGGAAGTGAAAAGGAAGGCTATATACAAAGATGAATGAAAAAATAGAAAATCAAGAGAACCTCGGCTTTTCCCCCTATGCTTAGGATCAAATAATCCTAAGTATAGCAGGTTGTACACAAAGGGAAAATCGAGTGAAGAATGCACAGGGTCTACCCCCCCATACTTAGGGTAAAATATCCCTAAGTATAGGCAACAAAAACAGGGGTAAAGAATGAATCAAAAGAAATACCCGAGAGCCCAACATCCCCCCTATGCTTAGGGTAAAGTACACCCTAAGTATAGCATAATCAAAGAATGAGAAAAGGGATGTTGGACTAAAGAATGAAATGATATGGACAATTGGATCTATACAAGTCGAGAGAACAGTGAAAATCAGGCGTGAGATGCAATAGATGTGAGTCAAAAGACCACATCTCACGCAAAGTGAAAAGGGGCAACATCAACGACCCGCGGCTCATGATCTAGAAATGGCTTGAGCCGCTGGCCGTTCACTCAAAAGGTACTCTCAGAAGACAACTCAGATATATCAATACTCCCATTGTCATGTACCTTTCTCACTAGATAAGGTACCTTCCATTTGCTCTGTAGCTTACCTGGAAATAGACGAAGCCTAGCATCAAATAGCCATACTCTCTGTCCAGGCTCAAAATGCTTGTGGCTGATATGAGAATCATGCCACTCCTTCACTCTCTCCTTGTACTGTAGGATGTTTGAGAAGGCGGTATCATGAAGCTCCTCTAAGGCTGCTAACTCTTCCCTCCTATGGTCTCCTACACTATCTGGATCCAAAAGTATCTCTGTGACTGCCCAAAGTGACCTGTGTCTCAACTCAACAGGTAAATGGCCCGGCTTGCCATAAACGAGGCAAAAGGGAGATGTGCCCAAAGGTGTCTTGAAAGACGTCCTATATGCCCACAAGACCGAGTCCAAAAGTTGTGACTAATCCTTTCGGTCAGGGCGGACGACTTTCTGCAATATAGTCTTGATCTCCCTATTCAACACTTTTGGTAGACCATTCGTCTGAGGGTGGTATGGAGTGGCAACTTGATGGTCTATGCCGAACTCGCTAGCAAGGGCCTTCACCTGGTCGTTGACGAAATGAGACCCCCCGTCAGATATCAACACTCAAGGTACCCCGAACCGTGTAATGATGCGCTTCCTTAAAAATCTGCAAACAGTCCTAGCATCCGCGGTTCGGTCGGGGATGGCCTCAACCCAACAACTCACATAATCAACGGCCAACAGAATGTACTCAAATACCTGACTCTTAGGGAATGGACCCATGAAATCGATGCCCCATGCGTCAAAAACCTCACAGAAGTGAATGGGCTGCATCGGCATCATATCACGCTGTCCACAAGTGCCCATCCTCTGACAGTCAGTACACCTCCTCACGAACTCGTCAGAGTCCTTGAAGAGGGTAGGCCACCATAGGCCGGATTGGAGCACTTTCTGTGTCGTTCTCCTCCCAGAGTGATGTCCTCCTGCCTCAAGCTTGTGGCAGTAAGTGAGGACGTTGTGGTGCTCCTCCTGAGGAATGCACCTACGCCATACGCTATCCCCTCCTTCATGGTAAAGGATGGGATCCTCCCAGTGGTAGGACTTGGCCTTCGCGATGAAGATCTCAAGCCTCTGCTTGGGCCAATCTTGTGGAACTTTCTTAGCAACAAGAAAGTTCACAATATCAGCGTACCACGAGAGAGAGGCGATAGCAAGGATCGCCTCATCTAGGAAGTCACATATGGGCTCAATCTGCTCAGAACTTTCATGGTGCTCTAGTCGGGAGAGATGATCCGCCACCACATTCTTGACTCCAGGCTTATCCTTAATCTCTATATCGAACTCCTGGAGCAGAAGGATCCATCTAGTCAATCTGTCCTTCGCATCCTTCTTTTCCATGAGGTACCTGATGGTGGTATGATCAGTATACAAGGTCACTCTAGATCCAATAATGTACGATCTGAACTTATCTAGGGCAAACACTACGACTAGCATCTCCTTCTCAGTGACTGTGTAGTTCCGCTGCGTGGAATCCAATGTGCGGCTAGCGTAGTGAATAGCAAATGGAACACCATCCCTCCTCTATCCCAACACGGCCCCCACGGCAAAATCGAAGGCGTCCGTCATGATCTCGAATGGGAGAGACCAATCACGCGGCTGGAGAACAGGAGCCTCAACAACACATCGCTTGAGAGTCTCAAACGACGAAAGACACTTGTCATGGACAAGGAACTCGGTGTCTTTATTCATACGGTCGGGCAATCCTAATGAAATCAAGAATGAATCGTCGATAGAAACCGACGTGCCCCAGAAAAGACCATAACTGCTGCAAATTGGACGGCGGTGCGAGTTTTCTAATGACATCTATCATGGCCGGATCAACCTCCATGCCCATGTTGGAGATGATATGGCCAAGCACCGTCCCTTGAGTCACCATGAAGTGACTCTTCTCCCAAGATAGCACAAGGTGAACCTCTATACATCGCTGAAGGACTCGATCTAGGCAGTCAAGACAGGAGTCGAATCCGTCGTCGTAGACCGAGAAATCATCCATGAATACCTCCAAGCACTCCCCTGCCATGTCCGAAAAGATCGACAGCATGCATCTCTGAAACGTCGCAGGGGCATTGCATAGCCCAAATGGCATGCGTCGGAAGGCGTATGTGCCGAAGGGACAGGTAAAAGTAGTCTTGTCCTGGTCCTCAGGAGCGATGGCCACCTGGTTGTAGCCGGAGTACCCATCCAGAAAATAATAATGGCTCTTCCCTGCCAGTCTCTCAATGATCTGATCTATAAAGGACAGGGGGAAATGATCCTTCTTGGTGGCATGGTTGAGTCATCTGTAATCCACGCAGACTCGCCCAGAAGTGGGTACCCGTGTAGCAACCTCCTCTCTAGACTCGCTTACTACTGTAATGATGCCCGTCTTCTTGGGCACCGCATGCAAAGGGCTGACCCACTTGGAGTCGGAGATGGGGTAGATAAAATCGGCGATCCACCATTTCGAAATCTCCTTCATGACAACCTCTCTCAGATTCGGGTTCAGCTGCCGCTGGAACTCACGCGACGGCTTTGCCTCATCCTCGAGATAGATATGGTGGGAGCACAGGACCGGACTTATCCCCTGGACTATCCGCTGGAACTCACGCGACGGCTTTTCAAGAACCCCCATCAGACGGGATTCCTGCTCTCCAGTCAAATTGGTGGAGATAATAACTGGGTACATCTCATGCTCACATGCAAGGAACCTATACTTCAGCGACGTAGGAAGTGGCTTCAGCTCTAGACAACTGGGTGCTGGTGGATCTGGCCTCTGAAAACTCTGCATGAAAGCTGCCAAATCTGCATGGGAGAACTGAAACTCTTTATCACACTCTGAAACTGGAGAAGGCTGCTCTGAAGGACTGTCTCTGCTCTGCTCGGAATCTACCTCCTCCCTGGCTGCAGGCTCAGTGGAAGTCAGATCTGTATGTAATCATCAAACTCTGCCCAGTCAAAATCTGACTTCGAGGGATATGTATCATCAATGGTGGCCTCAGTACCACCGTCATCACAAAACAAATCAGTATCGCAGTCGAGAACCGGCTCTACCGATTGAACGGTATCTTGGACCAGGAATGCGCTCTCCAAGCTCTCCTCTGCTGGTGTCTCTGCATCAGCGAACTCTGAAGGTGAGAGGATGGCATGTGCATCTGGGTCTGCCCAAACTGCCTCGTCATCTATGATCACAAAGTCACAGTCCTGGTGGATGTCTGGCCCTGCATCTGTCATCTGCTCTCTATTGGAAGTAGTCTTAGAGCATGCTCTGTCTCTGGCTCTGATTTCCTCGATCGTCTCTATTTGTACACTTTCGCCCTCAACGCGAAAGTATACCTTCCCGCTATCATGGTCGATCACTGCCTTGGCTGTGGCCAAGAACGGGAGACCAAGAATGATGGGGGTATCGGTCACTGACTCAGGGATCTCCATGTCCAACACTACGAAGTCCACGGGGAATTGCAGGCCCTGAATCATGACGACAACGTCCCTCAGCAACCCCTTCGGCCTCTTGATAGATCAATCAGCAAACTGAAGGACTGTCATGCTCTGTCGAAGAGTGCCCAACTCGAAGCGGTCAAGAAGGGCTTCCGGAAGTAGGTTGATCGACGATCCGTTGTCTAATAGAGTACGGTCGAACCTCTACTCTCTGAGGTGGCATCTGACATACGGGTCTCCTGAGTCTAGCCTCTTGGCCGGCAGAGGTTCTTGATCGCGAAACAAGTAGCTCTGATCAGCACATGGATCTCTGAATGGTGGTTCCTCGTCTTCCTCCTAACTGTGGTCTTGTCTCTGAGTGAACGCTGGAGTAGAGGGATGTGCTGCAAAGCCTCCTGAAAAGTCAGCTGAATGTGAAAACGGTCTATAATCTGCGGGCTGAACTCTTCCTGCTGCCTCTTTTTGGGGTTTTCTATTTTCTTCTCCTTCCCCATCTGAAGAGCTCTAAGGAAGAGGATCAAAGGGTCCTTCTCAGATGAAGGACTAGGAGAGGGTCTGAGCTGCTCGACGGTAGGATCCACACATACATCAAGCACCACAGGTGGACCAGAAGTAAACAAACCCTTTCCTTTATTGCCAGAAATGTTCCGAGATACATCAGCAAAAGGAAAAACTACAGGACACTCAGAAGACACGGTGGCATCTGCACCACCCTCGGCTGGAAGACTCGCGGCCTCACTACCGCACTCTGGCTAGGCGACATGGGTGGCCTCAGTACCACCTCCTCCATCTGGTGAAATGGTGGCCTCAATACCGCCGGTGGGATCAGCATCCGTGGTGACATCAGTACCACCGTCATCATCTCTAGCAGCCTCAGTACCGCTCTCCTCCTCGTTGGGCGCTTTGGAAGTGGCCTCTGGATGTCGCTCAGACGAGGCACTTCCTGCTGGCATCCTACCGCTCCTAAGTGTGACAAAATCAGTATCAAACAAATATGCAGACATATCTCCAAATGTATCACTAGGAGTGGCATACTCAGTACAAACTACCTGCTCAGATTTCCTCTTGAGATTGTTCGGATTGGGCTCTATCTGGGCAGGGATGGCGGCCTTCCCTCTCACTATGTCTCGCATCTCCTCGAGGAACTCATCCATCTCCCGTCAGAATGTACCATGCTGATCGGTAAGTGATGAAACCCGATTTCATCATCTTTATTTTTCATAATTAACCCCCTTGCTTAAAGTTATGTCAATAAAATCCTGTTAAAGTCTTGTATTTATCAGAGTCCTTAATAAATTAAAAACCACAAAAAATATCAAAGCAAAAATCTGTGGTATTTTTTTAGCCTTAAATACCCTTAAAAATATTTGGTAGTTACAGTTGATCTCATCTCCAGTTATGGTAAACATGAAACTTGTAGATCTCATCAAGTCTACAACTTTCATGTTTTGAGTTTTCTCAGATTCGGCCTGTTATCCCTTCAAAAATCAACTGGAAAGCTTGGAATAATCTGATTGGGCCATGTGGCCCGTTCTGGTTGAGCCACGTGGCCCGCCTCCCTTGCTTTAGTCGCCTGCTCCTTTGGCCTTTGGATTTCTCTTTGAATCCAACAGCCCAGCTTGTTCCACGTCCGCCCTTAGTCCTCCACCATCGGATCTCCCCCGCCTCTGATCCTTCCGATCACCCCCCTCCATCGTCATGACCTCCCTCATCCCAGGCCTTCTCCTCCGCCGAAGGCGAAGGAGAACCCACCAAGGGCTCCACTTCTCCACCCCTTAGGCCCGTCGCTCACCTCAGCTCGCACGCACACACCACTAACCCCTTTTTGCAGGTCTACCATTGTCATTGGCCGGACCTCGGGCGGAGCTAGGTTCTAGAGCTCCGCCTCCGGCGACCAAGTCTCGGCAGCTCACTCCAGAAGCTCCAGCAGCTCCTCCGACCTCAGTTCTTCATCACCAGACCCTCAGCTCCTTACCCCGAGCTTCACCGAGCATGGCAGGGTACGTAGGAGCTCTAGGCCTTCCGTCGGATCTCCAATAGCGCCGCCAACCATCAGGGGAGGAGAAGAGCAGCTACCGTTGGATCTCGCCCCACGGCGGAGATCCAACGGCCCTGGAAGCGCCACATCGACCGTCCCGGAGCGCGGAGGCTCGGTGGGACCGAGCCTCGCCGAGGCAACCTCGAGCCACCACGTGGCCCGAGCCACTTGCAACGGCCGTCCGAAGCAGCGCCGAACCTCGCCCCCACCCGAGCCTGAGCTCACTTGCCTCACACACGTGAGTTCTAGGCTTTTTGCATCAGCGCCCTCGCACATTTCGCATATTACATCCAGGTCCTGATACCACGTGGCAGTCCCTCAGACTACCCCGAGCCTCATCGACACTAAGCCTATAGGCTCAAGTATTCCAATCCAACCCGAAACAGCAACGAGCCTCTGCCGAGACCGAGTCGCCCTCCGTGCCTGGATGGCGCGTGCATAGCACGTGCCATCTGGGTAATTTATGCAAAAGCCCCGCCGACTCCTCCAAATTGCATTCAGGTCCTGTTATCACATGCCGTCCACATGTACAGTGGGAATTTTGCAACCACACCCCCGCAGGTTTCCATATTTGCAAAAATACCCTTGTGCATGAGGGTAATTTACAGGGAAGGCCCATCTCCTTATTTTTATTACATTTTAGTCCCTCCCAGGGACCGATTTGCAATTTTATTTCATGCTTTCTTTCCGTTATGCCCCTGTATTCTTTATTATATATCTTGAGCCTCGTATGTCTGATTGAGGTGATTTCAGTTTCATTTTGAAGCTCTCCTCGTCATCTTTATTATGGCATGCTTAGATTTTCATTTTGACACTATGATCTGTAATACATTATTTCATTATCTAAGTGCCCTGATTTCCTTGTTTCTCATGCCTACTTGCTATATAAATGAAAATTGCTTCATTATCTGATTTTATTTGACTCGTATATTTTATGGCTTAAGTAATGATCATTTCGGGCATAATATTTGCATTGCATTTCCTTGCATTTATCTACATAATAAAAATATATAAAAAAATGCATGTTCCATTTTAATGCATTGTTGTGTCTACTTGTCCTTAATGCATGATTTGACCTATATTGTCTCTCATTCAACACTTAGTTAAATAGATAAAAATCTGATTAATATGAGAGAGGCGCGTGTCCCTGAGTTCGACCTTGGTTTCTTTCCAAGTAAAATAAAAGTAAATACGACCATCTCATTTTTATATCTACATATCTAAATGAGATGGTCTTTGACGAGCCCAATCGGCCCGACTGCGATGACATTATCAAGTGCTAATCCAGCACTGTTAAAGGGTCGATTTCGCGGCTCGTCAAATGTAAGGAGGGGGCTATGTCATCCAAGGCGGGGTTCTCATAGGATGGCCCATGAGAAATTGACGGATAGCCTCTCTAGTAGTGAGGTTGTTGCTGCTGCTGCTGTGGGTGAGAGGGGTAAGACTGTGGATGATGATGCGGCTGATGAGGCTGATCATTCCTCCAAGATTGTCCCTGCTGATAGGGACGAGGACCATACTGTTGTGACTGATGCTGCTACTGCTGTGGGAACACTGGTGGTTGCTGTTGGTGGTGATCCCTCTGATGGCTATACTGGCCACCCTGTCCTGACGGCTGCTGCTGGGAGCTGGAACCTCCGGTCGCCCAACGGAATCCGGAATGGTCTCGTCAGATACCGTGCTGGGGGCGGTCGTACCAAATGCCATTGACATCCATCAACGGCTCTGAATCGTACTGGGGTGGCGGGAGCACTGCCAGAGGCTAATCCGCCTGGTATCTGTAGATGGTGGTGCCTGGTAAGTAAGCTGCGGCTGCTGGTACGGCTCCGCCTGTACAAGATGGACCTGTCTAGGCTGCTGGTTGGAGCTGGAGTGCTGGGACGAGCTACTGCTGCTCCTAGGATCGCCTCGTGCCTGAAGACGAGGCTAGGAAGCCGTCTGTGCCTCCTGGAGACACATGAGTTGTGTCTTCAGGTCACTCAGAGTCTGTGCCATCTGCTCCATCTACGTGATGCCCTAGCACTGCTACTTCTCAATATTCTCCATTCGGTCCAGCTTCTCGGTGATGATACCCATGTCTATGGCTGAACTCTCAGCCTGTGCTGCTGCCGCTGACGAGCTGGAAGGACCGACGTCGACCCGTGCTATCCTCTGGTACTGCACGGTATGTGGCTGAGGGCATCCCTGGGTGTAGAGTCGGGTTTAGGACATCACCATATAGTTCTCGGCCATCTCCTCGTAGATGGCCCAGACCTGATCATGATCCTTGGCGAAGTAGGACCCGTCACAAGAAGCGTTCACCAAGCCCTGAAGCTCTGGTGTCAGCCCGCAGAAAAAACTCTGAACAAGGTTCGGCTTGGATATCTCATGGTGCGGGCATCTGTCAGTCAGCTCACGGAACCTCTCCAATGCCTCGTGGAACTGCTCGTTGGGGAGCATGGAGAAGTTGCTGATCAGGGCTCTAGCGGCGTTCGTCCGCCCGAGTGGATAGTACTTGTTCAAGTACTCGGTGCGGAGCTGCTCCCACGTGTAGACAAACTTCCCCAAGTGCTTCAGCCAGGTGGCTGCTCTGTCTGTTAAGGTGAAGGGGAAGGCAATAATCCATATGGTATCTTCGTCCACCTGTCTGTCGTGGACGGTGCTGCAGATCATCAAGAACTCCTGAAGGTGGAGATGGAGCTCCTCTGTGGCAAGCCCGTGGAACCGGGGGAGAATCTGCAAAGTGTTCGGGGGGAACTTGAAGTCCCCCACGATGGCTGGAAGCATGACCCTACGGTGCGTCAGTGTCGATCCGGGGTTGTGTAACTCCCGCATCGGTCTCGACTGGTCCGGTACCGCTCCTACTGTGGCGACTGCTGCGGCTGCAGCCGCGGTGGCTGCGGCTGCTGCTGCCTCATCGGGTCTCCTCGGCCCGTCTCCGGGCTCGCGTTGTTCACGAGCAGCTCTCAACTGCTCCATCTCACGCCTCATCTCGATCATAAAAGCTCCCTGATCCCTCAACTGCTACTGAACTATCTCGAGGAAGGCGATCAGGGTGGAGTTGATCGCACCCTGGTCCAAAATGAATGTATGCTCAGGCTGCGGACCTCTGGTGTGATCATCACTGCTGCCGGCCATAGTCTCTGCAAAATCAAAGAATTCAAACTCAGGTGCTGATAAATCATCTGATGGTCTCTCATCTAGCACTGGGATCTCGGAACTGAAAGAAGGGGGGTCGAGGGGGAACAGGGTGGAGTCAAACTCGGGTTCGGAGAGCAGGTCTCGGCTCTCGCGAACCAACCTAGATGAGCAGGCAGAAGTGCTGGGAAGCGGTGCAACCAGAGGCTGCCTAAGAGACCTTATGCACATCATCTTGATCTGGCGAGTGGGCGGATGAGATCTGGTAACAACTATGATCACAAGCAATCCCCCGATTCACCAACGCAACGCGAGCTAAAGACCGTAAAGGCTCGGTCAATTATCTCGTCAATTATATTAGGTGATCAGTCAGGATAGCAGAGCAATTAGCGTGACCTGTTGGGTAATCCGATAATTTCTCAACCGACTGTCCCGTACAGAAAGAGCCGGTAATCAGTCGAGAAAAATATCGGATATGGCTCTATCCTAGTGTGCGGGTCACTCTCTCGCACAAGCAAACCAGACAAGGAGGGGGTTGTTCTCCCCAAGATAAATTTTTCGGTGAGCGTCTTTTAGGGTCAATAGAGTGAACCAGTCCCGATTTTATGATTTCTCTTTTTAGGTATTTTTCAATAATCAAACAAAACACCTAACGAATTTTTTGGTTCTCCAGGTTAATAAGTCCAAAAATCAATGGGGAAAAGTCGAAAAAGCCGATGCGCAAGAAAATCAATGATGCATGCAGAGTAAGAGATGCGTACCTGATTCCAGCAGTCTACATGCAAAATGATCCACGCAGAATTTAAAGACTGAAAATAAACTACCTAAATGGTGCAGGCGGAAAACCGAGTCCCTAAGTAGCAGTTCTACTCGAAAGAACGGCTAGTCGACCACCAGCCTCCAATCCAAGAGTTCGGTCTTGGTCCACCCCTCCTCCTCTCGACAAATCGAGTTCAGGAGAAGCGGTTGGCTGGGTGGGCTGTGGCACGTAGGCTCGAAGGTAGTGGATCGACTATTTTATTAATCTTTTTATTATAGGTCCAATTACCGCTCTATAGGTACATGCATATATATTAGGGTATTTGGATCCTATTTATTACGTCACAGTCAAGATGAAAATCCTAAGGATAGGGGCTCGAAAATCTGCGAGAAACCGAATAGGCAGAAATAAATAAAAACCGAGCACACCGGTGCTCGGCGAAACAGACCCCGAGAGTCTCAAAAGTGTCCAAGTGTCCTGCTGAGTGTCCTGTATTATTACAATAAATAATTTAAATAGTGCTGAAAATAAAATATAAACTACAGCTACACTAATCCCGCACTCGGTTTCCTCCTCGCTCTCTCCTGTGGCTCCGTGTAGAAGGGAGCTGCCTCCGATCACCGCGGTTGCACGGGCTCCTCGAAAGTCGTCGTCTCGATCCTCGGGCCCTCGCAAGAAAACATAAGAGTGTCAAACCAGATAAAAATAAGGCAAATAAAGCAGGTAAAGTAAACAGGGTATATATATGCAAAAATGAAAATAAAAATAAACAAACAAAAACAAATAAAAACAAAAAGAAAAGAAAAGAAATAAAAAGAAAATAAAAGAAAAATAAAAGAACAATAAAAAGCCGCGAAAAGCCGCGGACTCTGAAAAAGCCGCGGAAAGCCGCGAAAAAGAAAACAAAATAAAATAAAATAAATAAAAATACGACTACTAAGCCGTGCTCCCCGGCATCGGCGCCATTCTGATGAGCCACCTGAGCAACCAAGGTAAAGTGTCTCACTAAGGTAGTTGTGACCTCAGTCACTCGGGACTCAGAGCTCAATCAAGAAAAATTATTAGACCACCAAATAACGATAAAAATCAATGAAAATCAAACTAGAGGTCTTGCTATGATATTAACCTTGTATAGCACCCAAGGTCGAACTCAAGGAGCACGAATTGGCCTCGCGGCCTACGAAGTAGTCGAAAAATAAATAAAAATAAAAGCAAATTATTTTTGGTGGATTATTAATATTTTTATATTTTTTTGGAATTTTTAATTATAAAGAAAATAATAGAACAATGAAAATAATTATTTAATTACTCTAAGCAGGTCCAAAAAATCAAAAAAAAAATTTTTAGAATTTTTATATTTTTTACTGTTTTATAGAATTTTATAGAAATAAAAGAAGGCCGAAATGCAAGAACACTGTCCAGCCAGGCTTCTAAGACCAAAATAAAATATAAAATGATCTCAACAGAGTTGGAGGTAATTTTCTTGGAAAATAGAAACAAGAAGGGAAATTCAGAAAAAGGAATTTTGATTTTTTGAATTTTCTATGATCTATTGGAATTTTTATAAGTTTTTCAAGGTTTTTCAATTTTTATATTTTCTATAAATCCAAAAATGACCAAAATTGGTCAGAAAATCAAACACACCAAAACCAACAAAATCTGAATTTTTGGTAATTTTTAAAAGGGTTTTTTTTTATTTTTTGTGAATTTTAAATTTGAACAGGCAGAAAAATGGATGTTTTTGACTTTTTAAAAATAATAAAAGGACTCAAAAATTTTCCAAAAAATTAGTGAAAATTCTACACAGTGGCAAGAGCCATATGTCAAATTTTCACTTAATTTGGATGAGATTTGATATTTTATTTAAAACAAACAACATCCCACAGTCATAGGGACCGATCTGCAATAAAAATATCTCTTAGGGCTTCAAAGATAACAAAAACCAAAGCGCAGGGGGTCCTTGTGCAAAAACACCAGATCCCACGCGCCACGCACGTGTTCTGGGCACTGAAGGACCCAAATGAAATAAAAATAATTTTTGAGGGCTTATTAGCAACATGTGCTAAAAGCCCAGGGAACTAATTGCAAATAACCTAATAAATTCAGCACATGTGGAATTAAATCACTCACAGGGGTATAAGTGCAATTATACAAAAAGATTTTTCTTTTATTAACAACCAGAAACTACAACCCACAAAGTGCAATTTCACCTAAAATACACGTGACAAAGCACGTGTCCACAATATACAGGGGTAGAAATGCAAATATAAGAAACGACAAGGGCCTAAGTGCAAATGTACCAAAATAAAATGAACGCTATAAAATATTTATAGGACTAAATTATAAAAACTAAAAGACAGAGGGCCTAGTGGTAAATTACCCTTTATTCCCATATGGACTGGATGCGCGCCACGTGGATGATCGTGCGTCTCTGGAAGGGGCTCGCCTCTCCTCTGCGACAGACGATGAAGATGGTGCCACGTGGCGATTGGACGGTGCTGGTGCAGGGCGCCTCTTCGTATAAGTGAACGGTCCAGATCAAATATGGCACTCTGGGGGTGAACGGACAGTGCTGGAGGACTCTGGAAGAACTCCTCGCCGGCGAGCTTCGCCGGAGGAATGAGAGCGCGCTGGACCTCCGCAGGGGCTGCTGATGATTGGAAAAGGGTCGCTGGAGCCTCCCGCGTATGAAGAACCCCTCCGATGATGCCAACAAGCTCCGAGAAGCTCGGGCGACAACGGCGGAGCTGAGCTCCTGTGTCTGGAAGTTGAGGTCCTCAAATGGACCTCCTCTGACCTGCAAAGCTACACAGAAAGACTCTTGGGTCGAGGGCAAAATGCCTCGACCCGGTTAAAGGCGAGGTGGGTGGTCGGTGCGTCGAGACAAAAGAACTCCGGTGATGCGACGACAAAGGAGTTCGACTCCCAGTTCTGTGGCAAACTGGGTTGGATGAAGGGGCAGAGAACATGCGGAGAAGTAAGGCGAAGGTGACGGTCGGGTCAATCGACAAGGTGGATGGGATGGCCGGAATCGATGGTCGACGGTGAGATATGAAATTGGGCGTAAACAGAAATTAGCGAAAACTAAGAGAATCTAGGCTTACCAGATGGTCGAGATCGACTGGGGACGAGCTTCTAAAGCTCTGGGTCTTTGCCTCGAGGGCCGTCGATGCCCGAGGCTCGAGCACCACTCCTGGGCGGCGCACGACGGCGCTAGGTCACCGGATCAGTGGCCGGGACACTCCCTCCTCACTGCGACACCACCGGATGCTAGCTGTCAATCAGGCGAAGGTGGTGGACATCATGGGATGGAAAGGAGGAGCCAAAGATAGGGTAAAATGCGTGGCGGAGCTGGAACTAAATACTCGTAGGGGTCCGGCTAGAAGATGGTCGGGCATGGAATTCGGAGCATGGATCCCCATAACCCACCCCGAGCGTGGATCAGGGATGAACAATGGTCAAATGGAGCCCGGGGTTTCGATGTTTGGTGGTCGGATCATGACGCAGTAATTGGGAGAAACCGGGTCGGCCGTGCAGATCCGTGGGTTTGTGGTCCGGGGGGGGGGTCAACATCCCCCGTGGACCAATGGGATGCGACCACGTCAAAAATAATTGAAAATTCAATATAAAATAGCAAATGGCAGATTTTAGAAAAAGTTAAATTATGAAAAATGTTTATTTTTTTATAAACTATTTTTTTGTGATTTGTATTTACTTTTTTGAAATAAAAATAAGTATTTACAATATAGTATATTATATATAGGTATATACACTATATATTTTAAATTTTTGATTTTTAATTATTTATTTTTGTACATTTTTATTCCAATTTTATATTTTATTTATTTATAGGATAAAATTTGGAATAAAAGTATATTTTTATTGTATTTTTATTAATTATCTACATAGGGTAAATAAATAGTTTTATTTATATACATATATGGTTATATACACTGTTGGGATTGGTTTGATTTTTGTTTCTTTTTTTTATTTTCATTTTTGTAATTTTCATTTTCTTTATTTACATTATGAAATATAGAATATGTACAATTTTTATGAGATTTTAATTTATTTAATTATAGGGATAAATAAATAGATTAAGGGTTCCATGTACATGGTGAATATACAAGGTGAAGGCAATTTTTTTTCTTTTTAATTTTCTTTGATTTTTCTCATTTTTATTTTATATTTACAAATATATACAAATATATACAAACCCATTTTTATTTTTCTTTTTAGAGGAAAATATTTATATATATATATAGGTCAATGTACACACATGAGCTTCCTTATCTCTCTCTACTTGGGTTTTTATGCGGTCAGGCCCATGTTGAGCCCTCCCTTGGGATTAGGTCGCTCAAGATTTATTCTAAATATTTCCCTCTTTTTCTTTTCTTTCTTTATTCTTTTATTTATGCACAAAAACATGCTAATTCTTTATATTTACACAATGTATGCAATTTGCTAATTATTATTATTTACATATATCTACATTTGTTTGGCAAAGGTTTTGTAGATAAAATAAAAGAATAAAAAGTGTTGAATGGGTTATCATCACTGACCTGCCTTCACGCAAGTCCTCCTCCACTCGTAATGCAGCATCAATCACTTCCTTCATAGTATCCAATCCAAGGGGTACTAGCCTCTCGCGAATTTCCTTACGAAGGCCTCGAAATAACTTGAATGCTTTGTCGGCCTCGGTTGGCACAGTGTTAGCAGCATACTTCAACAACTCTGTGAACCTGTTCAGATAAGCAGTCACGGTCTTGTTCCCTTGCTCGAGTAGTGTGAACTCCACGCGGCGCTGCTCTAGCCAGTATTCCGGATAGAAATGCTCCCGAAATGCCTCAGTAAATTTCTCCCAAGTAATTGGCAAGAGAGTACACGAAATTCCAATATCAATAGGTTGATTGTTTCGCTCCTCCATCTTCCAAAGGGGATAAATATTTTTTAGAGTTGTTTCATGGATCCACAAGAGAGTACTTGTGTTCTCCCAATAAATAAAAGAAATCAAAAGTGTATCATGCCTGAATCTAGTCAGGGTTTGTGGTGGTGGAGCCGGGTCGGAAAAAAGAGGGATTCTAGTTGTAAGATATCTAATGAAACCATAGTTGGAATTGAGATCTCATTCAATGAGAAAGATAGCAAATATATGGAGTTTCTTTTTTTATCTTATACGGATGATCTGATCAGCAAGGACCATGATTGGAAATTGTTGGATCGTCTTTCTCCGAGGAAGAAGCGAAACATAATCAACTTGAATTTGGGACAACTATTCGAAATATTAGGGAAACATTTGACGTATTATCTCACATCTGCTTTTTGTGAAAAAAGACCAATGGAAGGGGAGGGTTTCCTCAAACAACAAGGAGCTGAGGCACATATTCAATCAAATGATATTGAGCATGCTTCCCATATCTTTTCGAGAAACAAATGGGGTATTTCTTTACAAAATTGTGCTCAATTTCATACGTGGCAATTCCACCAAGATCTCTTCATTGCCTGGGGGAAGAATCAGCACGAATCAGATTTTTTTTAGGAACATATCGAGAGAGAATTGGATTTGGTTAGACAATGTGTGGTTGGTAAACAAGGATCTGTTTTAGCAAGTTACAGAATGTATCGTCAAATATTCAATATGATTCCACAAGATCCATTTCTATCCAAGTAATAGATTCTAGCAAATTGAAAGGTCCTTCTGATCAATCAAGAGATCATTTCGATTCCATTAGAAATGAGGATTTATAATATCACAAATTTATCGATCAAATAGAGATTCGGCAACTAAAATAAGGATCGATTTTTGAGATCCTTTCTTTCTTCAAACGGAACGAACAGAAATAGAATCATATGATTCCCGACATACCTTTTTGGATCTTCCTCAATGTCTCAGCTGTTCATAGAAGGTGTGAAGTAGATTAATAATCATCTGCTTCTGAAAGAAACCGAAGAATTTCTTGGGAATCCCACAATATCAATTCATTTTTTTCTCTCTGACAAATGATCAGAACTTCATCTGGGTTCGAATCCTATTGAGGGATCCACTAGAGATCATAAATTTTCGAAGAAAAAACAAGATGGTTTGTTTATCCCTTTCAGGCGATTGGAAAATAAAGTTATGGTAGATATATTCAAGATATTTTCGTGTTTGCAAAATACCATCTCAATTCATCATATTTCATCAGATCAGGGATGTTATATGGTTCCGAAGGATGAACCAGATATAGAGAGATCCAATAAGATTTCATTCTTGAACAAAAATCCATTTTTGGCTTTCTTTCATCTATTCCATGACCGGAACAAAGAGGGGTCCACATTACGCCATGATTTTGAATCAAAAGAGAGATTTAAAGAATGGTAGATATATTCACTCCATCAATAATCAAGTCGAATTTGGTGTATCACAGGGGATTCGCCTTTTGTATTGATTCCTACGGATTGGATCATAAAAACTTCTTGAATGGGGTACTCAACCTCAGAGATGATTCGAAAAAAGAAATCTTTATTAGTTCTACCCCCTCTTTTTTATAGAGAATGAATCCTTTTATTGAAGGATCAGAAAAAAATGGTCTCGATCCACTAGGGAA